>JAUMJK010000391.1:1200000-1600365 GCA_033558105.1 Coccyzus lansbergi | reverse complement strand
CCTCCCACGGCGGGGGCGCCGTGGCTCCACTAGCCAGTCCGAGCCTGGTTCCCGCCCACTTCGACCCAGTAGCCAATCAGCGTGGGTCTCCCTCCCCCTCCGCGTCTGCAGCGACCAATCGCCGGCGTGGCGCAGCGGTGACGTCACGTGCGCGCGGACCAATGGCGGCGCGGCGTGTGCAGCGCGGCCGCGGCGATGATCGAGCAGCAGAAGCGGAAGGCGGCGGCTCCCGCTCCGGGCCCTGCTCCCGGCCCCGGGGCCGACCTCCCCCTCGTCCCCGCCGCCGCCAAGCGGCCACGCCATGAGCTGCCCGGGGCGCCGGGGGCCGCGGGGCAGCCCCCCCCGGGGGCTCTGCTGCAGGCGGTGCGGAGCCGGGGGGTGGGGAGGGGGAAAAGGGGGAGTGGGGGGGAGAGTTGGCCTAAAGGGGGAAAAGGACGGGATGGGGGAAGGAGGAGGAGGAGGAGGGGGTTGTGGAGGAAGGAGGCGATGGGAGGCTTCAGGGGAAGGGTTGGGGGGAAAAGAAGGGGAAGAGTTGGGGGGAAAAGAAGAGGGAGAGTTGGGAGGAAAGGTTGGAGGAAAAGAAGAGGAAGGGTTGGGGGACAGAAGAGGAAGTGCTGGGAGGAAAGGTTGGAGGAAAAGGAGAGGAAGGGTTGGGGGAAAGAAGAGGAAGGGTTGGGGGAAAGAAGAGGAAGGGTTGGGGGAAAGAAGAGGAAGTGCTGGGAGGAAAGGTTGGAGGAAAAGGAGAGGAAGGGTTGGGGGAAAGAAGAGGAAGGGTTGGGGGAAAGAAGAGGAAGGGTTGGGGGAAAGAAGAGGAAGTGCTGGGAGGAAAGGTTGGAGGAAAAGGAGAGGAAGGGTTGGGGGAAAGAAGAGGAAGGGTTGGGGGAAAGAAGAGGAAGGGTTGGGAGGAAAGAAAAGTAAAGGTTAGGGGGAAAAGAAGAGGGAGGGTTGGGAGGAAAGAAGAGGGAGATTGGGGGAAAAAAGAGGGAGAGTTGGAGGAAAAGAAGAGGGAGGGTTTTGGGGAAAGAAGAGGGAGATTGGGGGACAAGAAGAGAGGGGATGGGGAACTTAAGGGAGTGGGACAGGGGAAGAGGGGAGGGTTTGGGGAAAGGAGGAGTGGGGGCCTTAGCGGGAGGGGAGGGGGGATTAGGGAGATGGGATGAGATGGAATGGAATGGGCGAGGGAGGAGACAAGGCTTAGGGGGAAGGGGAGGAAAGGAGAGAGTGGAGGAAGGAGGAATGGGGCTTAGGGGGAAGGGGAGGAAAGGAGGGGATGGGAGGAGGGAGGAGGTGGGGCCTTAGGAGAGGGGAAGGATTGGGAGAAAAGGAGGGCATGTGGAGCTTAGTGGGAGAGTAAGGGGTGGAAAAGGAGGGGATGTGGGGCTTAGGGGTGGGACAGAGGAAGGGGGAGAGTATGGGGGAAAGGGGGACGTAGGAGGAGGGGACAGGGTGGGGAAATGAAGGGATGGGGGGCTTAGGGTGAAGGGAGAGGTTGGTGGGGTTTGAGAGAGAAAAGGAGGGTGTTGGGGGGAAGGGAGAGGAGATCGGCGTTTGGGGACAGGAAGGAGGCTATGAGGGGGTGACAGGATTTGGGGGTGGGGGAGGCCCTAAGGGGATGTCAGGCATTAGGGAGTGGGAGCTCGTGAGGGGATGGTAGGATTTGTGGAGGAGGGAGACCCCTCCAGGATTGGTGACGTTTGGGTGAGAGGAGATCTTTTAGGAGATTTTGGGGATGGTTAGGAGCTGTGAGGGAACAGCAGGGTTTGTGGGAAGCTCCTTGGGAGGTGATGGATTTGGGGAACCAGAGGCCCTGAGGGAACAATGGGGTTTGGGACAGAGGGAGGCTGTGAGGGGACAACAGGGTTTGGGAAGGGGGAGGCCCCTGAGGGAACAACAGGATTTGGGGAAGGGCCCTGAAGGCACCTCAGGGTCTCAGGAACTGTCAGAAGCTGTGAAGGGATGTCAGGTTTTCCTCTGAGAGGATATTGGGATTTGGAGGGGGAACCCTGTGAGGGGATTAGCGGCAGAAATAAAGCCACAAGCAGGTAAGGGAAGAGGGGAAAAGGTCTTTGAGGGGCTGGTTGGGGCTCCTGGCGTGCTGGCCGTACCTGATAGTGCCCTGTGTTCCCTTCTACGGCATCCCCTCACCTTACTGTCTTTCTTCCTGCAGGGCCCACCACGCTGCTCCTCCCTGCAAGCCCCCATCATGCTGCTCTCGGGGCATGAGGGAGAGGTGTACTGCTGCAAGTTCCACCCCAACGGCAACACCCTCGCCTCTGCTGGCTTCGACAGGCTCATCCGTGAGTGCTGGGCTCTGCCTCTCCCAGCCAGTGCTGCACAGGGCAGGAGCACTCCCCATTTCAGGCTACTGAGCTGCAGTGGGTTTTTTAATCTCAACCCTCAGCTTGCTGGGTCCTGAGCAGGGAGAGCATCACCAGGGTGGGCGGAAGAAACTTATTCCAGCTCCTCTGTTGGGTCACCACCCTGCTGGCCCTCCAGTGGGGCCGGTAATGTCCAGTGCTGGTCACAGCCCTGCGTTCCTAGGTCTCTCGCAGGGGTTGCTGTCAGTCAGCGTTTGACTGCAGCAGTCTGTAGAAACACAGCTTTTAATGCTTTGGGTTGCCAAAATGAAGATCATTATTGTTTTTAATAAATTCAGGCTGACCTATAACCGTAAATCAGCTTAAACCCCTGTCTGTCCTTCTGGGGCTCACATGACCATAGAATCATAAAATATCCAGAGTTGGAAAGGGATCCACAAGGATCATCAAGTCCAGCTCCTGTCCCTTCACAAGGACAACCCAACGTCCACACCGTGGGGCTGAGGGGTTTGGTCAAATGCTGCTGGAATATTGTCAGGTTTGGAGCTGTGACTGCTTCCCTGGGAGCTGTTCCAGGGCTCCACCACCCTCTGGGGGAAGAACCTTTTCCTAATGTCCAACCTAACCTCTCATGCCATTCCCTCAGATCCTATTGCCACGTGTTGTCCTGGATTAGAGACAATAGTAGGGACAGTACGTAGTTCACTTTGCTGATTTTCCAGAGAACATCTCCATCCTCATCAGGAAGATGTTTCCGTTTTTCCTGTGCTGACCTCTCCCTTCCTTTTCCCCCAGTGCTGTGGAACGTCTATGGGGACTGCGATAACTATGCCACGCTGAAGGGACACAGTGGGGCGATTATGGAGCTGCACTATAACACAGATGGCAGGTGAGGGGCACCCAGATGGCTTTAGGCCTCAGGTCTGGCTGTTTCTGAAGGAAGGTGCATTCTGCTGACTGGAGGCCTTTGGAGAACTTCATCATTGTCCCTGCTCGACACTAAGCTGGGTGGAAGTGTCAGTCAGCTGGAGGGTTGGGAGGCTCTGCAAAGGGATCTGAACAGGCTGGATCCATGGGCTGAGACCAATGGGATGAGGGTTAACACAGCCAAATAGCAGGTCTTGCACCTGGGGCACAACAACCCTGAGCAGCTACAGACTAGGAGAAGTTTGACTGGAGGAGAAGGACCTGGGAGTGTTGGTTGACAGCGACTGAACATGAGGCAGCAGTGGCCCAGGTGGCCAAGAAGGCCAATGGCATCTTGGCTTGGATCAGAAACAGTGTGACCAGCAGGGCCAGGGAGGTTCTTCTCCCTCTGGACTCGGCACTGGTGAGACTGCTCCTTGTATACTGTGTTCAGTTGTGGGCCCCTCAGCACAAAAACGATGTTGAGGTTCTGGAGTGAGTCCAGAGAAGAGCAGCGAAGCTGGTGAAGGGGCTGGAGAACAGGCTTTATGAGGAATGGCTGAGAGAGCTGGGGGTGTTTATCCTGGAGAAGAATAGGCTGATTGCTCTCTCCAACTCCCTGAGAGGAGGTTGTGGAGAGGAGGGAGCTGGACTCTTCTCCCTAGTGACAGGGGACAGGATGAGAGCCTCAAGCTCCACAAGGAGAGATTTAGGCTGGACATCAGAAAAAATTCTTCACAGAAAGTGTCACCGGGCAGTGTCAGAGGCTGCCCAGGGAGGGGGTTGATTCACCTTCCCTGGAGGTGTTTAAGGGACGGGTGGATGGGGACATGGTTTAGTATCTGAGAAGGAACAGTTGGACTCAGTGATCCGGTGGGTCTCTTCCAACCAAATTATTCTATGATTCTGTGATTCTATGCACAGGCCATGGCATATATGGCAAATACTGGTCGTGAGCCTTACCCAGATAAAGGGTGGTACTTGTGTGAGACCCGGGAAAGGATCTGGAGTTTCCTGTGATCCACGAGTGCCCAAGTGTCCTCAGGAACATGGGAAAGTTTGTCTTGGTCATGTAGAAGATGCTGGGGAGGGAAAGAAGTGAGGTATTTCCTAATTTGGAAGGTTGTTTTGGTATTGCGTCTGAGCTGGGATTGCCGCTGAGCTTTTCTTGTGGTGTTCATCCCAGATAGCATTGGAGGAGGTGGAAAATCAATATGTAACTAGAAATGGGGTTTAATGGGAATAAAACCTCCAGTGTGTCTGCTCTGCTGTCACTCAGCCTTATCATGGGATGTGGGGGCGATTCTTCTCCGTGACACGTCCATACTGGATATTTCAAGTGTTGATGACAGAACTCAACGGTAAGAAGGGTGGGAGGGGAGGAATGCTTCCCAAATAAAGAAACTCACACGATGCTTCTCCGCAGCATGCTCTTCTCAGCATCCACAGACAAAACCGTGGCTGTGTGGGACAGCGAGACCGGAGAGAGAGTGAAGAGACTGAAGGGCCATACCTCATTCGTTAACTCCTGTTACCCAGCAAGGAGAGGGCCCCAGCTGGTCTGTACAGGCAGTGACGATGGGACAGTGAAGGTCAGTACATCGGGTTAGTAGGTCATCTGGCATGAAAGCAAGGTAGCATCTCTGAAAGAATTTTTGAGGTCTTCCCGTTTAAGTGGGATAAATTCAGCCTTTCATTTGTCTTATAATTGCATTATCCAAAAATTTTGATTTCAGAAATTAAAAATAGAAATAAAATTCGACTGCTGCTTGTTTTCTGTAATTCTTTGGGAGGGATAAAGAAGACTCAATCCGCTCCGTAGTTGTACTTCTTCCCTTGAACTGCAAGGGTGAGGAGGCCCTGGCCCAGGTTGCCCAGAGCAGGGGTGGCTGCCCCATCCCTGGAGGGGTTCAAGACCAGGTTGGATGGGGCTTGGAGCCCCTGATCCAGTGGGAGGTGTCCCTGCCCATGGCAGTGGGTGGAACTGAATGGGCTTTGAGGTCCCTTCCAACCCAAACCATTTAATGAACTGCATTAACAAAGAAAGACCAGCTGTTACTGAAATCTTGTACACTGGCCCCTTCCCTGTCCACCTTCCTGTGCTTCACAGGAGACTTTTATTATTTTTCTAGAGATCTCTTGAGATCTGAAAGAAAGAATTTCAGGGGAGCAATCTGAGTCTGACGAGTCTGCCTGTAATTTTGATTTTAAATATCCATGAGCCACTTCAACAGCTGCTGTGTCTTTTCAGCTGTGGGATATCAGGAAAAAAGCTGCAGTCCAGACGTTTCAGAACACGTACCAAGTCTTGGCTGTAACTTTCAATGACACCAGTGATCAGATCATATCCGGAGGCATTGACAATGATATTAAGGTAAGACGTCTGCGTGCTCATGTGCCTTTCCCACCGTGTGCACCTTTTTCTGTCCCATCACATCTTGCATTGGTCGAGGACAAATGTGGAAGCCTGTTGGTTAATTTTACAGTCACAAGAGCCACACAGACCCACCGTGTCTGACCTCGGTGTTGATGTAGAGCCAATTAACTCTGAGGGAGTTGCTCCAGGGCTGTTTGCCATGTGACAGCTTGGGCATTCCTGGCCAGGCGACCAGCAGTGCTATCATCCTCTGGAACCAATGTGGTATGCCAGCTCTTCTGGCAGCCTGTGCCTGTCCCAGAGCTGTACATGAGGTAAACTAAAGAAAATGTGGTGACACATCCACACACTCTGCCCTCTGCTCCAGTTTGCAGCTTACTTTGTCACCTGCTGCTGTGGAAAGTTCTTATTTAAGAGCGAGCACTGCGTTTCATTCAGCTGGTGACTGAGATTCTTCCCGTGGCTGCATGGCTCAATCTGTCTTCCTGTCCATTCACCCTCGGGCTCTGCTGTTACCTTGGCTTGGGGAGCAAGTGCTCGTCCGAGGGCCAGTGCCAAGTGTAGCGCTGACACGAGATCTGTTCCGACTGCCCCTCTGCAGGAAAGAACAGCATGAAATTTTGGGGATTGAACAACTGCTGCTCTGTGCCATCCGTCAGTGGAGTTTGGGAGCTATAGGCAGATAGAGATCATAGAATCATAGAACAACCAGGTTGGAAGAGACCCACCAGATCATCCAGTCCAACCATTCCTATCAAACACTAAACCATGTCCCTCAGCACCTCGTCCACCCGTCCCTTAAACACCTCCAGGGAAGGTGAATCAACCGCCTCCCTGAGTAGCCTATTCCAATGCCCAATGACCCTTTCTGTGAAAAACTTCCTCCTAATGTCCAGCCTAAATCTCCCCTGGTGGAGCTTGAGGCCATTCCCTTTTGTCCTGTCCCTTGGGAGAAGAACCCAGCTCCCTCCTCTCCACAACCTCCTCTCAGGTAGTTGTAGAGAGCAATGAGGTCTCCCCTCAGCCTCCTCCAGACTAAACACCCCCAGCTCTCTCAGCCGTTCCTCATAATGCCTGTTGTCCAGACCCTTCCCCAGCTTCATTGTTCTTCTCTGGACTCGCTCCAGAGCCTCAACATCCTTCTCGTGGTGAGGGGCCCAGAACTGAACACAGGATTCAGGATGGATGCCTGCATGCTTGGGGTGCCGACATTTAACTCCTTGGTGCTGGGCACATTTAGTTAGAAGTCTAGTGAGATGTCCCGGCCCATGGCAGGGGATTGGAACTAGATGATCTTTTAAGGTCCCTTACAACCCGAACTATTTTATGATTCTATGAAGTCTTCTAAGAGGCAAATTCCACTTTTTCCTGCAACACGCATAAAATTCTAGCCTCGTATTTTATCCACTTGGACCCCACCAGCTGAAATTGAAGGCTGATGTCATGAGATGACTGATCGCTAGCGGAGTGAAATGTCTTGGAAACAGCAGTTCCAATAATCGTGCCTGTATTTTTCTTACACCACAATGTTGTGTCTGAAAGGTGTGGGACCTTCGCCAGAACAAGCTGACGTACACGATGAGAGGACACGCGGACTCAGTGACAGGCCTCAGCCTGAGCTCGGAAGGCTCCTACCTGCTCTCTAACGCGATGGACAACACAGGTACACCCTGTCTGATATCAGCACAGCTGTGTAGGCAGCTGTCAGGCGCTGTGCTCTTACACAGGCTTTGCGTGGTGTTTTGGAAGGAACAGCCTGAATTGTTTGATGTAATAAAACAAGAGCAAGATGTGGGGATGGGCTGAAGGGAATTTGGCTCCAGAGATAACGCTGGAATTCTTGTTGTGCCAGTGACAACCACGTCCTTCGCAGGGAAGGGGCAGCTGCATCAGAAGGGTTTGTCACGTCTCCCGAAGGGCAGTGAGGACACAAGCTGTGGCACATGTAATCTCCGCAGACAGTTGAACACAGGCCCAGTCTGGCGGGACCGCGTTCCTCTTGTCAGGGCGGTTTGGCTGTTTCCCACAGCAGGGAATGACAGCACAGTTTCCAAACTGCCCGTCTGCCACGTGGGGGATGCTCAGCGGCGCTGATCTGATGAGAATTGCAGTCATGGAGTGTGTTAGAATAAACCAAATGCTCACATAAGGAGACGGTGGCTCGTTCGTGTCTTGGTGGGTTTGGATTTTTACCCTTCTGTTGGCAGTGGTTGTGGCATAAATTTCTGCGTTTAACCTTTCATCTCAAAGCTTTCTGCTGGTTTTCTTTTGCTTCTGGGGAAACCTAGGCATGATGAGAACAAGAAGTGTGATCAGATCTTAGCTCGTTAGCAGCGTGTCTAAGGAAAAGGAGGGTTTCCAGAAGCTGACCTTGCCCCCACACCTCTGCCAGCTCCAGCTAATTACTGTGGTCTGTGTTGCAGTTCGCATCTGGGATGTGCGGCCCTTTGCCCCCAAAGAGAGATGTGTAAAGATTTTCCAGGGAAACGTACATAATTTTGAAAAGGTGAGTGTCGTGTAGACCAAAACGTGACTGTGAAATGCTGCTGCTATTAACTTTGCTGGAAACAGTTTTTTAAATTCAAGTTTAAAGCAGAAAGGGTTTAAGAAGAACTCAAAAAAAAAAGATTAATGCATAAAGTGGGATTCCAATTAAAGCCACAGTAACAAGATTCCTTTGCTTGATTCAGCTCTAATTAGCTGTAAATTAACTATTTTCTACATTTACTATCTACTTGGTATAAAATAACAAGGCACTGGATGTATCCAGCAATAAAATAAAATCTGTAATTACCAACTCATCTTCTGAAGGGAGATCGTTAAGGTGGTGCTCGTGATATTTAAAGTCTTGTGGTGATTTTACTTTAAGTAGAAAAGGGAAACGAAGTCTTCCTCTGTAAATAGATCTATGCGTATTCTTTTATTTTAGAATCTTCTGAGGTGCTCTTGGTCCCCGGATGGGAGTAAAATAGCAGGGGGGTCAGCTGACAGGTGAGTTGCCACTGCATTTGTCTGTTACCATCAATCCCTAATGGTTTTGCAGCACTCCTGGATCATAATGGGAAGGTTCAGACTTGTGTGTGGAGGTTTGAAGATCTGAACAACCCTCTCTGGTCTTCTGTGAGCGTTGTCTGCCCCGAGCGCACTAGTGGTGTCTTTTTCTTGACTTTGTGTCAGTGGAGGAGCAACCTGTAGCTGTAAAACCTCCTTCCTGTTGCTAAAAGCTGACTAGAGGTGTGTGTTGTTGCCTGTGTTCAACCACAGGGTCCAGCACAAGGGCCACCAGAGACAGACCATGGTTCTTGGTGGACTAGGTCACCTGTGGTCATACCAGCAGGTGCTTGAGAGCCTCTGAGAAGCAGGAAGGCTCAGAGGTGTGTGTAGTGTGGCAGTTATACTGATAAGGACCACTTTTAGCTGGAGGCCAGTGACAAGTGGTGTCCCCAGGGCTCAGTGCTGGGTCCAGCCCTGTTCAATGTCTTCATCAATGACCTGGATGAAGGCATCGAGTGCTCCCTTAGCAAGTTTGCAGATGACACTAAGCTGGGTGGGAGTGTGGATCTGCTGGAGGGTCGGGAGGCTCCAGAGGAATCTGAAGAGGCTGGATCCATGGGCTGAGACCAATGGGATGAGGTTTAACAAGGCTAAATGTCGGATCCTGCACTTGGGGCACAACAACCCTGAGCAGCTCCAGACTAGGAGAATTCTGGAAAGTGCCTGGAGGTGAGGGACCTGGGGGTGTTGGTTGGCAGAGACTGAACATGAGGCAACAGTGGCCCAGGTGGCCAAGAAGGCCAATGGCATCTTGGCTTGGATCAGAAATGGTGTGACCAGCAGGTCCAGGGAGGTTCTTCTCCCTCTGTACTTGGCACTGGTGAGACCTCTCCTCGAATCCTGTGTTCAGTTGTGGTCCCCTCGGCACAAGAAGGATGTTGAGGCTCTGGAGTGAGTCCAGAGAAGAGCAACGAAGCTGGTGAAGGGGCTGTAGAACAGGCCTTAAGAGGAACAGCTGAGAGAGCTGGAGGCTGAGGGGAGACCTCATTGCTCTCTCCAACTCCCTGAAAAGAGGTTGTGGAGAGGAGGGAGCTGGGCTCTTCTCCCAAATGACAGGGGAGAGGACAAGAGGGAATGGCCTCAAGCTCTGCCAGGGGAGATTTAGGCTGGACATCAGGAGGAAGTTTTTCACAGAAAGGGTCATTGGGCATTGGCAGAGGCTGCCCAGGGAGGTGGTTGATTCACCTTCCCTGGAGGGGTTTAAGGGACGGGTAGACAAGGTACTGAGGGACATGGTTTAGTGATCGGTGGGAACGGTTGGACTCAATGATCCATTGGGTCTCTTCCAACCTGGTGAGTCTATGATAAATAAGCGTTAGATTACTGCATGGCAGCTCTCAAAAAGCACCAATGGTGTTCCAAGGATCATTCTTGATCCTTACTTTAATTAAAGAGTAAAAAGGTATAAAGATCTGACTAAATTAGCACTTACTGGACTTTTAAATTAAATTTTCTATAAACCAAGGCAACCGAGCAGTAAAATGGATGGAGGGAGGAAGGCAGCAGAGGGTCTGTGCCAGCCACTGAAGGTCACCATGAAGGATACCAGCCTCCACTGGAGCAAATCCAGACACACTCCGAGCGACATCAAGGCAGGAATTCTGCAGGCCAGAGTCCAGGGCTTGGAGCAGGAATAATCAGCAAATTAATGAGTTTCTGATAGAGGATAGGGAGGACTGTAGCTCTCACTGCCTAGATATAGCAGAGCCAGGCGCCACAGCAAGTGGCCGAGACGTGACTCGCCTTTATGGTCGTGCTGGCAGGAATGGCCTGGGGAGCCTGTTAACTTGCCAAGGCTGTGGCACATCCGCAGGGAAGTGTGGCTGGAGGAGTCAGGCTCTTAAGTCGGTTCTGCAGGTTCCACCTGCAGAACCGACTTAAGAGCCTGACTCCTCCAGCAGCTCTGGGCTGACAGCAACTGTGCTGTGACACCTGTGTCACAGGTCCCAGGACAGGTCAGACAAGGCAGCTCAAGTCTTCCTGCTGTCGCTGAGCTTTTGCAGTTTCTTTTGGAAGAGGACAGTCTGCTCGGAAGGCAAAACAAGAGTAAAGAAATAGTGCACTTATCTGAGTACCAAATAGCGTCTCAGTGTTTACTTTCTCCTTCTGCATTGTATGGAGTGGGTGTGTGTGCGCTGGGGGGATGATTACCTGAGTATGGGTTTTGCTGGCATGTCCTTCAGAAGACTTGGAGTAAAATCATAGAATCATAGAACAACCAGGTTGGAAGAGACCCATCGGATCATCGAGTCCAACCATTCCTATCAAACACTAAACCATGTCCCTCAGGACCTCATCTACTCGTGCCTTAAACCCCTCCAGGGAAGGGGAATCAACCACCTCCCTGGGCAGCCTATTCCAATCCCCAATGACCCTCTGTGTGAAAATGATACAACCATAGGATGGTTTGGGCTGGAAGGGACCTCAAAGCCCATCCAGTTCCACCTCCTGCCATGGGCAGGGACACCTCCCACTGGATCAGGGGCTCCAAGCCCCATCCAATCTGCCCTTGAACCCCTCCAGGGATGGGGCAGCCACCACTGCTCTGGGCAACCTGGGTCAGGGCTTCCCACCCTCACAGCAGAACGTTTCTGCCTAAGATCTCATCTCAATTTCACCTCTTTCAGCTGAAAACCATTCCCCTCATCCTATTCCTGCCCTCCATGATCCAGAGCCACTCCCCAGCTTCCCTGGAGCCTCTTTCAGCACTGGAAGCTGCTCTATGATCTTCCCACACCCTTCTTTTCTCCAGGCTAAATGACAACTCTCTCGGCCTGTTGTCATATCAAATCCTTAAAGCACTTTCCTGTTTTGCACTACCAAATTAAAAACTCATCTGCAGAGAGCTTTGACAAACCAGTCAATACAATTCTTGTGCAGCTGTGCTTGAAGAAATGCTGCTTTAAGTAACATTCATGGCTTATATTGCACACTTGAATTTTTTTCCCTTTATGTATTTAAAGAAAATAAATCAAAGAATAGCACCAGCCTGAAAAAATGCTCCTAGGAAAGCAGGTCTGCCCTGATTGGTATCCAGTCTCCTTTCTGTCTAGCCAGCAAGTGTTATAAATGATTCAATGATGTTTTGGAAAGAAGAGCAGTTCGCTTTCATTTCAACTAAAGGACAGGCTAATTCTAAAGCAAATGATGCTCTTCGGCTGGTCTGTAAAGCCCTGAAAAATGGAAGAGACTAAGTGAAACTGAGAACCTTCATAGAATCATAGAACAACCAGGTTGGAAGGGACCCATCGGATCTTCTAGTCCAACCATTCCTATCTAACACTAAACCATGTCCCTCAAGACCTCATCCACCCGTGCCTTAAACACCTCCAGGGAAGGTGACTCAACCCCCTCCCTGGGCAGCCTATTCCAATGCCCAATGACCCTCTGTGTGAAGAACTTCCTCCTAATCTCCAGCCTAAATCTCACCTGGTGGAGCTTGAGGCCATTCCCTCTTGTCCTGTCCCTTGGGAGAAGAGCCCAGCTCCCTCCTCTCCACAACCTCCTTTCAGGTAGTTGTAGAGAGTAATGAGGTCACCTCTCAGCCTCCTCTTCTCCAGGCTAAACACCCCCAACTCTCTCAGACGCTCCTCATAGGGCCTGTTCTCCAGCCCCTTCACCAGCCTCGTTGTTCTTCTCTGGATGTGTTCCAGAACCTCAACATCCTTCTTGTGCTGAGGGGTCCAGAACTGGACACAGGATTCAAGGAGCGGCCTCACCAGTGCTGAGTACAGAGGGAGAATCACCTCCCTGGCTCTGCTGGTCACACCATTTCTGATCCAAGCCAAGATGCCATTGGCCTTCTTGGCCACCTGGGCACACTGCTGGCTCATGGTCAGTCGCTGTCGACCAACACCCCCAGGTCCCTCTCCTCCAGGCAGTTTTCCAGCCAGGCTTCTCCCAGTCTGTAGCTCTGCATAGGGTTGTTGTGCCCCAAGTGCAGGACCCAGCATTTGGCCGTGTTAAACCTCATCCCATTGGACACTGCCCAGCGGTCTTCACTTTCATTTCGACTAAAGGACAAGCTAATTCTAAAGCAAATGATGCTCTTCAGCTGGTCTGTAAAGCCCTGAAAAATGGAAAAGACTGAGTGAAACTGAGAACCTTGGTAACATTGTGTAAGCCTGAAATGGTCCAGCTTTGGTATTGAGAGCTTGGGCAGCGTGTGGCTGCCAAACAGGCTCTTGATCCCCAGCATCCTTGAATTCCTGCAGGCGAGACACGGGGATGCACAGTGGCATCGGCAGTGCCCTTCCTGTAGAGCAGCGGAAAGCAGAAGGTCGATTTTACACATGTTTTACGGGCTGTCCCCTTGCCCTTTGCAGTCCCCTGTAAACAGCCGTAGCGATGCCTCTGGGGCGCGCAGCCAGCAGAGCTGCCCTTCACGCCAGACCCAGCCAATTACTGCCCTGTCCCTTGCTTCCCTTTTTCTGCTCCGGAAGGTTTTGTTTTAGCTGCCAGTCACCTGCCTAAAGAGCAAAAGGAGAAGGCAGAGTGAGTGTAATCCAGAACTGGCAGCTTTCCCCGACCACTGATTGTTTTGCAGAGCTATGGACCTTGTAACAAATGCCGCTCCCCTATTTTTTTTCATTAACCAACTGTGTTGCTGTCATTGAGGGTCTGTATGGCCCCATGCTTTCGAATCCATCTTGGAATTATAGAATCATAGAACAACCAGGTTGGAAGAGACCCACTGGATCATCAACTCCAACCATTCCTATCAAACACTAAACCATGTCCCTCAGTGCCTTGTCCACCCGTCCCTTAAACACCTCCAGGGAAGGTGAATCAACCCCCTCCCTGGGCAGCCTATTCCAATGCCCAATGACCCTTTCTGTGAAATTTTTTTCCTAATGTCCAGCCTGAACCTCCTCTGGTGGAGCTTGAGGCCATTCCCTCTTGTCCTGTCCCTTGGGAGAAGCGCCCAGCTCCCTCCTCTCCACAACCTCCTTTCAGGGAGTTGGAGAGAGCAATGAGGTCTCCCCTCAACCTCCTCTTCTCCAGGCTAAACACCCCCAGCTCTCTCAGCTGTTCCTCAGAAGGTCTGTTCTCCAGCCCCTTCATTAGCTTCGTTGCTCTTCTCTGGACTCACTCCAGAGCCTCAACATCCTTCTTGTGCTGAGGGGCCCAGAACTGAACACAGTATACAAGGAGCGGTCTCCCCAGTGCCGAGTCCAGACGGAGAAGAACCTCCCTGGCCCTGCTGGTCACACCATTTCTGATCCAAGCCAAGATGCCATTGGCCTTCTTGGCCACCTGGGCCACTGTTGCCTCATGTTCAGTCACTGTCAACCAACACCTCCATCCCCTTCCCCAACTTTGTTTCTTCGTTGCTTTTAGTGCAAGGAGGGGTGAACTGCGGCTGCTGTGCTGTGACAGCAGTGAGGCTTTTGACACTGATTGATGTGTTAGCTCCTACCTGTTCAGACCACTGCTCTTCAGGGCTTGGCAATGCAGCACTTTGCTCCTGAGAAGCTCCTTGTTTACCTGCACAAAGAGTTGCATCTGTTTCAGCCTGAGTGGTGAACAGCTGCAGGAAGAAACCGTTGGTGTGTAGAGCAGTTGTTCTCCCTTCTCAAATACCTGCACTCATAATGACTCTCTCATAGGTTTGTCTACGTGTGGGACACCACATCCAGGAGGATTTTGTACAAGCTGCCAGGCCATGCTGGATCGGTGAACGAACTGGCTTTTCATCCAGAGGAACCCATTAGTAAGTCCTCCCCACCTCAAGTCAGCCAAGGAAGTGGTTTCAGGGCTGGCTGGAACCGCTGCTCCTCTGAAAAATCACCCTCAGATTGCCTGTGGCTCTAAGGATCAGAGACAAATGTAGGGCTAGTGGACTCCTGCCAGCTCCTCTCCTGCAGGGGAGCTGGACTGGCTGTGTCCTGGGGTCCTGGGCTGAGCACGCGGTTCTGCTGCTGCATGCTCCACCTCAACAGCAGCGGCGCAACTGCCGTCCTGCATGGTTGGTGCTGTTGACCATGCCCATGGGTGGCCGTGAGCCGTGGCTTGGCTACCACTGTCTGGGGCTTGTCCAGATTTCCCAAGGGCCATGGGAGAACATTCTGGGGTAACTGGGTTTGGACACAAGGGGTATAGAATCATAGAACAACCAGGTTGGAAGAGACCCATCGGATCATCGAGTCCAACCATTCCTATCAATCACTAAACCATGTCCCTCAGCACCTCATCTACCCATCCCTTAAACCTGTCCAGGGAAGGTGAATCAACCACCTCCCTGGGCAGCCTATTCCAATGCCCAATGACCCTTTCTGTGAAAAACCTCCTCCTAATCTCTAGCCTAAAATAGCATATAACTATGCTATCTATAGCATATAGATAGCCTAAAATAGCATATAACTATGCATTTGGCGATGTAAGGAGTTACCTGGGATCATGTCTCCAGCCTGGGGTGACTAACTTCCCCAAGGAAACAATCAAGGCTTTGTGCAGCACTCTTTGTCCCTTTTCTAGAGATGTCCTGCACATGGTGTCACGTATCAGAGCTAGTGGCTTTTTCAGAACCATTTAGGCCACTGTGCGTGAGGTGAGAATCACAGAATCATAGAACAACCAGGTTGGAAGAGACCCACCGGATCATCGAGTCCAACCATTCCTATCAAACACTAAACCATGTCCCTCAGCACCTCATCCACACATCCCTTAAACCCCTCCAGGGAAGGTGACTTAACCCCCTCCCTGGGCAACCTGTTCCAATGCCCAATAACCCTTTCTGTGAAAATTTTTTTCCTAAAAAACCTGAACCCAGGTTTGGATCGGTTTCTTGGTGCAGCGTGTGGCCCAGGCAGGTCCATGGGGTGTTGTTTGTTTCTATGGAAACGCTTGCACCACCAGCGAGGTCACCGCATCCTCCAGCCAAAAACTGACAAGAGTGAGCCCCAAAGTGAAGCCAGGAGCTCAGCTTTGCCGAGGATGACAGTCTCTGCAGCAGGGCAGTGAGTTATGGCTTTGTTCCCTGATTATTCATTGCCCTGTCTTTGGATCACAGGCTGTGCTGGGAGAGTGGAGCAACCTCCTCTCCAGTTTGGAGCAGATTGTTTGCGATTGTGTTCTGCTGAGCTCCTCTTTTTGAATCAATCACTCAGCTTCAAATAAAAATTAGAAACCTATCCAGGCGTTGCAGGAGAGTTATGCAGCTGATTTCTATTAACTGAGAACGTTAATCTTGGAAATCGCTGCACTCGCTCCACAATACTCTCCGGCAGGGGGGCTTAAAATGCAGTGAGATGACAGGCACCAGCCTGCGAGTTCTTGTAGAAATCCCCTAGAATCATAGAATAACCAGGTTGGAAGAGACCCACCAGATCATCGAGTCCAACCATTCCTATCAAACACTAAACTGTGTCCCTCAGCACTTTGTACACCCATCCCTTAAACCCCTTCAGGGAAGGTGAATCAACCCCCTCCCTGGGCAACCTCTGCCACTGAACAATGACACTTTCTGTGAAATAATTATTCCTGATGTCCAGCCTAAATCTCCCCTGGTGGAGCTTGAGGCTATTCCCTCTTGTCCTGTCCCCTGACACTTATAGAATCATAGAATCATAGAACAACCAGGTTAGAAGGGACCCATCAGATCTTCTAGTCCAACCATTCCTATCTAACACTAAACCAAGCTCCTCAAGACCTCATCCACCCGTCCCTTAAACACCTCCAGGGAAGGTGAATCAACCCCCTCCCTGGGCAGCCTATTCCAATGCCCAATGACCCTCTGTGTGAAAAACCTCCTCCTGATGTCCAGCCTAAATCTCCCCTGGTGGAGCCTGAGGCCATTCCCTCTTGTCCTGTCCCCTGTCACTTGGGAGAAGAGCCCAGCTCCCTCCTCTCTACAACCTCCTTTCAGGTAGTTGTAGAGAGCAATGAGGTCTCATCTAGATCCCTAGAACTCTCCTGGACTCGGAAACCATTGTCAGTGTCACCAGAAGTGCTTCTGGGTTATTCTTTTGATGCTCACACATTAAATCCCCTGAGGAGCCTTCTCTGGGTGCAGGTGGTTTGTTGGGTGCTGTAGTTGGGTGCTAACTGCGATTTGCCTGTTCTGGTAGAATAATAAGGTGCCGAGGAGGCTTTCGTGGCCATCCTGTGCCCTCTAGTGGCACAGTCATAGAATCATAGAATAACCAGGTTGGAAGAGACCTGTCAGATCATCGAGTCCAACCATTCCTATCAAACACTAAACCATGTCCCTCAGGACCTTGTCCACCTGTCCCTTAAACCCCTCCAGGGAAGGTGACAGCACTGACAGCACTGCCTACTTTGTGATCTGGACACTCCTTGCAATGAAAGTAATATTTGAGGATGTTCTAGAAGGTTAAGTGTGTTTATCTGCTTCTCTTTCCCCTTGTAATGCTCGAGCATTACCTGTGTTGCGCTGTTACACCTGCCTTGAGAACGGGAATGCCAGCCATGCCGCATAGCATGGGATTAGAATCACAGGATGGTTTTGGTTGGAAAAGACCTTTAAGATCATCAATCCAGCCCTGCCAAGTCTGCCACCAGACCATGTTCTCAAGTACACTATCTACAGAGTCTTTCAAACCCCTCCAGGCTTGGTGACTCAACCACCTCCCTCGGCAGCCTCTGCCAGTGCTTGAGAACCCTTTCAGTTAAGACATTCCTCCCAATATCCAACTTAAACCTCCCCTGGTGCTTCTTGAGGCCATTTCCCTGTTTCCTGTCACTGCCAGGGAGAAGAGACCAGCACCCACCTCACTACAACCCCCTTTTAGGCAGGTGTAGAGAGCGATGATATCTCCCTCCAGTCTCCTTTTTCCCAGGCTAAACAGCCCCAGCTCCCTCAGCAGCTTCTCGTAAAGCTTGTGCTCTAAGCCCTTCACCAGCTTTTGTTGATCTTCTCTGGACGTGCCTCAGCCCCTCAATGTTTTTCGTGTACTGAGAGGCCCAAAACCAAAGCCAGGGTTCGAGGTGGTGTTAGCGAGATCTCCAACTGCCGTGTTTCATTTTCACATTCCTCCCTTTCCCTTCTCTCTGTCACAGTACTCTCCGCATCCAGCGACAAAAGGCTCTACATGGGGGAGATCCAGTGAGGCCGACTAGGAGCTGGTGGGATTCCTGCCCTCGCGATCCTCGGTTTACAGAAGTCGGATGGACTTTCTTCTTACTGGTGCCAGCCCTCCTCACACTCATGGCAGTGGGAAAACACTGGAGCAACCCGATGAGCCCAGCTGCCCTCTCACAGGCTCTGGGGGTCCCCCTGTACAGCTTTTTTCCATCCCCTTTTCAATTAGGAATTGAAAAGATTTTCATTTTGGAATTGAAAAGATTTTCATTCGGGCTGTTGCGCCGGATATTAAGCCCTTGCCCAGATCTTTTGAAATTGGGAAATTCTGTTTAAATTCCCTTATGTTGCTTTGTATATTCCCTGTCAAATTTCTCTTGTTGTTTTGTTTTGGGGTTTTTTTTTTTGTTATACAGTCAAACCCGAAATAGATAGCTTTGTACAAGAGCTGTGTGGATGGGATTTATTGTTCAAGTTCCCCTTTCCATTGTGCGATGCTAAATCACGGCCCTCACTCATATATAACCCGGGGAAACCACAGGCGTGAACTTCAGAAGAGCAGCTTTATTTTTTATTCATGGCAATAAAAATGACCACACTTGAAATAATTATTGGGCTGCTGCTGAATTCTGTTTTCATGTTTTGAGTAAAATCCAGCCTCCTGCTATAAATACGTGGACAGGGAGCAAGTTTTCTGTGACAAGTAGAGCGTAGTTGGAGCTCAGCAGTGGGGAACTGGCCAGGCTGTGTTCCTCTCTCCCAGCTGGGGTGGGAGGAGGCTGGTGTGAGATGGTGGCAGCTCCTTGAGGAGGCTGGATCCGTAACTCAGACCTGTGGCCAACTAGTGGGACGATGCAAAGGTGCCTGCTCCATGCCTCAGCTTCAGGGAATCAGAATTGCTTGTTGGAAAAGACCTTTGAGATCATCCAACAGTACCTGTCCACTACCAAACCAGATCTCAGCACCTCATCTGCTTGTCTTTTAAACCCCTCCAGGGATGGGGACTCCTCCCTGGGCAGCCTCTGCCACTGCCTGAGAAACCTTTTGGTGAAGAAATGTTTCCTGATGTCTAATCTGAACCTGCCCTGGTGCTGAGTCTCTGTGAGAAGCTGCAAGTGGGTTCCCTGTGCCACATCTTATTGTCTGGTGTTAATTAACTTACTATGAAGAGTACCTGCTGCATTCTCTCCTGAGTGTGTCTACCTTGGCTTTTATCCTTCTTTCCCCCATTTGCTCCATTTTTGCTGCCGTGGCTCAGGCTCTATTAGGCATTTCTCATTCTGCCCCATTTCAGAGGAGGCTTCCCAAGGGCTGTGGTTTGATGGGATGATCATAGAATCATAGAATCACCAGGTTAGAAGAGACCCACTGGATCATCTAGTCCAACCATTCTCATCAAACACTAAACCATGTCCCTTAGCACCTCATCTACCTGTCTTCTAAACCCCTACAGGGAAGGTGACTCAACCTCCTCCCTGGGCAGCCCCTGCAAGTGCCCAATGACCCTTTCTGTGAAGAATTTTTAGCTTATGTTTAGCCTGAACCTCCCCTAGTGGAGCTTGAGGCCATTCCCTCTCATCCTGTCCTGTCACTTGGGAGAAGAGCCCAGCTCCCTCCTCTCCACAACCTCCTTTCAGGTAGTTGTAGAGAGCAATGAGGTCTCCCCTCAGCCTCCTCTTCTCCAGGCTAAACACCCCCAGCTCTCTCAGCCATTCCTCAGAAGGCCTGTTCTCCAGGTTAATAAATACATTGCGTCCTATGATGATATTTCTTCCATGATGGAGCATGGACGTGCGATGCTCCCACCCTGACAGTGCTGTGCTGTAGAGCTACCCTGTGCAGTCAGGGCCAGGAGGAGTTCTGCAGCCACCAGGGTATTTTAGAGCTGGAAAGCTGGTGCAATTTGTGCAGTGCAAAGGGAAGAGCAGGCCCCCTTGGGAATGCTCTTTGTTCCTGCTGTGGGCAGCAGAGGGAGGCTGGAGGATGGTGTGCTGGGGGTCACAGCAGACCCACTGGCTCTTAAGGAGGGAAATGTTGCTGTGTGTTTCCTGGGGGCAAGGCCATGTCTCCTGGGTGTGGGGTGTGTGGCACTGCCCCTGCTCTCCATCACCTGGGGTGGTTCCTGTCCCAGTGCTGTGTCCCATCCCCCAGGAACGCAGGACCTGGCTCACTGCAGTGTTTTGAAGACCTTGAATCATCTTAAATCATCACAGGCAAAGTGACTCTGGGTGCAGATGGGTGAGCAGAAATGTGTTTAACTGTTGGGAAACCATCAATCCCAACTCTGCCTCCTTCCCTGACCCTGTTCATCCATGGGCTGATGGACTTGAGCATCAGGTCTGAATGCTCAGGCTCAGCAAATCTCCAGGTTCAAATCCACGGAAGATCAGCTTCACCAGCACGGATCTGGTTCCAGTCCATTGCCGACATCCACCTCCCATCAATTCCCCCAATTCCAAGTGAGACTGGCAGGCAGGAACCTGCAGGAACAGCTGCTGCAGTCCTGATTGTCCCTACGGGGCTCCTGCTGTCCCCAACAGCCGTTTGTCCCCACGGGGGAAACTATGAACGGCCGGAGCAGGAGTTAGGAACGCGATGGAGCTGACACGGGAAGACCCATCACCACATCACGGTGGATGAATGTATTTGAAGGCAAACAAATCACCCTCCAGCTGAAGAGGCAGGCGGAGAGAGCTGGAGGCAGGGGGGAGATTTATTTTTAACTTAGCAGAGTATTAAATAACGTGCCCTGAAATGCATGTAAATGAGAGTTGGGACTCCAGCCGGGAGCACCGGGATTTGGGACGGACCTCTGGAACCACCAAGACAGGAGCCCTTCTCCTGGGGAGCAACACTATACCTCTGGCCCCAGGGCTGTGGGGCAAGGAGGGTGCAGGCTCATGGATTTAGGGTTTAATTAGAGCCTGTTATGATCCTCGAGGGTTTATGGTTTTATTTGGATGTGTGCCCAAGTGGCAGAGGCAAAAGAGACTCTTGGGGCTGAGGCAGCAGTGCCAGGCTGGTTACCCTGCTGAATATTGCTTGTTTAAAAGAAGAAGTAGAAGAGTCGGTTTCTTTTTTTCCTGACTCCCAGCCCAGGAACCTGCAGGGAAACAAGGGAGCAGCATTGCTCTCCTCCTGCCCCGAGTCCTGGAGGGCTTGTCGAGCAGCGGTTGCTGTGCTCAGGGGTCCCAGAGAGCCTGGGAGGGCAGCATCAGGCAGGGGGACTGCATGGATCCACACCCACCCAGGGGCCAGCAGGTGCCACCCCTCTGCCCATGGACACCTCTTCATCATGTCAGCTCTGCTGTCCAAAAACAGTGACCCAGATTGGGGAAATAATCCAGATTAACACAAACTACTCTGGCCCTGAGGGAGCAGCCTGGCATGGGGCAGGCGGCTGGTTTGCTTTGAGGGCATCTCCCCACCACAGTCAATGTTGCCACCCGAGCACTGGGAAACTCGCTGCAGCAGTGAGTGTCCAGCCCAGCTTGCCAGGAAGGACCTCGCACCCATCCCAGCATTGCGAGGGGATCTCTGTTCCCCAGCGCCGGGGAATTTCCACATCAAAGAAACATAGAATCGTATAACCAGGTTGGAAAAGACCTCTTGGATCATCAAGTCCAACCATTCCCATCAAACACTAAACCATGTCCCTCAGCACCTTGTCCACACACACCTTAAACACCTCCAGGGAAGGTGACTCAATCACTCCCTGGGCAGCCTCTGCCAGGGACCAATGACCCTTCCCGTGAAAATTTTTTCCTGATGTTAAACCTGAACCTCCCCTGGTGGAGTTTGAGGCTATTCCCTCTTGTTTTGTCCCCTGTCACTTGGGAGAAGAGCCCAGCTCCCTCCTCTCCACAACCTCCTTTCAGGGACTTGCAGAGAGCAATGAGGTCTCCCCTCAGCCTCTTCTTCTCCAGGATAAACACCCCCAGCTCTCTCAGCCACTCCTCTTGTTCTCCAGCCCCTTCACCAGCTTTGTCACTCTTCTCTGGACTTGCTCCAGAGCCTCAACATCCTTCTTGTGCTGAGGGGCTCACAACTGAACACAGGATTCAAGGAGCAGCCTCACCAGTGCCAAGTGCAGAGGGAGGATAACCTCCCTGGACCTGCTGGTCACACCATTTCTGATCCAAACCAAGATGCCATTGGCCTTCTGAGAGTTGAGGTGGGAGAAACACCTGCCTGCTCCCCACAGGACCTGTTCAGTGGATGGTAAGTACAGCCCCATCAGGACAATGTATGGATTTAATGTAGGATCATAGAATCATGGAATCATTGAGGTTGCAAAACCCCTCCAAGATCACCCAGTCCAACCATCAGCTCAACCCCACCATGTCCAATAAACCATGTCCTGAAATGACACATCTGCATGTTTTCGAACCCCTCCAGGGATGGAGAGTCCACCAGTGCCCTGGGCGGCCTCTGCCAGTGCTCCACTACTCTTTCTGAAAAAAAATTCTCCTAACATCCAACCTGAGCCTCCCTGGGCACAACTTGACGCCATTTCCTCTCATCACTTGTCACTTGGCAGAAGAGCCCAGCACCCACCTCACCACAACCTCCTTTCTGGGAGCTTCAGAGAGCGAGCCGCCCACGGCAGGGCTGGCACGGGACTGTGGCAAACCCTCGCCATGCAAATTGTTTGCTGCAAAGCTGTGCCCTGCACGTGCATACATGCACACACATGCACACACATGCACATGTCTGTCTAACTCACACAGAGGTGCAAATGTGTCCACACACATGCGAGTTTGTGCTGGTTCTGCTGCCACGTGAAGTCAAGCGAGCGCAGTTCCCTCTTGGCTCCTGTCCCGCAGCAGAGCCGCTCCAGCTCCAGGGCATCGCAGCAGCAAACCGTTGAAGGCGTGATCCGAGCACAGAGAAAATTGTTTTCTTAAACAGGTTTGTTCCTCCAAGGGAGGAATTTGCTTGAGAGGTTTCCGCTATAAATTGAATCTGTCCCAGGATCCAGATAAATGGCTGCTGTGCAACAGAGCCACTCTGGTGAGGAGTGCTTCCTGGCATTTCTGGAGGACTGTGGTGCTGCCAGTGTCCCTGCCATGGCCCTGAGTGGCTGTCCCCACCCCTGTCCCCATCCTTTCCCCCATATCCCAGTCTTTGACCCTCCAGCAACACTGGAATCAACAAGCATGAGGTTTAACAAGGCCAAATGGCAGTTCATGCACTTGGGGCACAACAACCCTGAGCAGCTCCAGACTAGGAGAAGTCTGGCTGGAAAGTGCCTGGAGGAGAAGGACCTGGGGGTGTTGGTGACAGGGACTGAACATGAGCCAACAGTGGCCCAGGGGGCCAAGAAGGCCAATGGCATCTTGGCCTGTATCAGAAACAGTGTGGCCAGCAGGTCCAGGGAGGTTATTCTGTACTCGGCACTGGTGAATCCTGTGTTCAGTTGTGGGCCCCTCAGCACAAGAAGGATGTTGAGGCTCTGGAGCGAGTGCAGAGAAGAGCAACAAAGCTGGTGAAGGGTGTGGAAAACAGACCTGATGAGGAGCGACTGAGAATGCTGGGGGTGTTTATCCTGGAGAAGAGGAGGCTGAAGGGAGACCTCATTGCTCTCTCCAACTACCTGAAAGGAGGTTGTGGAGAGGAGGGAGCTGGGCTCTTCTCCCAAGGGACAGGGCACAGGATGAGAGGGAATGGCCTCAAGCTCCACCAGGGGAGATTCAGGTTTGACATCAGGAATAATTATTTCACAGGAAGTGTCATTGGTCCCTGGTAGCGGCTTCCCAGGGAGGCAGTTGATCCACCTTCCCTGGAGGTGTTTAAAAGACACCTCAGATGAGGTGCTGAGGGACACAGTTAAGTGATATATAGGAATGGCTGGTCTCAGTGATCCAGTGGGTCCTTTCCACCCCAGTGATCCTATAATTCTATTCTATGGGATGCGCCGTGCCCACGGGGAGGTTGGCTGCTGGGGGGCAGCAGCTCGGTGGGAGGCAGCAGTATCCCCTGGCAGCTGGGAGGACAAAGGGCGTCATGGGGCACATCCAGCACAGCACGAGCTGCCAAGAGCGGTGACTGCAGGGTTTGGCGTTGCTGCTCCTCCCGTGGAGCTCTGCGTGCAGTCGGGGCCCTGGGGATTGAGAGGGATGTGAGGGTGTCCAGAGGAGGGTGAGGAAGGTGGTGAAGGCTGGGAGGCAGATCCTGTGAGGAAGAGGCCGAGGAGCCTGGAGGTTGTGTCTTTGCCAGCTGCAAGGCTGCAGTTCTCCCCAGAGGGACCGTATGAGGGGCAGGAGCAGGCCAGGTGTGCTCCCCTTGGCCCTGCTGCCCCTTGGCCTTGCTCTGGGCTGGGGGAGGAAGGGCCATGGAATCCCCAAGAGCTCTGGGGCACTGGTTGGGCTGGAGAGGCACTGGTGCAGCTGCTGGAGCAGCCCCAGGTTGGCTCTGGGCTGGGTTGTGCTCAGTGCTGTGGGGTCCTTGGCTTTGCTGGGACCAAACCCTTCCCAGATTGAAGGTGTGAAGAGAGCGACTGTGAGACTGCAGAGACAGGACAGGGAAACATGAAAAGAGGAGTTTTGAACAACAACAAACAATGTTTATTAATTAATCCTAGACTAAGTTGTTCCTCCATCTACACCACGACTCGCAGCCCAAGATCACTGCTGTTTCCACCCAACCCGTTCAAAGTCCGTCGCCGTGTCGGTTGTTGGGTGGGCAGTAGCAGGTGCGGCAGTGTCGGAAGGGGCGAGCTCTGAAGGGTGGTGGCCGTGGCACAGGAGCGGCATGAGGTGCTGGAGGGTGGAGAGCAGCCCCAGGGCGCTCCCAAGGATCCGGCCCTGGCCACCAATCTGGGCGTGGAGGGGGCCCAAAGACCAGTGGGGCAGGAGGTGATCGGCGCTGAGGTGAAGGTGGGGATGGAGCTGGAGCCTCCTCCGGGATGTCCTCAGGGCTGTCTGTGCGGCGCCGTTCGGCCGGGGCTGAAGCGGCACTGGTGCTGGGGCCGTCGGGGTCAGCCCTTGGCTTGTTCGCTGTGGGACTGGGGGCTGCAGGGCTCTGGGAGTCGTTCTCCTGCCCCTCATCTATTGGTGCTGCTACTTGGCCGTGCGATGGCCCAGGAGCAGCATGAGGTGCTGGCAGCTCATCTCTCACAGGCTCTGGAGCTCGGGACTGAGCTGGGCTAGTGCTGCCGACCAGCCGAGGAAGGCAACTGGGCCCAGGAGCTGCCTGCTGAGGGGGCTCCATGTCTTGTGGGGCAGGAGGTGAGCAGCACTGAGGTGAAGCTACAGATGGAGTCAGAGCCTCCTCCGGGACGTCCTCAGGGCTGTCTGTGCGGCGCCGTTTGGCCGGGACTGGACCAGCACTGGTGCTGGGGGCGTCGGGGTCAGCCCATGGCTCGGTCACTGTGGGGCTGGGGCCTGCGCGGCTCTCAGCGTCCGTCTCCCCCATGGCTCCTGTCGCTGTTGGAGCATCTGCTGGTCTCTTTCTTGGCTTCTCGTCCTCCTGCTCAGGGCTGTGTGGGGCTGCAGCCGGGGCTGGCTCTGTGTCCCCAGGGCTTTGGTTGCCCCTCGTGAGGAGCTGGGGCTGGTCTCTCTGGAAGCCGGGGTGGTGGAAGAAGTGCAGCTGCGGATGGCAAAGGACAGGAGTCAGTGCCAGCATTGCCAGAGGAGGAAGACACAGACTCTCTCCTGGGGGAGGAACTGACGTACCTTGCCCAGAGAAGCTCCTGCTGCTGCTATTGCTTGCAGCTTCCCGATGGAGATGGAGATGCGAGAACGTCCTTCCACTGGCTGGAATCCATGGAGGCTGAGTTGGAGGATGAAGCCTCCCATGGACTCCGTCTCAAAGATCCTCCTCTGAAGGACCTCCTCGCGGAAGAGATTCTCTGCTACCACGAAGCTGTTTCCATCATCATTCCACCAGATGGACTGGAAGCGATGGCTGCCGACGATGTTCCAGAGGATCTGGAGGAACCTGTGGGCTGCAGAGGGTGTGGGTTTGGCACAGCTGTCCTGCCACCAATGGTACCGGAGGCTGGGCACTCCTCAGGCTTACCTTGAGAGTTCTCTCCTGCGAGAGATGAGCTGGCAGCATCCTCGGCTGCTGCCATAGCACCAACCGTGTGGTTGGGAGAAGATGGAGGCACCAAACCAGGCTCCTCCGTGTCGGAGGATGACTCTGGTGCAGATGACTCCATGTTCCCCATGGCTGAGTTGGGTTTAAGCTTGAAGCCTCGACCCTTAGGCTGAGCAGCGAGACGCAGTCCTGCCTGTCAGCGGCTGAAGGGCTGTGGCGTCTGATCCCTGGGCAGCAGCTCCCAAAGTGCCCTGGGTCATTGTGACACCTGCGTCCCATCACTGTGACCTCACCGTGTGGCACACATCTCCTGGCGACAGGAGCTGGAAGGCAGTACAACTTCTAACAAGTCCTGTTGTCTCCCGTAAATGCAGCTTGTGCCTGAAATAAACTGTGGTCCCACCTCAGAATATGGATTTTGGGTTCTGTCGGGGGTGTAAGGGACGGGTGGACAAGGTGCTGAGGAACATGGTTTAGTGTTTGATGGGATTGGTTGGACTCAGTGATCCGGTGGGTCTCTTCCAACCTGGTGATTCTATGAGTCTATGAAGCTTATCCCAGCCAGAGGTGAATGTGGTCCTCAAAGCACCCCAGTAGCATGTGGTGGGCCAGATCCTGCACTGGGTGCTGGGTGTTGCCTTTGAGGAGAGCACCAAGGTTGGAGAATGGTCTGGAGAACCAAATCTTATGATGAGAAACCTGGGAAGGTTGAGGAGAGGCCTCATCACTCTCCAGAAAAGGAGGTTGAAGTGAAGTGGGTGCTGGTCTCTTCTCCTCCATAACAAGTGATGAGATGAGATGAGATGAGAGGAAACAGCCTCAGGTTGTGTCAGGAGGAGTTTAGATTGGGTATTAGGAAAAGATTTCTTCATTGACAGAGTGGTGAAGCCCTGGCAGAGGCTGCCAAGGCCAGGGGTGGATTCTCCAACCCTGGAGGGATTTGGAAAGCACATAGATACAGCACTTGGGGGACACGGGGGGGTTGGACTGACAGTTGGACTGGATGAGCTTGGAGGTCTTTTCCAACTTTAGCAATTCCGTGATTCTCTGACCACCATGCTGGGCATGACCAGGAAGTCCCAGCTCCCCCCATGTCCCATCACCCTCACCAATCACCTCCTGTCCTTCCTCCAGCGCTTCTTCCACCTTTTCCCACTGCTGCTCCGAGGACTCTAATGAATTTTGATAGTTACAATAAGCAAGTGATAACTTCTATAAGAATGGAAAACAATTATTTGCTCTGTTGGGGGATTAGATGATATTTAGTCTCTATTTAATGGAAAACTAATTAAATTACATGAGCAAGTGAGTAGAAATTTTTTTGTTAATTATGAATTTTGCGAGCTACAAAGGCTAAATGATGATGGATTCTCTAATCTGCTGCGCTCGTCGCTAGACGCCGAGATAAGATGACAACTGAGAAAGAACAGTATGAATGCATTTTAATTTCTGTATCGATTCAACAGCAGTCGGCTGAACAGCGATCCATTAAGGGTGATCTGCAGGAGCTGACGTTGATTGGCAGCCTGGCGGCTAATTATGTTAAAATTGGGGAAAGGTTGGTTAAATAGACGTGTGTTTACCACCTAAGGTGGCGGGGAAGTCGTTTTGGTTTGGTTTGCTCCACTGTGGCTCTTCTGGTGGTCCCCGTGGGGCTGGGCAAGCGTGGGTGACACGAGGCTTTTGTCAGGGCTGTGAGAATCATAGAGTCATAGAACAATCAGGTTGGAAGAGACCCATCGGATCATCGAGTCCAACCATTCCTATCAAACACTAAACCATGTCCCTCAGGACCTCATCCACCCATCCCTTAAACACCTCCAGGGAAGGTGAATCAACCACCTCCCTGGGCAGCCTATTCCAATGCCCAATGACCCTTTCCATGAAAAATCTCCTCCTAATCTCTAGCCTAAATCTCCCCTGGCAGAGCTTGAGGCCATTCCCTCTTGTCCTGTCCCCCGTCCCTTGGGAGAAGAGCCCAGACCCCTCCCCTCTATAACCTCCTTTCAGGGAGTTGCAGAGAGCAATGAGGTCTCCTCTCAGCCTCCTCTTCTCCAGGATAAACACCCCCAGATCTCTCAGACGCTCCTCACAAGGTCTGTTCTCCAGCCCCTTCCCCAGCTTCATCGCTCTTCTCTGGACTCACTCCAGAGCCTCACCATCCTTCTTGTGCTGAGGGGCCCACAACTGAACACAGGATTCCAGGAGCGGCCTCACCAGTGCCGAGTCCAGAGGGAGAATCACCTCCCTGGCCCTGCTGGTCACACCATTTCTGATCCAAGCCAGGATGCCATTGGCCTTCTTGGCCACCTGGGCACACTGCTGGCTCATGTTCAGTCGGCTGTCAACCAACACCCCCAGGTCCCTCTCCTCCTGGCAGAGTTCCAGCCGTTTTGGGGCTGTTTGTGGTCAAAGCAAGGAGGGATGGGTCAGGGTCAAGGCTGCAGAGAGGCTGGAGCTGGGCTGGTGTCCAGTATCCCCAGCAGGGGCCTGAAGCCCAGATTTGGGCTCCCATCACAGACAACATTCCTCATCCAGGGATGGAACATTCCTGACCCCAGGACCAGGGCATCCCTGGACCCCGAGCTGGAGCATCCTTGACCTCAGGGCTGGAGCACTCCTGATTCCAGGTCTGGAGCATCCATAACTCCAAGATCTGTGCATCTGTGACCTCAGATATGGAGCACTCCTGACCCCAGGGCTGGGGTGGCTTTGGCCCCAGGGATGCAACCAGCCTGACCCCAAGACCAGGGCATTCCTAGACCCCGAGGTGGCATGACACTGACCCCAGGGCTGGTCTCAGGGTTGGGGTGACCTTAACCTCAGGACTGGGGCATCCATGACCCCAGGGATGGACCACTCCTGACCCAGGTTGGGGCATCTCTGACCCCTGGGATGGGGCATCCTTGGACCCGGGGATCAAGTTTGCCAACCCCAGGGTTGGGATACCACTGACCCTACAGCCAAAACACCTCAGCCCCTGGCACTGGGATGTCCCTGTTCCCCGGCTGCTCTGTCCCAGCACAGCCCCAAGGAGCCATGTCCATCCCCACCACCTGCTCCAGCTTATCCCATCGGAAGGTGCTGGGCTGCACCTTGACCCCTTCTCCTGGGGCTGCTCTGCCACTCCAGCTGCTGGTTAATTAGGGGCTCATTAGCATGAATCCCAGAGATCTTCATCCCTCGGGCAGCAGGGGAGTGCAGATCACGGCTCTTCATCCAAACTCCAGCCACCCAACAGCCTCTGGAGGACGGAACCTAAGAGAGACACAAACTCCATCCCTGCTCCCCATTAAGGGGAATTACCCGACCAGCTTAATTATGCATGGCCTGTGCCAATGATTTGCATGTATTTACCCCGCGCTGATTTATATGATGCATCAGAATAAATATATTTTCCTCGTCACCATAACCCAGATAGATGGGGCTCCTTCAAAGATTTCTTTGTCAATAAACATGCCAAAAATCATCACTTTGTCTTGTTCTGACAACTGAATGTCGTTAATTACTGCCTGAGTGGGTGAAAGATGCTTGCGAGTCCCTTTGGCTTTGTCTTCACAGCATCTCCCACAGGCTGGCACGTCCCTGTCAGCTCCTCCCGGGACATCCCTGTGCTCAGATTTGGTGCTTGGAAATAAATACACACCCAAAATTCACACTGTGAATCATCGCTGAGCCCAGACAATGGTTTCAGCCCAAAAGAAGGGAAAAAAAAAATGATAAAATCACAGAGTGGTTTGAGTTGGAAGGGACCTCAGACCCCATCCAGTCCCACTCCCTGCCATGTGCAGTGACACCTCCCATGGGATCAGGGGCTCCAAGCCCCATCCAACCTGCCCTTGAACCCCTCCAGGGATGGGGCAGCCACCACTGCTCTGGGCAACCTGGGCCAGGGCCTCCCCACCCTCAGAGGGAAGAATTTCTTCCTAATGTCTAATCTAAATCTTCTGCCTTCCAATTTAAAACCATTCCTTTCATCCCATCCCTGCCCTCCCTGATCAAGAGCCCCTCCCCAGTTTTCCTGGAGCCCATTTCAGCACTGGAAGCTGCCCTAAGGTCTCCCTGAACCCTTCTCTTCTCCAGGCTGAATGACCACAGCTCTCCCAGCCTGACCTCATACAGGGCGTTCTCCAGCCCTCGGATCATCTCTGTGGCCTCTTCTGGACTCACTCCAGCAGTTCCATGTCCTCCATGTGCCGAGGACTCCAGAACTGGACACAGGGCTCCCGGTGGGTCTCAGGAGAGCAGAGCAGAGGTGCAGAATCCCCTCCCTTGTCTGCTGTTCCCACTGTTTGGATGCAGCCCAGAATTTACTTGGCTTTCTGGGCTGTGAGGACACGTTGCCAGAATCAAATCTAATACTGACTCCTCACAAAACTTCATCTGGGGAAGAGCCAGGCAGGATCTCGGCACCATTGTGTCGAGTTTCCTGATTTTGCCTTTCTTTGGTGTTTTTTGGAGCTGGGAATTGCCCAGCCCTTGCCCAGAGGATGTTGTGGGGTTGTTGGGTCCTCAGGTTATTTTGACCCATGAGGTGAAATCAGCCCCTCTGTGCTTAAACCAAAGAGGAAACCACAAGCTTAATCCTCAAGATGGAGCTGGTCCCTCCACTTATGCAGGTAGGAGCCAGAAAGGAGCGTAGGACACTTCTCCTTATGGGATGAGGGTGACAGGAACTCTCTCAGGCCCATGATGAGGACCTGGAGCTCTGGGGGTGATGGAGTCAAGCCCACAGAGGGGATGTCACAGGGGGATCAAGTCCGTGGTGGGATCCTTGTCAGCTTGCATGGTGAGACGTGGGCACACGCAGAGCTGGTGGAGGCTGCAGCTCACCATGTGCTCACTTAACCGGTGGAATAAACACAAAGGTCCCTATTGTGCAGCCCCACTCTGGCCCAGCCTGGGTTCAACCACTTTTTCTAGGACCCCCCAGCTAGAAACATCCCTTGCTGAACCCACCACACTCTTCTGGCATGATTTTTGCATCCATGGAAGCCAAATGTTTTCTGCACAGCCCTCCAGCCACACGTGAGCCTCCCAAAACGCTCTTGGGAGCACAGAGCAGCTGCGAGGGAGAGAAATTCCCACCATGGAAGAAGAAGAAAACGTTCCAGGTGTGGTAGGTGCTGAAAGCTGGTCCCAGCGCTGCACAGAGACGTGCGGGTTGCCTGTGCCCTTGCAAGCTTGGATGGGCCAGAGGAGGTGACAGACAGACCGACACTTGCACATGAATTTATCTGTAAGGTTGCAGCCCCTCGGATCTCCTGCAGAGCTGCTCTGCCTCCTAACAGTACGCAAGGCTGCTTGAGATTCTTCCTTATAAAAATCGGACTGAGGATTAAGAAGAAATCACGGAACTGAAAGGCAGTGAGCTGTTTCCAAGCCCTTGTGTTGGGTGGCATCGCAGAAGGAGGTTTCTAAAGCAGCATCCCGGTTATTCCCCAGTGGGTGTGCGCTCTCTGAACCCCCTCAAGGTGTGCTGCGAAAAAAAGAACAAAGGCAAGATGGGTATAGGGTGATTTGGGGCCATACCCTGTCTGCATCAGCCTGGACCTGCTGGATTTGTGCCTGGAGCACAGAGCCAAAGCTGGGTGCTGCCTTGCTCCTGGACTGTAATTGCTCCTGGCTTTGGAGCTGCAAGTGGAGCAGGGCTTGGGAGGAGGCTGGTGAGGGTTTGTCCTCCTGCAGGAACCACTCCAGGGAGGAGGTGGCTGTGGGGTTCCGGGAGCAGCAGGTCCCTGTGCCGCAGGGTCCTTGTCCTGCAAGGTTCGCCTGCTGCGGGGTCCCCGTGCTACTGTGTCACTGGGTTACAGGATCCCTCAGCTGCGAGGTCCTCGTCCTGCAGGGTCTCTGTGCTTTGGCATCTTCCTGTGCTGGGGTGTGGGGGGAGGTCCCTCTGCTGCTTAATCCTGGGGCTGTGGGGTCCAGGCACCACCCCAAGGGCTGCAGCAGCACCAGCTCTTCAGTCCTTTTCTCAGGCGCAAAGGGCCGGCTCTGGAAGGGATAACAGAAATAGATAGATAGATAGATAGATAGATAGATAGATAGAGAGAGAGAGAGAGAGAGAGAGATGGAGAGATGGAGAGATGGAGAGATATATAGATAAATGGAGAGATAGATGGATGGAGAGATAGATGGATAGATAGATATATACAGAGAGAGATATATAGAGATAGATGGAGAGATAGATGGAGAGATAGATAGATAGATAGATAGATAGATAGAGAGAGAGAGAGAGAGAGAGATATCCCTTCCGGCTCTGGAAGGGATAACAGAAAGAGACAGATAGGTAGATAGAGAGAGAGAGATGGATAGAGATAGATAGATAGATAGATAGATAGATAGATAGATAGATAGATAGATAATGCCACCAATATGGGAAGGTGGGAGGGCCTGTGAGCAGCAGGTCTCCAGCCCTTTCTCAGGTGCAGGCTGCCAGGTCCAGAGGGAATAATAGAAACAGACAGATAAGATAGATAGATAGATAGATAGAGAGAGAGAGAGAGAGAGAGAGGGAGAGAGAGAGAGAGAGAGATGGAGAGAGAGATGGAGAGATGGAGAGAGAGATGGAGAGAGAGAGAGAGAGAGAGATGGAGAGAGAGAGAGAGAGAGAGATGGAGAGATAGATAGATAGATAGATAGATAGATAGATAGATAGATAGATAGATAGATAGATAGATGGATGAATAAGTAAATAAATAAAATAACGCCTCTGATAAGGGAAGGGAAAGTGGGAGGGCGCTGGAGCAGCAGCTCTCCAGCCCTTTTTCATGTGTAAACCCGTCGGCTCCAGCGAGGATAATAGAAATAAATAAATAAATAAACACAGATAGAATCATAGAATCACAGAACAAGGTTGGAAGACACCCACAGGATCATCGAGTCCAACCATTCCTATCTAACCCCAAACCATGTCCCTCAGGACCTCATCCGCCTGGGCCCCTCAGCACAAGAAGGATGTTGAGGCTCTGGAGAGAGTCCAGAGAAGAGCAACGAAGCTGGTGAAGGGGCTGGAGAACAAGCCTTATGAGGAGTGGCTGAGAGAGCTGGGGGTGTTTATCCTGGAGAAGAGGAGGCTGAGGGGAGACCTCATTCCTCTCTACAACTACCTGAAAGGAGGTTGTGGAAAGAAGGGAGTTGGGCTCCTCTGCCAAGTGCCAGGGAACAGGACAAGAGGAAATGGCCTCAAGCTCCACCAGGGGAGATTTAGGCTAGAGATTAGGAGGAAGTTTTTCACGGAAAGGGTCACAGGGCATTGGAATAGGCTGCCCAGGGAGGTGGTTGATTCACCTTCCCTGGAGGGGTTTAAGGGACGGGTGGACAAGGTGCTGAGGGACATGGTTTAGTGTTTGATGGGAATGGTTGGACTCGATGATCCGATGGGTCTCTTCCAACCTGGTTGTTCTGTGATTCTATGATTCTATAAACAGATAAATAAATGAAGCAATCCCGCCGGTGAGGGGAGGCGAGGGCTCCCGGGTGCTGGGTGAGGCCGGCTCTGCCCTGCGCCCCCGGAGGCCCCTGAGGGCTGTGGTTGCTCTGCGCTTCCCGCCCCCCCCTCAGCCCCCCCCCCCAGCCCCTCCCGCCAGGCCCCGTCGGCCGCGCCTCTCGCCGTTGTTCCGGCAGCCGCGTCCCGCCCTCCCCGAGCCGTGCGGGAGAGAGAGAGAGAGAGAGAGAGAGAGAGCGAGCGAGAGGCAGACAATAGCCGTGGCCGGGGATGGCGGGCGAGGCTTTCCTGGCCGCGGGGCTCCCGCCGCGGGTGCGGGCGCTGTGAGCGCTGCCCCTGGCCGAGCAGGCGCTGGGCTGCGCGCGGAGCCGGCATGAGGGAGGCGGCGGCGCTGCCCTGAGCCCGGGGCCGGAGGCTGCTGCTTTCGCCGCTGCTGCTGCTGCTGCGGAGCGGGACATGCCGCTGCTGCCTCCCTGAGGCTCCCCGCGGCCGGGGAGGGGGGGGCTGGTGGCGCTGCCGGCGAGGAGCTGGAGGAGCCATGGGGAGATGCAGCGGGAGATGCACGCTGGTCGGATTCTGCTGCCTGCAGCTGGTAAGGAGAGCGGAGGGCCGCGCGGTCACCTTGCCCCGGGGGGCATCGCCGGCCCCTTCCCTTTATTCCCTTCCCTTCCCTCCGCCTGGCGAGATCCACCTCTAGCCAGCGCCTGCGGGGGCGGCTCCGGCAGGTGAGAGCTTTGTTCCCACCTGCGGGCTCTGCCCTCTTCTCCACTCCCCTCCTGATGGTGCTTCTCGGGGTCCTGATCTCCCTCCTAATGATGCTTCTCAGGGTCCTGATCCCCCTCCTGATGATGCTTCTCGGGGTCCTGATCCCCCTCCTGATGATGCTTCTCGGGGTCCTGATCCCCCTCCTGATGATGCTTCTCAGGGTCCTGATCTCCCTCCTGATGATGCTTCTCAGGGTCCTGATCTCCCTCCTAATGATGCTTCTCGGGGTCCTGATCCCCCTCCTGATGATGCTTCTCAGGGTCCTGATCCCCCTCCTGATGGTGCTTCTCAGGATGCTGATCCCCCTCCTAATGATGCTTCTCAGGGTGTTGATCCCACTCCTGATGATGCTTCTCGAGGTGCTGATCCCCCTCCTGATAATGCTTTTCAGGGTCCTGATCTCCCTCCTAATGATGCATCTCGGGGTGCTGATCGCCCTCCTGATGGTGCTTCTTGTGGTCCTGATCCCCCTCCTGATAATGCTTCTCGGGGTCCTGATCCCCCTCCTGATAATGCTTCTCAGGGTGCTGATCCCCCTCCTGGTAATGCTTCTTGGGGTCCTGATCCCCCTCCTGATAATGCTTCTCAGGGTGCTGATCCCCCTCCTGGTAATGCTTCTCGGGGTTCTGATCCCCCTCCTGGCGATGCTTCTCGGGGTTCTGATCTCCCCTCCTGGCAATGCTTCTTGGGGTGCTGATCCCCCTCCCCGAGTCGGAGCGAGAGGGAAACTTGGCACTTTGCAAACTCGGAGCTCCCGAGCGGGGCCACCGCGAGAAAATAGGGGAAGGTTTAATTTTAATAGGATTGTCGGTCTTTGTAATAATCAGGAGCTGTGCTCGCCGCCGCCCGCCAATCGATCTTCATCAGAGACAGGAGCAGGGGGTGTTCGGAGGGGATTCGGATCAAACCGGCACTGATGAGGTTGCGGTTCGTTATCCCCGTTGGGCGGTTCGCCAACGGAGGATTGGTGTCCTACAACTTGCCCCCAGAGCCATCGGGGCTCGTGGTGGTGAGGAGAAGGACGAGGAGATGGAAGAATGCGTGGCTGACAGCCCGTGATGTGCCTGGGGATGGAGAGGGGTGGGTGGCTGGAGGCAGCGGTGGAAATGGGCGCTGGGGGTGACGGTGACATCCTGCTGACCAGCAATTTCACAGAATCACAGAATCACCAGGTTGGAAAAGACCTGTCGGATCATCGAGTCCAACCATTCCCATCAATCACTGAACCATGTCCCTCAGCACCTCGTCCACCCATCCCTTAAACCCCTCTAGGGAAGGTGATGCAACCCCCTCCCTGGGCAGCCTCTGCCAGTGCCCAATCACCCTTTCTGTGAAAAATTTTTTCCTAATGTCCAGCCTAAACCTCCCCTGGTGGAGCTTGAGGCCATTCCCTCTCGTCCTGTCCCTTGGGAGAAGAGCCCAGCTCCCTCCTCTCCACAACCTCCTTTCAGGTGGTTGCAGAGAGCAATAAGGTCTCCTCTCAGTCTCCTCTTCTCCAGACTTTCTTCCGGGCATTGCTCTTGTTCATTCTCCGCCCTTTGGAAGGTGCTGAATGTGGAGGGCTCGTCGCCTTTGGATAGAGGGGGACCCGGCTTCACAGCTGCTCCTCACCCACAGGATTTCTGAGCCGTGGTGGGCTCAGCCCCAGGCTGCAGTCACAGCATGACCAGTGGGAATGGCCTTTCATGCCCCCAGCTTTCCCCCCATTTCCATCTATAAAATCTTGCATTGTGCTTTGCTCACCTTCCCTTTTATTGAGGCTAAATCTGGTGGATGATTTATGAGTGTGCGGGAGTTTCCTGGCTTTCGGTCACTTCTTTTTTACCACTAGGCTCCCAAAAATGTTGACAGGTGTTTATTCCTGGAGACATCCAAAACCCGTGAGGTTTTAATCTCTATTTTAGGGGAAGAACTGAATCGGCATGAGCTCCCGGGCTGGGAAAGCAGCTCCTGCTCACACCTGGAGAAACTTGGTGCTGCAGATTGGGGTCAGGCTTTCCTCTCCATCCCTTGCCCTGTGTGTCCCGGTGCTGCTGGCATCGCCGACGGCTTCACTCCGAAATTGTACCTTAACCAGTGGCCTTTCCAGTCCAGGCTCACCCTCTTCCCCGGCTCATTCCCTCTCAGCCTGCAGGATGCTCTCCCCAGGGTGGTGGAGTTGGCGAGTGCCATCAGGTTGTCCCCTTGGGTGATCAAGGCCAATATTCATCCTGGAGGGTGGGGATTCATGGCTGGGGAGGGCACGATGAGGATTTGGGGTGATGCTTGACCCTGGCTCTGTTCCTCAACTCTGCTTCAGCTACTCAGTGCCTCCCCCAACACAGGGATGTCACCACAGGGCTTGTGTCCCCCAACCAGGTAGCCCTGACGTCTGTCCTGGCCCCTCTGTACAATGCTGGGGGGCAGCCATGCTCCCAGTGCCCCCCAGTGAGCTTGGACGGGTGTGTGCTGGGCTGCCTGGGGAACTCTGCCCCACTGCTGTGGGGTCAACTGTGCCAACACCGAGCCTGAGAAGCACTCTGGATTGCCAAACCTCATTGTCGGCTGGCTCGTGCCTCAGTTTCCCTTGAACTAAGCAGCGTGGGTGGGAGGCAGCCTGCCTTGGGGTGATGCCACCATCTCCAGCTGGTCCTCACTACCAGGCCACCTTCTTGTAGGTACCTTCCTGTGGCTGCATGGGTGTCACCGTGACCCCCACAGGCACCTTCTCACATCCCCTTTTGTTTCCACAATATTTGCAGCCTGGTCCCCAGGGGATGCGTCCCTGGACCCTCAGTCCCCTGGAGATGGAGGATGCTCCACGGCTGCAGGGTGCAGAGGTGCTGCTGGCACCTACTGGGCACCAGGTCCCCGTGGAAGATCCCCCGTGCTGGGTCGAGTGAAGGCAACACGCAGCCCCCTGCCTGCTCTTCCCAGTTTGGGAAACTGGTTTTCAGACCATGGCACAGTGGGGAGCCCAGGCAGCCAAACTGGAGCATGCAAACATCCTACGTGCTCCTCCGCCGCTGGGCGAGGAGGTGCTGGGAATGCTGGATGACTCGATTCCCAGGTGACCGGCAGCACCCACCAGATTTTGCCTCCATTTATGTTTCATCTCTGGAAAAAAACCCCAGGCACCCACTTTCCAGACACCCACCAGCCCTGCCCCGCCTCGAGAGGGCCTGCCGGGAGGTATTTATGCTGATGAGGTTGGGATGAAATCAAAATTCTCAGGTTTTCACTGGTCCTGCTCTTTATTTGGGAGAGCGAATACCTGGCTGGAGGGGTCACAGTGACTTAGTAAATCTTTCCTCCCTGGTGTTCAAGGCCAGGCTGGATGGGGCTTTGAGGAACTTGATCCAGTGGGAGGTGTCCCTGCCCGTGGCAGGAGGTGGAACTGAATGGGCTTTGAGGTCCTTTCTATTCCATGATTCTGTGATTCTCTGGGATGCCTGTTGTTGGGAGGGTTTCCCTTCTCTCTGTGTGAAGATGGGAGCTGCTGAGGTGATTCGGATGGAAAACCAGCCCCAAGGTGACACCACCTCGGTGGCCGCTGCCAGCACGGGCACAGGGGTGTGAGAGGTGCAGGCTGCGACTCTTGTTAACTCTGAAGCCGAGTGGTGTCAGGTGCAAACTGGGATATCGGTGCTGCTGCAGGGACGTGTATCCAACCCTGGGGACAGGCGTATGGGATATCGGGATGGGGCCAGCTGCTTCCTGCGCCCCGTGGCTGTCCTGCTCTGTGCCCTGGGGCTGTGCCCAGGTTCTGGCACAGGGCAGGCTCACTCAAGCTGGCTCCTTCTCCATCCCAAAGTGGTGACCCCATTGCCTCCCCCTGCAGCGTGGGACTCTCAGGGGGTGGGATGCAGCTTCACATCCCGAGCTGGGTGGGGACAGGAGATGCTCCGTGCTCCCACCTCCGCCTGGCAGCGCTCCGTCTTGCTCTGAAGCGGGGTTTTCATTTCCTTCTTTGTCTCTCTCTTTCTCCTTTAATTGGATGGAAAAGCAAAGCTCAATTGGCACCTCCCGCCTGGCTGAGCTTGCCGGAGCCTGCCGGGCTGGCAGCACGTGGTGCTGATCCATGCCACACTGTGCCACGCTGTGCCGGCACCGGCATTCTTCCTCCCGCAGCCTCACGGTGTTGCGTGCTGCAAGAGGCCACAGCTCCATCTCATCCCATTTGACCAAGCCATGGGGTTCTCATGGAGCACCGAGAGCCTCCGGGATGTGACGCCCCCATCACCGATGGTGGAGAAGTTGCTAACGGGTTGGGTGAAGGGAGAGGATGGTTCCATCGTTGTGTCCCTCACCCACCTGCCAGCCCTGGGTGACGTCCCCTGCTCTCCCCATCACCCCTCCTGCCCTTGTTTGTCCTGTTTTGGCCACCAACCCTCCAGTTCCAACACCGATGAGCAGAGCCACCTCCAACATCTGGCAGCATCTTTTGTCCTCGCGTGGTTTCCATCATACCTGATCCTCAGCACAGGGACAGCACGAGGACAGAGAGGCCGGAGCTCCCCTGGCCACCTTCCCACCGTTGGGGCTGGGGGGAAGGCGCCGGGGCTGAACTCCTGGTGTCATGTGCTGCAAGAGAGGCCACAGCTCCATCTCATCCTGTTTGACCAAGCCATGGGGTTCTCATGGGGCACCGAGAGCCTCCGGGATGTGACGCCCCCATCACCGATGGTGGACAAGGAGCTAACGGGATGGGTGAAGGGAGAGGATGGTTCCATCCCTTGTGTCCCTCACCCACCTGCCAGCCCTGGGTGACGTCCCCTGCTCTCCCCATCACCCCTCCTGCCCTTGTTTGTCGTGTTTTGGCCACCAACCCTCCGGTTCCGACACCGATGAGCGGAGCCGCCTCCAACATCTGGCAGCATCTTTTGTCCTCGCGTGGTTCCCATCGTGCCTGATCCTCAGCACAGGGACAGCGCGAGGACAGAGGGGCCGGAGCTCCCCTGGCCACCTTCCCACCGTTGGGGCTGGGGGGAAGGCGCCAGGGCTGAACTCTGGATGGGGCTTTTCAATTACACAATTAAATGCACAATTAGGTATAATTACCACCGCTCAGAAGGCGCGACTGTTCATAATAGGCATGTAATCTACTGCAGTCACTGTTTATACTGCTCCGCTCTGCTCCCTAATGATTATGGAAAGCTTTCACATTTGCATGGTTGCCATGGAAATGAGGGGGGTATGGAGGCACCCGGGGGATGCTGAGCCCCTCGTTTCCCTGCACCCCATCTTGGCGGGACGGGGCGATGCCTCCGTGTCTTGGGATGCTGGTGTGGAGGGATGGGGATGCTGCAGGGATGAGCAGCGCTGAGGGTCCAGCGAGAGACCCAGAATTAGGTTCCGTGTGCATTAGAGGCATGATAATGGAATCATGGAGATTGGAATAGGCTGCCCAGGGAGGTGGTTGATTCACCTCCCCTGGAGGTGTTTAAGGCACGGGTGGATGAGGTGTTGAGGGACTTGGTTTAGTGTTTGATAGGAATGGTCGGACTAGAAGATCCGATGGGTCCCTTCCAACCTGGTTGTTCTATGATTCTATGATAACCCCCGGCCCATGTTGTCACCTCCCTCAGTGACCACCCCAAGAGCCACAAGAGGGACAGAGAAGCATCCTAGCCTGGCGAGAGCATCCTCCAGCGCATGGGCATTATTCACAGGCAGAGCTGTGCTTGACAGGCTGCTATAAAGGTTTATTGGCACGCGGTTGGGAAGACGAGAGCGTTACAGCTCGCAATTAAAACCACGATTAAAGCGCAGTACGTCTAAATTTGCAGGACCGGCTAATGTGCACCCAAGACTATTAATGAGACTGGTTAAAGATCTCTCTAAATCATTCATGCCAGTTTGAAACGGAGCGGTGGGGCCGGGACAATAAATGTCTCCGAGGGCTGGGTTGTAGAGGAGATAGAGGATGAACCAGAAAACAGCTTGGCCTGATGCTGAAGCCAGGAGCTGGTGAAGGGGTTGGAGAACAGGCCCTATGAGGAGCGGCTGAGAGAGCTGGGGGTGTTTATCCTGGAGAAGAGGAGGCTGAGAGGAGACCTCATTACTCTCTCCAACTACCTGAAAGGAGGTTGTAGAGAGGAGGGAGCTGGGCTCTTTTCCCAAGGGACAGGGGACAGGACAAGAGGGAATGGCCTCAAGCTCCGCCAGGGGAGATTTAGGCTGGACATTAGGAGGAAGTTTTTCACGGAAAGGGTCATTGGGCATTGGAACAGGCTGCCCAGGGAGGTGGTTGATTCACCTTCCCTGGAGGTGTTTGAGGGATGGGTGGATGAGGTGCTGAGGGACATGGTTTAGTGTTTGATAGGAATGGTTGGACTCTATGATCCGGTGGGTCTTTTCCAACCTGGTTGTTCTATGATTCTATGATTCTATGAAAGGCTGATGCACAATGTGATCGGCAAAGCTTAAAAGCCGATGGACTCATTGATGTCTGGGAAAATGAGTCTCACTCAGCCAAACTTGATCTTGTTTCTTATTGAGCTCATGAGTTTGGCGACTGAAGGGGCCTGAGCTGCCATAATAGTGTTTAGATGCCGATAAGCAGTTTGATTTAATTCTGGGTGGCTTTCTGTTAGGGAAAGAATTAGCGCTATGAAAAATCAATGCTGCTTGTTTCAGTAGTGGAAAGAAGAGAAGGAATCAAATCACTGCTGGAGGAAACACATGGACTGATGGGATGGTGGCAGGCACCACAAGAAGGATGTTGAGGCTCTGGAGTGAGTCCAGAGAAGAGCAACAAAGCTGGGAAAGGGGCTGGAGAATAAGAGGAGTGGCTGAGAGAGCTGGGGGTGTTTATCCCGGAGAAGAGGAGGCTGAGGGGAGACCTCATCGCTTTCTACAACTACCTGAAAGGAGGTTATATAGAGTAGGGAGCTGGGCTCTTCTCCCAAGTGACAGGGGACAGGACAAGAGGGAATGGCCTCAAGCTCCTCCAGGTGAGGTTGAACATAAGGAAAAAATTCTTCACAGAAAGGATCGTGAGGCACTGGCAGAGGCTGTGCAGGGAGGTGGTTGATTCCCCTTCCCTGGAGGTGTTTAAGGGACAGATGGACAAGGTGCTGAGGAACATGGTTTAGTGTTTGATAGGAATGGTTGGACTCAATGATCTGACAGGTCTCTTCCAACCTGGTTGTTCTGCGATTCTATGCTCACCTGGCACAGGGTGAGCTGGGGATGGGACCACATCCCTGCAACCCATGGGGCAGCTGGGTCAGCCATCCCAAAATACATCACTACGACATCAAGAGGGGATGAGAAAGAGAGCTCTGAGGTTGGAAGATGCAGGAAAGCAGCTCCTTGAGAAGCTCAGTCTCTGTTGCTGGTCTGAGGGAAGACCGAGAGGTGGAAGAGACAATACTGACAGTTCTTAATGCAGGAAATGTAGGGGAAAGAGGGTGGGTTAAGGGAAGAAAAAGTGACGTTTTAGCCCTGAAGGTGATTAACTGCAGCCAGAAATTACCTCTAGGTATGATGGCTTTTCCCCCACCACTATTAGCCAACGCTTGCCCTGGGATCAAAGCCAGTGGTTGCCTCTGAGCAACTGCAGTGGATGCTGGGGACCCGGGGGACATGGCAGTGGTGGCAAGTGGACACGTTTCAGAGGTGTCAAGTGCCCTGGTTTGTATGTCGGCAGCGAAACAGTTGGTTTTGCCGCAGGAGCTTGCTGCTCGTGGATTGATGAACATCCTGGCCAAGCTCCTCGCCGCTTTGTTTGTTTGCAGACTCAGAGCCCCGGGGATGCTCTCCCCGAGCCCACAGGCACTGATGGCTCCCACCACTTTTCCTCCCTGCAGTTGGAGCTGTTGGATCCTCTCCCGATGGTTTCTTTGGGGAGAAAGCACAGGGAGGACCTGGAGGGGTTGAACAACTGAGCAGGGAGAAGGGTTCAGGGCTCAAATGGTTCAAAACAGATGACCAGATGGCGCAGAAATTAAATTTCTGATGGGAAATCATAGAATCATAGAACAACGAGGTTGGAAGAGACCCGCTGGATCATCAAGTCCAACCATTCCTATCAAACACTAAACCATGTCCCTCAGCACCTCGTTCACCCGTCCCTTAAACACCTCCAGGGAAGGTGAATCAACCACCTCCCTGGGCAGCCTCTGCCACTGCCCAATGACCTTTTCATGTCCCACATCCCTTTCTGGGACTCGGCACCCATGGCACTGCCAGCCCTGCACTGGTCCCGCTTCAGCTACAAATGTCGATATGGCAGTTGGGGAGGTGCTGGGTGCGGGCACTGGGGTTCCAGCATCTCCCAGCCTTGTGCTGAGGCTCTGGGGCTGGAAAAGGGCTCTGGAGGGTGGCAACCAGTGCACAAACCCTGAGGGGGGGCACTGCCAGTCCTGCACCCCATTTGCAGCCCCTGGAGGGGTGGCAGTGGGTGGTCCCCAAGTGACACAGGGCTGAGCCACTGTGGGTCCCTGAGGGTATGGGGGGTAACACCCTTTCCCCAACCCACCCTGGGATGTCCTGAGCCCCCCTGCTCCATGAGGGCTCCCAGCAGCTGATCCCTGATGGGGAAGGAAGGGCTGGGGGTGGTGGGGAGGATTATTTGTGGAGGTGAGGGGGAATAGCCCCTGGAAAGCCCTGTCCCACACAGCCTGATCTCTAGGGATTACAAGGAAGAGATGTTAGACTGGGGAGGGATCCCTGATCCTGCATCCCCTTACTCAGCCCCTGGAGGGGTGGCAGCAGTTGACGTCCAGGTGACACAGGACTGAGCCACCATAGGTGCTCCGAGGGAACTCCATCAGTCCCCGAGGGGCTCATGGGACACTTCGTTTCCCCAGCCCACCCCATGGTCCCCTCGAGACTCACAAAACAGCATCGGGTGGGTTTTCTTCATTCATGATCTCAAGCCACAAAGCAACGGAGGCCACGTGTGACCCTGCAGGGACAGGAAAATAAATGTCTCAGAATCATAGAATCATAGAACAACCAGGTTGGAAGATACCCATCGGATCATCAAGTCCGACCATTCCTATCAAACACTAAATCTAGTCCCTCAGGACCTCATCCACCTGTGCCTTAAACCCCTCCAGGGAAGGTGAATCAACCACCTCCCTCAGCAGCCTATTCCAATGCCCAATGACCCTTTCCGTGAAAAACTTCCTCCTAATCTCTAGCCTAAATCTCCCCTGGCAGAGCTTGAGGTCATTCCCTCTCGTCCTGTCCCCTGTCCCTTGGGAGAAGAGCCCAGCTCCCTCCTCTCTACAACCTCCTTTCAGGTGGTTGCAGAGCACAATGAGGTCTCCCCTCAGTCTCCTCTTCTCCAGGCTAAACACCCCCAGCTCTCTCAGCCGTTCCTCATAAGACCTGTTCTCCAGCCCCTTCCCCAGTTTCATCGCTCTTCTCTGGACTTGCTCCAGAGCCTCAACATCCTTCTTGTGCTGAGGGGCCCAGAACTGAACACAGGATTCGAGGAGCAGTCTCACCAGTGCTGAGTCCAGAGGGAGAAGAACCTCCCTGGACCTGCTGGTCACACCCTTTCTGATCCAAGCCAAGATGCCATTGGCCTTCTTGGCCACCTGGACACACTGCTGGCTCATGTTCAGTCGGCTGTCGACCAACACCCCCAGGTCCCTCTCCTCCTGGCAGTTTTCCAGCCAGGCTTCTCCCAGTCTGTAGCTCTGCATAGGGTTGTTGTGCCCCAAGTGCAGGACCCGGCATTTGACCATGTTAAACCTCATCCCATTGGAAGAGAAAACAGAGGATGAACCAGAAAACAGCTCAGGATCACCCTCCTCCATGGGACTGGGGACACCTTGGGATGCTGCAGGCGTCGCTTAGCACCGAGACTTGGAGTTATCCTTATGGCAAGAGGAGAAAATGGCCCCGAAGGGGTGATGCACAAACCCTAACATCCCTGTCCATGCCAGCCGTACGTCTAACCGCTCCTCCAGCGCCGACCAGTGCCATGCAGGTTGTTATGTATTGATCACTGCAGCGCTTGGCCAAGCTGAGCTGCAGACATGGGTTTCAGAGCCCTCTCCTCCCAGTCCTTCAGGCTGTATCTCCATCCTTCATCCTCCCGGGATGCCCAGAGATGTCCTTGTCCCCATCGTGGTGTGGAGCTGGCGACAGGTTTTGGCTGGAAGCACTGGAGCATCAAGGGTTGAGTGGGAAGAAAATATCCTGCCTAAATCCTGCGGGGATGCTCGGAGGAGCCGAGGGGCTCAGGGTGGACCTCTTGGTGTCTTTTTTTATTCCTCCTATTTGAAAGCAGCTCTTTATCTCAGTTTGGAAAACGTGGACACAACCGCCTGGAAACTGGGAAGGCAAAGTTGGTAGAGAGCAGCCTCTGTTGTAGTTAAACAGGACATTAAACCCCGAGTGGTTTATTAATAAGATTAATAACGGCTCCCAGGTGCGTGGCTGGAAAATTTTGCCCATCTTTGGTTTTTGCACTGCGGCAGAAGAAGATTTGGGGTAGAAAAAAAAAACCAGTTATCCCAGTGCTGCTTTGCTTGCATCAGATGGGAGCTTCAGGGAAGGATGTGTCCCCCCACCATCCCTCCAGTCCCACCCCAGTGGGGTTGTACATGGGCATGATTTGCTTTATTATTTCATATTGATTCTGGGGTTATTTGGCACTGGCAGAGGTTGCCCAGGGAGAGGGTTGAGTCACCTTCCCTGGAGGGGCTTAAGGGATGGGTGGACGAGGTGCTGAGGGACATGGTTTAGTGATTGATAGGAATGGTTGGACTCGATGATCTAGTGGGACTCTTCCAACCTGGTCATTCTATGATTCTCTAAGGAGCAAAATAAATACCAAAGCACGTGACTGGAGAGAGGGAAAAGCTCCAAGGGCAACCTAAGAGCAGGGCAGCAACCCTGGGGAAACTGAGGCACCACCGTTCTCCATGGGATGGGTGGCACAGGTGGGGCAGCCCTCACACAGGGCACGTGGGGGCTGAGTAAGCACTGTCTTCAGCTTCGATCAATGCTCTAAGTGCTTCTTGGTGTACACCAGCCTAGTCCAGCATCCAGAGCATCTCCACCTGGTCCTTTGGACATATGAGGAGCGGCTGAGAGAGCTGGGGGTGTTTATCCTGGAGAAGAGAAGTCTGAGTGGAGACCTTATTGCTCTCTACAACTACCTGAAAGGAGGTTGTGGAGAGGACGGAGCTGGGCTCTTCTCCCAAGTGACAGGATTAGGGACAAGAGGGAATGGCCTCAAGCTCCACAAGGGGAGGTTCAGATTAGAAAGAAATTCTTCACAGAAAGTGTCATTGGGCACTAGCAGAGGCTGCCCGGGGAGGTGGTTGATTCACCTTCCCTGGAGGTGTTTAAGGGACGGGTGGACGAGGTGCTGAGGGACATGGTTTAGTGTTTGGTGGGAATGGTTGGACTTGATGATCCGACAGGTCTTTTCCAACCTGGTGATTCTATGATTCAAGTATTTGGGGGTCCATGGGGGGACCTCATCGGAGAGGAACCCCAGCAGAGATGCTGGAGACCATTCTGCCGCTGTCACTTTTTCCTGCGGGGTTGCACGCAGCCTCCATCACTTCGTGGCTTGAGACTGTGAATGAAGAAAACCCACCTAATGCTGTTTTGTGAGCCCTGAGGGGACCAGGGGGTGGGCTGGGGAAAGGGGGTGACCCATGAGCCCCTCGGGGGCTGATGGATGTCCCTCAAAGCACCCATGGTGGCTCAGTCCTGTGTCACCTGGGGGCCACCTGCTACCACCCCTCCAGGGGCTGAGTAAGGGGATGCAGGATCAGGCCGGGACCCCTCCCCAGTCTAACATCTCGACCTTGTAATCCCTAGAGATCAGGCTGTGTGGGACAGGGCTTTCCAGGGGCTATTCTCCCTCACCCCCACAAATAATCCTCCCCACCACCCCCAGCCCTTCCTTCCCCATCAGGGATTGGCTGCTGGGAGCCCTCATGGAGCAGGGGAGCTTGGCTTGGTTGTTGGGGAGCTCAGCACATCCCAGCAGCACCAGGGAGGCTTTAAGAAGCAGAAACTTGAAGGAAGGATGCAGGAGGAGCAGGGTGGGTTTCAGACGTGCGTCTCGGAGCTACTCAGATGCTCAGAAGCAAGTATTTAGGAGGCTGCGGTGAATCCGACTGCATCCCCTGGCGCTGTTGAGACCCCCGAGCTGGGCTGGGAGCTGTTTGCAGGAGGCAGCAGGGATGGTTTGGGAATCACTCAAATGGGGGATGCTCCACACAGCCCTCTGTCACACGCGTGTGTGCAGGTTGCTCACGGTGCATGAGCTGTGCCACATCCTCGCTCTGTCCCAGCAGCAGGGATCTGTCCTCTTGGGGGGATGTGGAGTGGAGCACCCCCACACCAAACATCCCTGGGAGCTGGTGGTGACAATAATGACATTGCAAAGCCACCAGCACTCGCTGAACTCTCAGGTTCTCATCCTGGCAGTGTCCGGGCACCCTCATCACCCTCACTGCCCAAACTGGGTGTCACCCCAGCAGGAGACGCTGCCTCTGTGTCTGGTCCAGCATGGCAGTCACGCAGGGGACACAAGCAAAGGCAGAGCAGGGAGAAAACTCTGAGAGCTGCCTTTGCTGCTTGGTTCTCAGGCTAATCACCTTGATTAGGGCTAATTAGAGCTTTGGGTCACTGTGGTCTGTTCCCATAACGTGATGGATAGTGCAGCCCTTTCCTACTGCAGGGCAGAGCCAGTGACCAGGGAACAATGACAATGGGAGTGTGGCAGCAGGGAGCTGAGAGGAGCTGGAGCAGAGCGCGTTTGCTTACTTTGGTCTCTTGCTGGGGTAGGAGAACATGAAAACCTTTGGTGGAAGGGATCTGGAAAGCCAAAGGGCTAGAGGTGACCTGGCTCTCTCTTTAGACTGCCCCAGTTTGGGGCTTGGGGGTTGCAGGGAGCTGTGGGCACGTCGTGCTGGTGCTGGAGTGACGTGTCTGTGCTTGGCAACTGGTCCCAGGCTTGTACCGTCCTGCAGCTGTACCTGGGGACAAAGAACCAGGGGAGAAATGGCCGAGGAGAGGAGGATGCTCTGGGGGAGAGTGGAGGGAGCATGGAGGGAGCTTGGGATGGGAGCAGAGGATGCTCTGCTGTGAAGGATGCTTGGGGTGGGAGCAGAGGATGTTTGGAGTGGGAACAGAGGATACTCTAGGTGGTGTGGAGGAGGCTTGGAGTGGGAGCAGAGGATGCTCTGGTTGGTGTGGAGGATGTTCCATTTAATATGAAGGATACTTGGGGTGGGAGCAGAGGATGCTTGAAGTGGGAGCAGAGGATTCTCCAGTTGGTTTGGAGGACGCTTGGGGTGGGAGGAGAGGCTGCTCTGGTTGGTGTGGAGGATGTTCCATTTGATGTGAAGGATGCCTGGGGTGGGAGTGGAGGATGCTTGGAGTGGGAACAGAGGGTGCTCCAGTCAGTTTGGAGGATGCTTGGGGTGGGAGCAGAGAATGCTCCAGTCGGTTTGGAGGACACTTGGAGTGGGAGCAGAGGATTCTCCAGTCGGTTTGGAGGACGCTTGGGGTGGGAGGAGAGGCTGCTCTGGTTGGTGTGGAGGATGTTCCATTTGATGTGAAGGATGCTTGGGGTGGGAGCAGAGGATGCTTGAAGTGGGAGTGGAGGATGCTCCAGTCGGTTTGGAGGATGCTTGGGGTGGGAGAGGTGAATGCTTGGGGTGGGAGGGGTGGATACTCCAACTGGTGTGAAGGGTGCTTGGGGTCATCGTAGAGGATGCTAGAGTGGGAGTGGAGGGTGTTCAGGCAGCACAGCGAGGGATGCTGAGGCTAACAAGGTCTCACAGGAAAACCTGTCTACTCTCTCCTCCTGTGCAGTAATGGCTCAGATTAATGGTGGTCCTCAGCTCTTGCCTGTAAATGTCAAGCTGCGAGTCCTTGTTCCTGTCCCCAGCAGTCCCCGGGGCCTCGCTCCTGCACACCCCGTCCTCTCCTCCTCTGCTCCATTGAATTGCCAGGGGTGGTGGGAGGCTGGGCTGTGGATGTGGGGTTCAGCCTGGGTCCCCACTGCCCTGAGCTGTGTCACCCAGCCCCGGGGAGGGACCCAGCGCCCGCCCTGCGGGTGCAACAGCCAAGCATAAGGGTGAGCAGCTTTGCACAAACCCTTTGCAGGCTCCAATTTGTATTTTCTCTTTTTCCCCCCCTCTGTTTTGGCTCAGAAACAAACCCTGTCTCCCTTTCCCACCCTGGTGTCCCCATCTGTGCCTCCGGGACTTCCCCAGCTCCTGTCCGCCGCTTCCAGCCCATCATCAGCCAGTTGCCAATTCCCTTTGGCAGCTGCTGGGACTCTTGAGCAAAACCATCCTTTCCTGGACCTTTCTGTAGCATCTGGTGCCTTTTTCCCTTGGCTCGGGGAGGAGGGGACACAGCGCGAGCTGTGTGACAGCGCTGGGGTGGCACAGAGCTGGCTCTGCTGGCATGGCAGCTGGTGGGGTGGTCAGAGCGTGGCGAGGTTGGAGGGATCTGGGGGTGCCTGGTTGCTCCCCAGGGCTGGAGGTGACACGTGTCTTGGTGGTGACATCCCCCCAGCACGGCAGTGTGAGCCCCATGGGCGATGGGCAACCCCGCGGCTGTGGGGACCACAACTGGGCTTTGGTGGGGACGATGCTCTGGGGTAGCTGAGACCAGAGCTCGCGGGGAGCAGGATGATCCCCAAGGGCTGGAGGTCCAAACCCCCACCCTGCCTGTTCCTGCATCTCCTCCAGCTCTCAGTGCAGCCGCAGACAAGGTGCTGTCGCCTTTCCCTTTGCTCCTGGGTCCATCGAGGTTATCAGCCCCTTCCCCGGGGGAGGACACAGAGAGACAGGGAAGCACATGTAGGGTCAGCATCAGGACTTGGTTTTATTCCCTCCCGGGAATTCGCGTCATGTCTCTGACACAGTGACTCCAAACAAGGGTTTAATTTGGCAGCAGCAGGCTGGCTTCATTACAACCCACTCGATAAACACCAATTGGTTATTAAAGGCTTTCTTTGGGGGAGGAGGGTCATTTCTTTTTTTTTTCTTCCTGAAGCTCCATGTGGGTGACCACAAACAGAGGCTGGGCTGCTCCCCACAGTCCATCCATCCCTGTCCCATCCCTGGAGCCACCAATGTTCCTCCAGCTGTGTCTCGCTGGATTTTAGGGCAGCTCCTGCCAGGGCTGCGGCCCCTCGAGCCCAGCCTGGATCCAGCCCTGGGCTGTGGGGCTGAGCTTGGGGTCAGTGCTGGACACAGTGCTGGGGACACTGTAGCTGGCGCTGGCATCGGCTGCTCCAGGAGGCTCAGGTGGGTGACGCTGTAGTTGATTTGGGGTGTACCTGGTGCTCTGGAGATGTCAGGGGCCCTATGAGGAGCAGCTGAGAGAGTTGGGGTTGTTTAGCCTGGAGAAGACGAGGCTGATAGGAGACCTCATTGCTCTTTACAACTACCTGAAGGGAAGCTGTAGAGAGGACGGAGCTGGGCTCTTCTCCCAAATGACAGGGGACAGGACAAGAGGGAATGGCCTCAAGCTCCGCCAGGGGAGATTTAGGCTGGACATTAGGAGGAAGTTTTTCACAGAAAAGGTCATTGGGCATTGGAATAGGCTGCCCAGGGAGGTGGTTGAGTCACCTTCCCTGGAGGTGTTTAAGGGACGGGTGGATGAGGTCTTGAGGGACTTGGTTTAGTGTTTGATAGGAATGGTTGGACTAGAAGATCCGATGGGTCCTTTCCAACCTGTTTGTTCTATGATTCTATGATTTAGGGACACCTTCCCCCATTTGGGGGCCAGTTTACACCCCTTTGGGTGCAGGTGCTCCCCATCACCCCACAAGCACTCCCATTCCACCTCCAGGAGATGGGTGCTGCCCCCAGATTCGGCACCCACTGGGTCCTGCTGCCCCAAACCACCTCCCCACAGGAGGGATGGGGATTTCCATCTCAAAATCTTGGGGGAGAAGTCAACCGAGCAGCACCCGTAGCCTGAATACCAGACTGGTGGGGGAGGATTCTTGGGGTCGGGGTTGTTTAGTCTAGAGAAGAGGAGACTGAGGGGAGACCTCATTACTCTGTCCAAGTACCTGAAAGGAGATTGTGGAGAGGAGGGAGCTGGGCTCTTCTCCCAAGGGACAGGGGACAGGACAAGAGGGAATGGCCTCAAGCTCTGCCAGGGAAGATTTAGGCTGGAGATTAGGAGGAAGTTTTTCACACAGAGGGTCATTGGGCATTGGAATAGGCTGCCCAGGGAGGTGGTTGATTCCCTTTCCCTGGAGGTGTTTAAGGCACGGGTGGATGAGGTCCTGAGGGACATGGTTTAGTGTTTGATAGGAATGGTTGGACTAGAAGATCCGATGGGCCTCTTCCAACCTGGTTGTTCTATGATTCTATCATTCTATGAAATGGGACTCCACGACTCCTCCTGTGTCTCGGTGCTCCACCTCCTCCCATACAGGGGGACCCCAACCCCGCTAACAACCCCAACCCCACTAACGACACTGTCTCCTGCCTCGCAGCAGCCCCTGGTCCTAATTATTTTTAACCAAACCCCCCCTGCCCCTAAGGAAAGAGATGGGTGGGGGGGACTGTGGGGAGGCAGCACTGCCAGACAAAGCAACCCAGTCCTAACCAAGGGGCTTGAATTATACATGGGACATGAGCTCAGCGCCTGCCCTGCACTTAGCAGCGAGCACCCTCGTTAGCAGGGTTGATGGTGGGGTTGGTGTCCACCCCATAGCAGAGGTGGGGATGGAGATGGGGAGCAGGGTGAGAACCCTGGAGCCCCATTTCCCATGGAGACATCTCAGGAGTCCCGTGTCCACGCTGTGGGTGCTGATGGGCTCAGTTTTACTCCACAATTTGGTATGGAGAGCCTCATCCCTGCACCCAAAAGGGGGACCTTGGGGCAGCACCCGTCTCCCAGCTGCCAAATCCATCTCATATGGTTCTGGGAGGAGAAAGAGGGTTTTAGGGAAAATCTTGGATATGCTGGTGTGGGGCTGGCTCCACTGTCAGGGGGATGGGCTCACGTCCTTGTTGAGTGCAGGGGACTGATGGGGTTTGGGATGCTTGGGGCACCATCCTTCCCTACTCAGCCGTGGTGTTATCACCCGTGGTGACATCTCAGTGTCACGCTTTGTCATTAAAGGATGCGCTGAGCAGGGTGGGATGGCCCCAGGGCAGCTGCAGCGATGGATCCAGCTCGGGGAGCTCCCCATCCACCGCCACACAACAAAGGGGTTCGTAAAAAGCAACCCCAAAACCCCCCTCCCCAACGTGGCGGGTCTAAAAAGGAGGACGAACCAATTAATAAAAGCAATTTTTATGGATGTTTTAGAAGTCTCTAATGAGCTCCCATCCGCGGCAGCTGCTAATCGCGGCGTTTAACAATGCGCCGGTGGTCACGGCGCCTTATTAAATCCTTTCCATGATGAATGGGTAAAAGGGACTGGCGGGTTTAACGGCACCGAGAAAGGAATTGTGCGAAATATTCAGGTTTCTGATATTATTAGGATGGTGCTTCCCTTTGGACGCCCCTCTAGCTCCATCGACCTGGTTCTTGGTCGTGGGTGGGGTGGTGGCCATGGTGGGATGCTCTGGGCTGGACCACAGTCCCAGAGCTTTGGGGCTCCTCTCCCATCCCTGGTTGTGGTGACTGTGATAGTGATAGAAGGAATTTAAAGAAAATACTGTGTAGGTTTGTTATTAAATTCCTGAATAAATAATGAGTGGCGCTACCTTTTCAAAAGAGGGAATGGCCTCAAGATCTGCCAGGGGAGGCTCAGGCTTGGCATCAGGAAAAAATATTTCACAGAAAGGGTCATTGGGCACTGGCACTGGCTGCTCAGGGGGATGCTTGAGTCACCTTCCCTGCAGGTGTTTGAAAGACACGTGGATGAAGTGCTGAGGGACATGGTTTAGTGATTGATGGGAATGGTTGGACTCGATGATCCAGTGGGTCGTTTCCAACCTAGTGATTCTATGATTCTATGATTCTATGATAATGAGGTCCCGCTAAGACTTTTGCTCCTTAAAGCACCTCCAAAGCCATTGCAGGTGCTTGGGGAACAGCCAGGCAAGTGCCTTCCGTGCTGCTTGCTCCTGCTTCCCACTGCTCTGATGCTTTTTGTATTCCGCACGTGGGAAGGTTTCTCCTTGCCTTGACAGCACCCATGGGTGCCCTGGGCACCTTTCCCCTGCAGAGCACTGGGGTGAGAGACACATCCAGCTGGGAGGAGATTCCCCGAGCATTCCAGAAGCTCAGGGCTGGGGCGGGGGGTGGGGAAAGCGGCTGGGAATCCACAATCTCCCCATCACCCCATCTCCCCCATCACTCCCATCTCCCCCCATCACCCCCATCTCCCCATGGATTGGACTCCGTGGTCCGGTGGGTCTCTTCCAGCCTGGTGATTCTCTGGTTCTCTGGTTCTGGGTGCGGAGCACCTGGGCTCTCTTGGGGACTCCTCCCTCCCCAGGTGTTGCTGCTTTGCCCTCTCCAAGGGATCCCTTTTTCTTCCCGAGGGGGACCAACAGCCTCTAGCTGTGCCCGGCCGGGCTGCGGGCGAGGGATGCATCTCCTGGCATCACTGCGGCCCTGGCTTCACTGGTGAGTCCCCATGGCACACCCTGCATCCCACGGGAGCGTGGCGGGGGGGAGAGAAAGGCTGGGGGGCCTGGTGGCCCCCCGGCCAGGTAGGCAGGTAGGAATTATTGGGAGGGTTGGTGGCTGCTCTGGTCTCACCTCTCAGCAGGGCTGACCCCTCTGTGTGCCCTCGGGCTGTGAGGAGTTATCATTCTGGGGTGGGTGAGGATCAGTGGTGAGACAGAAGCCCTTTGGAATTGGGGCTCCTTGCTTGGTGAACTGGGGGTCCCTGTAGTGTACCTGCTGAGGGTTAGTGAGTGACAGGAAGGGTTGGACTTGATGATCCAGTGGGTCTCTTCCATCCTACTGATTCTATGATTCTACGATTCTATGAAATAAGAATAAATCCTTAATTCTTTAAGAAACTCTGGTCCATGAGGGTTTTGCTCACCCGGGGATGAGTTCAGGCAAGACAGTCCTGCCTGCAGCAGGCGGTGATGCCCCTCAGCAGGCGTCGTGACTGCCCACGGGCTGGGGAATCACCCTGAGGAGAGAGAAACCTGCTGGGTTTATCATATAAATCCCTTCTGTGCTGGCAGCTACCGCCTTGTGGGACACTGGGCAGCTGAATCTCTTAAACCTATGAGTCAGGGTGGTTTTATCTTGTATTTTAAGGCTGAAAAATTGGATAAGAGCTGGAAGAAACACCCACAATCACCAGGCTCAGTTGGAGCACCCAGTCAGCCCTGGGTACCACCTCCAGCTGCCCCCTTGTCCCTCCGGGATGCAGGAGCATCCCTTCCTCCTCTGAAGCACCTTCGCTCTCCCATAAAAATAAATATTTTGGGAGCCACGCGTGGTTTCGTCTCCCTGCCGACTGCTGCCGGCTGCTCCTTTGGCAGCGGCGTCGCTGCGAGGGATTATTTTTGCTCCCCAGCTCATTAATGGGGTTGTTACCAGGCAGATTTCCTCACCCGATTTTCTCCTTCCCAGCCTGCGGGTCGTGGGAGGAGGGACTGCTGGTTTCCATAGCGATGCGCTTGGCTTTAATCAGTATTTCTTTCCTGGGAGAATTGATTACGAAAGGTGTCACTAAATAAGTCAGTAAATTGGATTTTTTTTTATATATACATTTTTTTCCTCCCCTCTATCGGATTATATTAACAGCATCTTTGAGGCGCCGTTTCAGATCCAGGGGAAAATACCTCCTCTCGCTTCTCGCAGATGTTGGGCTAAAGAACTTAACCGGGAAAATTAGCATCGAAATTGCCTGCGGCTTAATCCTTGTCCAAACGGGCTCAGCTACCACGGGCTGGTGGGGACATCTCAGCCAGGAACCATCCTGTCCCACCCAGTGCAGTGTCTGGTGGGTTTTTTGAGACTGGGTTAGAATCATAGACTCACCAGGTTGGAAGAGATCCACCGAATCATCAAGTCCAACCATTCCTATCAAACACTAAACCACGTCCCTCAGGACCTTGTCCACCTGTCCCTTAAACACCTCCAGGGAAGGTGAATCAGACACCTCCTTGGGCAGCCTCTGCCACTGCCCAATGACCCTTTCTGTGCAAAACTTCCTCCTAATGTCCAGCCTAAATCTCCCCTGGCAGAACTTGAGGCCATTCCCTCTCGTCCTCTCCCCTGTCCCTTGGGAGAAGAGCCCAGCTCCCTCCTTTCCACAACCTCCTTTCAGGTAGTTGCAGAGAGCAATGAGGTCTCCCCTCAGCCTCTTCTTCTGCAGGAGAAACACCCCCAGCTCTCTCATCTGTTCCTCATAAGGCCTGTTCTCCAACCCCTTCACCAGCTTCATTGCTCTTCTCTGGACTCACTCCAGAGCCTCAACATCCTTCTTGTGCTGAGGGGCCCACAACTGAACACAGGATTCAAGGAGTGGCCTCACCAGTGCTGAGTCCAGAGGGAGAAGAACCTCCCTGGACCTGCTGGTCACACCCTTTCTGATCCAATCCAAGATGCCATTGGCCTTCTTGGCCACCTGGGCACACTGCTGCCTCATGTTCAGTCTCTGTCAACCAACACCCCCAGGTTCTTCTCCTCCTGGCAGCTTTCTAGACAAACTTCTCCCAGTCTGTAGCTCTGCATAGGGTTGTTGTGCCCCAAGTGCAGGATCTGCCATTTGGCCTTGTTAAACCTCATCCCATTGTCCTGCTCCTCCTCTTTCCAGTGGCCCAAAGCTGCTTTTCTTGAAGTGGGTGGCTCCTGCTCACTCCCCATCTTGATCTGATGTCCATGTTTGTCTCTGTTTTCCCCCTAGGATTTGTTTTTTTTAGGGAGTCAGGCTTCCTGTATCTCTCCAGGCTCTCCAGCATCTTTGCCGTTCCTGTGCACCTCCTAAAATTAAGCCTAGTAAATCATAGAATGGTTTGGGTTGGAAAAGACCTTATAGATCATATAGGACATGCAAGATCAAAGTCCAAAATCCCCAGAATTTCAGCCAAGATGCCCCAGATTTGAGCCCAACATCTCCCAAGTTCAAGTCCCAACGCCTCCTAGGTTTAACCCCAAATACATAGAATCACAGAATGGTTTGGGTTGGAAGGTGCCTCAAAGCCCATCCAGTGCCACCCCTGCCATAGGCAGGGACACCTTCTACTGGATCAGGGGCTCCAAGCCCCATCCAACCTGCCCTTGAACCCCTCCTGGGATGGGGAAGCCACCCCTGCTCTGGGCCAAAGAGGGATTCCCAGATTTAAGGCCAAATTTCTTTAGGTTTAAGCCAAAGATCCCTAGGTTTAAGCCAAAGATCCCTAGGTTTAAGCCAAAGATCCCCAGATTTAAGCCAAAATTCTCTAGATCTGAGCCCCAGATTTGAGCCCCAGGTTTAAGCCCCAGCCCCCCAGTTTGGTGCCGGGACGGATCCGTCCTCCCCATGATGCACAGATGCCTCCATCCCAACTGAGCATCACACTGGACTCTTCCTCACCCCATGGGCTATGGGGTTGGGGCAGCAATGGGGTCTCCCAGATGGTGGAGGTGTTCCTTCTGTCCCTGCGTCTCATGGACAAACCAGGAGCAGAGGAGGTGCCAGCCAGGAGATGCTGTGCCGGGGCTGGGACTGTGGCTCTACTCAGCAACTCCGGCCTCGCTGGGAGAATCCTCCGGCTCTGTGCAATTCCCCACTTCCTCAGGGTTTTTCTTTTAGGGTTTTTTGTTCCGTTTTAATCAATTCTCAGCCTCTCTGTGGCCGTGCTGCTAATGTGCTTTCTGCTGGGAGTCTCCGGCGTGGTGACGAGCTACAGCTCATTGTGGCTAATTGAGGCGCTTGATTAATCCCAGTTTTCTTTGTCCACAAGGCTGCTTGCGTGGGGGTGGTTGGCGACGGTTTGGAGGCAGCAAGGACCTCTGGGGCTGAGCTGGGGATCAGGGATCTCTGTGGGACCTGGGCGCAGGGTTTGTCTGCTATGGGGTGGGGTGGGATGGGGTGGCTGGGGAGTGAAATGGGGTAGAATGAGATGGATGGGATGGATGGAATGCATGAGATGCATAGGATGGCTGGGATTGACGGATAAGATGGATGGGATGGATAAAATAGATATGATGCATGGAATACCTAGGATGGAGAGGGTGGGATTGGTCTATAGGGTGGATGAGATGGATAAAATGGATAGAATCATAGAATCATAGAACAACCAGGTTGGAAGAGACCCATCGGATCATCGAGTCCAACCATTCCTATCAAACACTAAACCATGTCCCTCAGGACCTCTTCCACCCCTGCCTTAAACAAAGGATGAGGTGCGATTGGACGGAATGGGATAGAATGGATGGGATACATAGGAGGGATAGGATGGGATTGATGGATAGGATGGATAAAATGGATGGGATGGTAGGATGGGGTGGGATGACATGGCGTAACATGAATGGAATGCATGGAATGCATCGGATGGATGGGTGGGATTGATGGATGGGATGCATGTGTGGATGGATGGATGGATGGATGGATGGATGGGAACTCAGTAGGATGGGGTGGAATGGATAGGACTGATGGGACAACAGGCTCCCTGGTTCATGTTCCATTCCAGCTACACAACTGGGTTATTCGAGCTTGGCATGGGGCTGTACAGCCCCTTCGTAGAATCATAGAATCACCAGGTTGGAAGAGACCCATCAGATCATCGAGTCAAACCATTCCTATCAAACACTAAACCATGTCCCTCAGGGCCTCATCCACCCGTGCCTTAAACACTTTCTCTTCCCACTCTGCTTCCAGATGGATTTGCTCCAACCCACAGCCTAAATTTTCTACTTGTGGCTGCCTAAGGCAGTTTGGCCAAGCTGTGCTGCTGGGTCCCATTGCTCCCCTGTGCCCGTTCCTCCTGCAGCCCCGTGCTGCTACCCATCGCCTACATCTCTTCTTCTCTTGACTTCTCCTTGTGGCGTAACTCAAGCTAAAGGTTGTAATTCTGCGGTGTTTTCTTCACCAACCTTCCGTGCCTCAGTTTCCCCATTAGACCTTCTCTGGTGGAGCTGCTCACCCTGCCCCACGCAGAGTGGTGCCTAGCAGGGCCAGGCAAGAGAAACTGTTTTCCAGGCACAGGAAAGCAGCACACAGCATCCGGATAGTGCAGGATCAGCCCTTCCCTGGCCATGACTGGTGACCCTGGTGCTTCATAGAATCATAGAACAACCAGGTTGGAAGGGACCCTTTGGATCTTCTAGTCCAACCATTCCTATCAAACACTAAACCAAGTCCCTCAAGACCTCATCCACCTGTGCCTTAAACACCTCCAGGGAAAGTGAATCAACCCCCTCCCTGGGCAGCCTATTCCAATGCCCAATGACCCTTTCTGTGAAAAACTTCCTCCTAATGTCCAGCCTAAATCTCCCCTGGCAGAGCTTGAGGCCATTCCCTCTTGTCCTGTCCCTTGGGAGAAGAGCCCAGCTCCCTCCTCTCCACAACCTCCTTTAAGGTAGTTGTAGAGAGTAATGAGGTCTCCCCTCACCCTCCTCTTCTCCAGGATAAACAACCCAGGTCTCTCAGCTGTTCCTCTTAAGACCTGTTCTCGAGCCCCTTCACCAGCTTCGTGGCTCTTCTCTGGACTCGCTCCAGAGCCTCAACATCCTTCTTGTGCTGAGGGGCCCACAACTGAACACAGTATTCAAGGAGCGGCCTCACCAGTGCTGTGTCCAGAGGGAGAATCAGAGGGAGAATTCAACCCTGTGGATGTGAAAGCACCTCAGCCTCAGGGGGACCAGGGACCTGGCATGTTTCAAGGTCATTTGCAAGGTCAGGCTGGGTGGATGCAGAGCAGCGCAAGCTAGGGATTAGTAGGATCACCCTGGCTCCCTTCCGTGGAGACGCTTAAACAGGTTTGTGGCTTCCGAGCAATTCCTGAAGGTATGGAGCAATTCCCCATGGCAATAAAGCCTGTGGTGCAGGAGAGCATCACTTGAGAACCAACCTCACTCTGACTGGGGAGATGGGAATGAGCCGCTTCAGCTCCCTAAGCTTTCCCTCAGCATCAAAATATCTCCTTGCTGGGAGGGGAGAGAAAGAAAAGTCACATCTCAGCATCTATAGGACGGTGCAAATAGTAGGGGTGGGATTGAGTTCATAGAATTGTAGAATCATGGGATGGTCTGGGTTAGAAAGGACCTCAAAGCCCATCCCTACCCTGAGCAGGGACACCTCCCACTGGATCAGTGGCTCCGAGCCCCATCCAACCTGGCCTTGAACCCCTCCAGGGATGGGGCAGCCACCACTGCTCTGGGCAACCTGTTCCAGGGCCTCCCCACCCTCACAGCAAAACATTTCTTCCTAAGATCTCATCTCTAATTCCTCTCTTTCATCTCAAAACCTTTTCCCTTTTCCTATCCCAGCCCTCTCTGATCAGAAGTCCCTCCCCAGCTTTCCTGGAGCCCCTTTCAGCACTGGAAGCTGCTCTAAGGTCTCCCTGCAGCCTTCTCCTCTCTAGGCTGAACAAGCCCAACTCTCAGCCTGTCCTTGTACAGGTAGTGCTCTAGCCCTTGGATCATCTCCGCAGCCTCCTCTGGGCTTGCTCCAACAGCTCCATGTATTAAATAGATGCAATATTGTATTAAGTAGATGTAATGTTGTGTTAGAGTTAAGAGCACACACTTGTAGGAAAATTTGAAATTTGTGAGGTTTGCTGGGAGAAAAAACAACACCCTATTGAAATCCCTCTGCGGGTAATGACCCATCATGGGTCCTTGCTGAGGACGCTGGCGCTGGTGAGAGATAAATTCACCCCAAACCTGCAGTTTGGGGAGTCCACGGGACCAGTCGAGCTTCAGGGCTTTGTTTGAGCAGGTGTAAATCCGAAGGAGCCTGCGGGTTGGAGCATCCCATTCCACGTGGGAACCCCTACTGCCCTAAGTTTTGTTCCCAGCATCTTAGAGCAGAGATTTGAGGGTGTCTCCCCGTGCTGTGCCTCAGTTTCCCTTCAATAGAGCCAAACGGGAAGGAGGCTGACTTTCATACGCCTTGAGCAGAGGACACTTTGCAACCTTTGGGCTACTCTTAGGGGAAATTATTGTTATTATTATTGCCATCAGCTGCCCTGAGGCTGTTTTCCAGCGCTGCTTGTACAGCAGAGGAACCTCGCAAGGCTGGATGGAGCAAGGAGCATCAATCTGGCGTGCAGGGCTTGGATGGGATGCAGCGGTCTGGGTGCTGGGGTCTCCTGGGATTGGGTGCAATGGGTGACCTTGCACCCAGGGGTGCAACCAGCCCTGGGGCCGTATCCAGCCCGCGGAGCAGGTTGGGTTGCTGGCAGCTGGCTCCCGGGATGCAGCGTCTAGACAAGCGCATCCAGCCGGGGCTGCTGCCGCGTTCCCATGGCAACACTGCCGGATGCAGCGAAATGAAATAAATAACCGTGTATGGGGGGAGTTGGGGGGGAAGAAATTGTCGAGAGGAAGAAAAACCCGTGGGGTGGGTGGTGGGTACTGAGTGGGTGTTGGGGAGATGTGGTGAAGGACCCCATGCACCCCAAGTCTCTGCCTGCACCCCCAGCATCCTCAGCTGCACCTCAGATATCTGGGATAGAATCGTAGAATCATAGAACAACCAGGTTGGAAGGGACCCATCAGATCTTCTAGTCCAACCATTCCTATCAAACACTAAACCAAGTCCCTCAAGACCTCATCCACCTGTGCCTTAAACACCTCCAGGGAAGGTGAATCAACCGCCTCCCTGGGCAGCCTATTCCAATGCCCAATGACCCTTTCTGTGAAAAACTTCCTCCTAATGTCCAGGCTGAATCTCCCCTGGTGGAGCTTGAGGCCATTCCCTCTCGTCCTGTCCCCTCTCCCTTGGGAGAAGAGCCCAGCTCCCTCCTCTCTACAACCTCCCTTCAGGGAGTTGAAGAGAGTAATGAGGTCTCCTCTCATCCTCCTCTTCTCCAGGATAAACACCCCCAGCTCTCTCAGCCGCTCCTCATAGGTCTTGTTCTCCAGCCCCTTCACCAGCCTCGTCGCTCTTCTCTGGACTCGTTCCAGAGCCTCAACATCCTTTCCAACCAGGTTGGAAAAGACCCACTGGATCATCGAGTCCAACCATTCCTATCAAATACTTAACCATGTCCCTCAGTGCCTCGTCCACCTGTCCCTTAATCACCTCCAGGGAAGGTGACTCAACCCCCTCCCCGTGCAGCTGTTCCAGGCTAGAGGCATATGCCAGGAGCTCCTAAATCCATTGATACCAGCACTGGGGGGGGGCAGAAAGGGGCTGTGCAGAGGCCAGGTGCCCCCCAAAACCCACTAGCATCAATGCAACAGCTGGGGAAGGACCCGATTTGTGCCTCATTCAGCCTGCTCTTCCTTCCTTCCTTCCATGTTCTGCAATGGGGCCGCTCGGTCCCAGAGCATCTTTCCAGCCAGGGACTGCATCCTGCTCGTCACCAACCAACACCAGAGTGCTCGCGAGCCTCCGGCGCCTTTAATTTCTCTTCCTTTGCGCTTCCACAAAGGGTTTTGCAAGTTGGAAGTAGGTCAAGAACTTGTTTCCAAGTCATTAAATGAAGTCCCTGGGTTCACAGCGGTGTTTGCACCTTCTTAATAGTCAATTCGCTCGCTTGCCGTTCATTTAAATCGCAGCCAATTTCCCAAAGTGGAGACGGGCAGCTCGTGGGTACCGCACGTTGAAAATGTCTCTGACAGCTCCTCAGGCTCCCCAGGAGCAGAGTGAAGAGTGAAAATCACTAAAATGCCTTAAACTGGCTCAAAAAGAGGAGGTGTGGGGGCTGGGTGAGCTTTGCAAGGGTGCTGCGGAGCTGAGGATGGGCTCTAGCATCCTTTGGGACTGGGAGCTGGGGCGGAGGGCAGGATCCAGCTGGTCTCCAGCAGCCCCATGAGCATTGTCAGCCCCTTTGGGGACTCCTCGACTTGGGGTAGGAAACATCCCTATGGGGACCAACAGCGTCAAGCATAGAATCATGGAATGGTTTGGGTTGGAAGGGACCTCAAAGCCCATCCAGTGCCACCTCTGCCATGGGCAGAGACACCTCCCACTGGATCAGGGGCTCCAAGCCCCATCCAACCTACCCTTGAACCCCTCCAGGGATGGGGCAGCCACCTCTGCTCTGGGCAACCTGTTCCAGGGCCTCCCCACCCTCATCATAAAGGATTTCTTCCTAAGATCTAATCTAAATCTCTCCCCTTCTAATTTAAAACTATTAGCATCCCACTTACAGACTGCAACTCTGCCCAAAGGGTGTTTTCTCCCTAAACCCACACGTGGTTTTGGCCAAATCTCCTAGAAATGGGGCATTTGCACCCCAAGCAACCAGGATGGGCTTAGCAGAGGGGAGCGATGCTCTCGCAGCATCTTCGGACACAGCACAAAAGGGAATTGGAGGGAGAGTAAGAAAAAAAAAAAAAAAAAAAAAGAAAAAAACCCCCAACCAAACCCAAATCTCTTCAAAATGCAACGAAATGAAAAGTTAAATCCCCGGCGAGCCCCAGGCATATGGTGTGCGGGAGGAAATCACCCGGCTGAAGGATAATAACCCATCAGGGGGGACCAAAGCCCCGCTCAGCTCCTGCCACGCCGCAGCGCGGAGGGGAGGGCGGGGGGGTTATTGCAGCCTGACGCGCAGATGCTGCTGCTGAGATCAAGGGCAGCAGGCAGCCGGGAGGAGCATCCGACACCGGGAAAAGATGCAGCTGGATTGTCAGGGCTTTTCGATCTTTAGGGAGAATGTTTTCCAGCAGGAGCATCCCTTTTATTTCAATCTTTAGGGAGAATTTATTTGGGGCAGTGGGGGCAGAACATCCCCTTTCTGGGTTGGAACCTCTTCCCATCTCCTTTTTTTCTGGAGTGGAACCTCTTCCCAGAGAAGGGGTGGCTGTCCCATCCCTGGAGGGGTTCAAGGGCAGGTTGGATGGGGCTTGGAGCCCCTGATCCAGTGGGAGGTGTCCCTGCCCATGACAGGAGGTGGAACTGGATGGGCTTTGAGGTCCCTTCCAACCCAAACCATTCCATGATTCTATGAAATATGTAATTGTGTACCTGGAAAAAATCACTGCATGAGCGTGGAGGATGGCACCACATGAGATGCAGGTGGAGAGATGGGGATTCACTGCCTATTGTCCCTAGATGTGACTCCCTGCCTGCTACACCCTGGAGAGATGCTCGAGGGGCTTTGGGCTGGGTGAGGGGTTGGTTTGTAGCACAAAACCAGGGGACTCGCAGCTTTGTGGGGCTCAGGGCAACATGGGAAGGGCCACAGGTGTGAGCAAGTGAGTAGGATAGAGAGATTGTCCTCCTCCCCAGTTCCCTTGGGAGAGTGAGCTCCCATCTCTCTCTACTCTTTAATTATTGAGGCTTTAGGGATGCAATAATATATTTATGCATCTGTGTCAGCAAACATGTCATCCCCATCGCAGCCGAGGCGAGAGGATGGAGGGTGGGGAGGGCAGTGCCACCTCCGCCACAGAGCCCAGGGGCACCAGGGGCTGCAGCTGGGCCAGTGTGGACCATCGAGCACCTGGACACATGTCCAGTAAGAGGTCCTCTAACCAACGTCCTTGTCTCTGAATCGGAAAGATGTGGCTTTGGTAGGATTGTTAGAAAGATAAGTTGTGGGCCCCTCAGCACAAGAAGGATGTTGAGGCTCTGGAATGAGTCCATAGAAGTGCAACGAAGCTGGTAAAGGGGCTGAGAACAGGCCTTATGAGGAACGTCTGAGAGAGCTGGGGGTGTTTATCCTGGAGAAGAGGAGGCTGAGGGGAGACCTCATTGCTCTCTGCAACTACCTGAAAGGAGGTTGTGGAGAGGAGGGAGCTGGGCTCTTCTCCCAAGGGACAGGGGACAGGAGAAGAGGGAATGGCCTCAAGCTCCACCAGAGGAGGTTCAGATTAGATATCAGAAGGAAATTTTTCACAGAAAGGGTCATTGGGCACTGTCAGAGGCTGCCCAGGGAGGGGATTGAGTCACCTTCCCTGGAGGTGTTTAAGGGACGGGTGGACAAGGTGCTGAGGGACATGGCTTAGTGTTTGATGGGAATGGTTGGACTTGATGATCTAGTGGGTCTTTTCCAACCTGGTTGTTCTATGATTAGGAATTTGCTGGATGGCCACATCCAAAGAGTTGCAGTCAGTGGCTCAGTGTCCATGTGGAGATGAGTAATAAGTCATGTCTTTCTGATCAAGTGGAAGATCATAGAATTGTGGAATCATAGAATCATAGAACAACCAGGTTGGAAGAGACCCATCAGATCGAGTCCAACCATTCCTAGCAAACACTAGACCATGCCCCTACCCATGGTTGGACTGAATGTTCTTTGAAGGTCCTTCCAAGCAAACCCATCTTGTGACTCTCTGATACAAAGAGAGCATTAACAGCGGCTGCTGGGCAGGGACATTTCATAGACTCATAGAATCATTTCTGGTTTAATACTGCAGAAGGTCAGCGTGCCGGGTCAGGGATACTCCTCCCAGGGCTCTACACTGCCCAGCTGGGCAGCAGGAGGGATTTCCAACCACAAAATGTCAAATCTGGTGGGAATGGGGCAGAGAGGAAGGTACTCCTGTGTGTCTGTGTGATCCTCCTGGCACAGCCAGAGTGGGGTTCATCTCTCCTGTCCTTATCATGGGGATTAAAAAGGACTGGGAATCATAGAATCATAGAACAACCAGGTTCGAAGAGACCCATCGGATCTTCTAGTCCAACCATTCCTATCAAACATCAAACCATGTCCCTCAGGACCTCATCTACCTGTGCCTTAAACACCTCCAGGGAAAGTGAATCAACCACATCCCTGGGCAGCCTCTGACACTGCCCAATGACCTTTTCCGTGAAAAACTTCCTCCTAATCTCTAGCCTAAATCTCCCCTGGAGGAGCTTGAGGCCATTCCCTCTTGTCCTGTCCCCTGTCCCTTGGGAGAAGAGCCCAACTCCCTCCTCTCTACAACCTTCTTTCAGGTAGTTGCAGAGAGCAGTGAGGTCTCCCCTCAACCTCCTCTTCTCCAGTATAAACACCCCCAGCTCTCTCAACCGTTCCTCATAAGGCCTGTTCTCCAGCCCCTTCACCAGCTTCGTTGTTCTTCTCTGGACTCACTCCAGAGCCTCAACATCCTTCTTGTGGTGAGGGGCCCACAACTGAACACAGGATTCAAGGAGTGGTCTCACCAGTGCTGAGTACAGAGGGAAAATAACCTCCCTGTACCTGCTGGTCACACCATTTCTGATACAAGCCAGACCCCTCCACGTAACAGGATGGGTCTGAGGAAGGTGAAAGAGGTCCTTCCAGTGGATTTAGGGCTGAGTTAGGGGTTAGGGCTCCTAACCAAAGGGTTATTTCAGGACAGGTGAGTTTCTTCCCAGTGGAATTTGGTGTCACGACTCTTAAAAAAATCCCATTTTTCTCCAGCTCTGCCTCTCTGGTTCTGCCAGCCCAGACCTCCGGGCTGAACCCTGGCAGCTCCCTGTCCTCAAGGGGCTGCACATAGAATCATAGAACAACCAGGTTGGAAAATACCCATCGGATCATCGAGTCCAACCGTTCCTATCAAACAGTAACCCATGTCCCTCAGCACCTTGTCCACCCGTCCCTTAAACACCTCCAGGGAAGGTGCGACATGCGTCGCCTCCTGCCGTGATCTTCCCTGGAGATCATCACACACCGCGGGAGCCCAGGTCTCCCTTTCTCGCCCACTTCGATTTCTTGATTAAAATAAAATCATTGCAAGCAGCGTGTTTCAATTAGCAAGACGGTGGCGCGCATCTGCCCCCGACTAATTGATATGATTCACTGCAAAGGGAACTTTTGGGGCCAATCAATAAACTAGAGAGTGTTTAATTAAGAGGGAGCCCTAAAACTCGCTGCATTGATCGGCTGCAGGTTTATCTTAATTAGCAGCAGGACAGTGTGTGATTCCCAGCCCGGCATCCCGGGAACATCACGGCATCGAGGGGAGGCAGCGATAAAGGAGAGCAGAGCGTTAATGACGGGGGGTCTTTAACGGGGCTGCTAATAGAATGGGAAACACCCCTCACAGAGGAGGACAGCTCGTGGAGGGTGCTTGGAGCTCCACAAGTCTCACAGTTCTGGAGGCTTGGATGTTGCTGGTCCTCAGGATGCTCAGAGGCTGCAGAGATCCTCACTGTGCTGGCAGGAGATGCCGAACCCCATGACCAGGGGTGGTGTTTGCTGCTCTTGCTTTGTGCAGAGCCACTGGTGATGAACGGCTGTAAGGGACTGTGGGAAGAGATTCTTTCCTGTGAGGGTGAGGAGGTCCTGGAACAGGCTGCCCAGAGCAGTGGTGGCTGCCCCATCCCTGGAGGGGTTCAAGGGCAGGCTGGATGGGGCTTGGAGCCACTGATCCCATGGGAGGTGTCCCTGCCCATGGCAGGGGTGGGACTGGATGGTCTTTGAGGTCCCTTCCACCAAAATATTTTATGATTCTGTGGATCAATGATTCTATGAAAAGCCTGTGTGCCTTGAAGTTCACTTTGGGAGGACACAGAATCATAGAATCACCAGGTTGGAAAAGACCCACCAGATCATTGAGTCCAACTGTTCCCATAAATCACTAAACCATGTCCCTCGGCACCTCGTCCACCCGTCCCTTAAACCCCTCCAGGGATGGTGACTCAACCACCTCCCTGGGCAGCCTCTGACAGTGCCCAATGACCCTTTCTGTGAAGAATTTCTTTCTGATATCTAATCTGAACCTCCCCTGGTGGAGCTTGAGGCCATTCCCTCTTGTCCTGTCCCCTGTCCTTTGGGAGAAGAGCCCAGCTCCCTCCTCTCCACAACCTCCTTTCAGGGAGTTGCAGAGAGCAATGAGGTCTCCCCTCAGCCTCCTCTTCTCCAGGCTAAACACCCCCAGCTCTCTCAACTGCTCCTCATATGCCCAGAGGACCAGGTGGAGATACTCTGGGTGCTGGACTAGGCTGGTGAGCACCAAGAAGCACTTAGAACATCAATCTAAGCTAAAGACAGTGCTTTCTCAGCCCCAACGTGCCCCGTGCCAGGGCTGCCCCACCTGTGCCACCCATCCCATGGAGAGTGACCGTGCCTCAGTTTCCCCAGGGTTGCTGCCCTGCTCTTGGAATACCCCTGGATCTGTGACTGCTGAGGGATCTGCAGCTGCAGCCTCACCAAGTCTGTGCTGTGTCTCTATTTTATTTAACCTTATGCAAGATCTGATGAGGCTGAAAAACCACAAGATTTGGCTGTTGCATAGAGGGAATAAGCTCAATCAACAGCACACGCAGAGCAGTGTCGTATCTGCTGGGATGACTCTGGAAAAGCTTTTTGGTGCAATTAGATTTCTGTTTGTTATGTAGCTAAAAAGTGACCTGAGAGGGACTTTTTAGTGTTCCTCAAATGAGCTTGAGGGGGAACTGGACTTGATGATCCTGTGGGTCTCTTCCAACCTGGTGATTCTATGATCATGAGGGCATAGTCTTTGTCCCTAATTTACCTCTCTCTGGGATAAGGATGGATTTGGTTTCACCAGGATTTTCACAACTTCTCCTCCAGCCTCTCAGCTTGATGGGCTGGAATGAAGAGGCTGTGCAGTGTCACAGCCCACGGACGGAGACCCGTCCCTCTGGCTCCATGCGATGCTCTTGGATGCTCTTCCCAGCCCCGTCCCTCAACTGGAAGACTCACCAGCGCCCAAAACTCGCAGCCTTCACCTCCAGCTCCCGCTAAGCAGCTCTGTCAACAGCCCCCAGATGGATGGATGGCTATAAAACCCCGAGCGCCGCTCTCCTTGTATCATTTATTATTTACATTCCTCAATTTAAAAGATTTACGGCCCAGTTGTAAGTATTTCCAAAGGCTGTTTCCTCGGAGAGTTTAAATAGCGTGGAAGTGAATTAAACCTCAATGCAAACAGCCCCAGTGCTGGCCCCGCGGGTCCCCAGGCTGCCTGGGCTTCATGGCTTTGCATCACCTTTAACTGAAGCCAGGATCCTGCTGACACGGATCCAGTAGATCCCGTTCCAGGAGATCCCAGCGGGAGGATAGGAAATGGGACTCTGTAGTACTGGGATCTGCCTTTGGCTTCCCACGTGCTGGCAGGATGGAGCTGTGCTAAGAAGGGTGTTAATTAGAGCCCTCACTAGGACAATTCAATAAGTGCGTGATGCTTTCTGGTTGGGGAAACTGAGGCACGGCTGGTGGTTGCATGCGCGTTGGTGGCCGGGCAGGGCGAGGTGCGTTACCCATTAGAATCATAGAACAACCAGGTTGGAAGGGACCCATCGGATCGTCGAGCCCAACCATTCCTATCAAACACTAAACCAAGTCCCTCAGGACCTCGTCCACCCGTCCCTTAAACACCTCCAGGGAAGGTGAATCAACCACCTCCTTGGGCAGCCTATTCCAATGCCCAATGACCCTCTGTGTGAAAAACTTCCTCCTAATGTCCAGCCTAAATCTCCCCTGGCAGAGCTTGAGGCCATTCCCTCTCGTCCTGTCCCCTGTCCCTTGGGAGAAGAGCCCAGCTCCCTCCTCTCCACAACCTCCTTTAAGGTAGTTGTAGAGAGCAATGAGGTCTCCCCTCAGCCTCCTCTTCTCCAGGCTAAACACCGCCAGCTCTCTCAGCCGCTCCTCATAAGGCCTGTTCTCCAACCCCTTCACCAGCTTCGTTGCTCTTCTCTGGACTCTCTCCAGAGCCTCAACATCCTTCTTGTGCTGAGGGGCCCACAACTGAACACAGGATTCAAGGAGCAGCCTCACCAGTGCTGAGTACAGAGGGAGAATCACCTCCCTGGACCTGCTGCTCACACCATTTCTTGCTCATCCTCAGGAAACACTTAGGGATGGACTTTTGCCACTTCATTTATTTCCCTCCTGTAATTAGGACACATTAGGTCGGGCTGGATGGGCAGGGATGCTGTGGGGCCCTGGGGCAGCCCTGCAGCCATAACCCCCCTCCTCCAGCCCCAGGAGCTTCCCAGAGCACCAGGATGGAGCTCCCAGGGGCAGCTACTGGTGAGTGGAGGAGGGATGTAAAACCCATTTTCTCCTGCTCTTCGCAGGTTACACTTCTACTTCTTCCCTCTGTATTTGGCACTGGTGAGACGGCTCCTCGAATCCTGGGGTCAGTTGTGGGCCTCTCACCACAAGAAGGATGTTGAGGCTCTGGAGTGAGTCCAGACAAGAGCAACAAAGCTGGTGAAGGGGCTGGAGAACAAGAGGAATGGCTGAGAGAGCTGGGGGTATTTATCCTGGAGAAGAGGAGGCTGAGGGGAGACCTCATTGCTCTCTCCAACTACCTGAAAGGAGGTTGTGGAGAGGAGGGAGCTGGGCTCTTCTCCCAAGTGCCAGGGTACAGGACGAGAGGGAATGGCCTCAAGCTCCACCAGGGGAGTTTCAGGCTGGACATTAGGAGGAAGTTTTTCATGGAAAAGGTCACTGGGCATTGGCAGAGGCTGCCCAGGGAGGTGGTTGAGTCACTTTCCCTGGAGGTGTTTAAGGGACGGGTGGACGAGGTGCCGAGGGACATGGTTTAGTGATTGACACGAACAGTTGGACTCAATGATCGGGTGGGTCTCTTCCAACCTGGTGATTCTGTGATTCTATGATTCTCAGCCAGGATGAGAATCGTTGCACTGGGAGGAGAAACTGAGGCACAGGGCTGTGGGGAGGACTCGAGGCCCTGGCGCTCACAGAGTTTGTTGGGTGAATCGGAGACATCTCCAAGAGTGATGAGACGGAGCTTGGCTGTCAAAAAGATAAATGTAGAGTTTGTTTTGGTTTGCAAGGCTGCTGGAGACACACGTGTCGCTGCAGTCCTGTCCCTGCACCCTAGGGGACTGCGGTGTCTGACACACCCTGACGGTCCCTAAAAGGCTGTGGCCTCATCAAACCATCATTTTTTAACTTAAAATCATTGGCAAATGCTCCAGTGCTCCCACCTTCCCTTTGCTCCCATCTTTGTTTAAGCTAATCCTGTAACTGAAGTGTAACAGATCCCGAGCCGGAGGCAAATAGAGGCATAGGATCTATGTGCTGGGATACAGGGCGATCACACTAGCTCCCATCCCTAATTTCATGTGCTCTGCAATTTATTCAGCTGCATCACGTCCTTACATATGGGTTTCAAAAGCTAAATGATCAAAACCTAATGGTGTTAAACAGGTAGGTGCGTGAAGAGCTGGGTGGGCAGGAACATCACTTGCATAATCCTAGGGGACCCTGTGCACCCCCTGAGCAGGAGGATTCCACACAAAACTGTGTGGAAGTGTGGATCTGCTGGAGGGTAGGGAGGCTCTGCAAAGGGACCTAAACAGGCTGGACTGCTGGGCAGAGTCCAATGGGATGAGGTTTAACAAGGCCAAATGCCACGTCCTGCACTTGGGGCACAACAACCCTATGCAGAGCTACAGACTGGGAGAAGCCTGGCTGGAAAACTGCCAGGAGGAGAGGGACCTGGGGGTGTTGCTCGACAGCGACTGAACATGAGCCAGCAGTGTGCCCAGGTGGCCAAGAATGATCCTGGCTTGGATCAGAAATGGTGTGACCAGCAGGGCCAGGGAGGTGATTCTCCCTCTGTACTCAGCACTCGTGAGGCTGCTCCTTGAATCCTGTGTTCAGTTCTGGGCCCCTCACCACAAGAAGGATGTTGAGGCTCTCAAGCAAGTCCAGAGAAGAGCAACGAAGCTGGTGAAGGGGCTGGAGAATAGAACCTATGAGGAGCGGCTGAGAGAGCTGGGGGTGTTTCTCCTGGAGAAGAGGAGGCTGAGGGGAGACCTCATTGCTCTCTCCAACTACCTGAAAGGAGGTTGTAGAGAGGAGGGAGCTGGGCTGTTCTCGCAAGTGCCAGGGGACAGGACAAGAGGGAATGGCCTCAAGCTCTGCCAGGGGAGATTTAGGCTGGAGATTAGGAGGAGGTTTTTCACGGAAAGGGTCATTGGGCATTGGAATAGGCTGCCCAGGGAGGTGGTTGATTCACCTTCCCTGGAGGTGTTTAAGGGATGGGTAGATGAGGTGCTGAGGGACATGGGTTAGTGTTTGATAGGAATGGTTGGACTCGATGATCTGATGGGTCTCTTCCAACCTGGTGATTCTATGATTTCCCTGGATAAGCAGAGCTTGGGGATAAACCTAGTCAGGAGGGTGATGTTCAGCAGTGTCTGAGATCTGACCGACAGGGAAACTGAGGCACGGTGGGTGCTGATGGAGCAACAAGCTGATATCTCCCAGCTCTCCCTTGGCAGCTCCTAATAACGACGCATTCGCCCACCGCCAGCCAATGCATCACACAGGCGTTTCAGCCTATTGCAGCTAATTATCCATGGGATTTCCCATTAATTACCGTCTGCTCTTTGCCTTTAGCATCCTGGGAGCTGCGGCGGCGACTGCTGCCCCTGCTCTAACACTTGCAACCCCTCCTGTGCTCCCTTGCAGGTAGCAGCGCTGGAGAGGCAGATCTTCGATTTCCTGGGCTACCAGTGGGCACCCATCCTGGCTAATTTTTTGCACATCATGGCCGTTATTTTGGGTATTTTTGGGACCATCCAGTACAGATCCAAATACCTCATGATGGTAAGTACTGCGGCGGATGCACCCCCTGCAGCAGGTGCAGCTGCATCACCCCTGGGCATGGCTCAGCCCCCAGTCCCCTCCCTGTGGATTCGGTGGGAGAGGGGGAATGGATTGGGGGGTGTGTGTTCTCTGCCCTGACCGACTCTCTTCTCGGCAGTACGCGGTGTGGCTGGTGCTGTGGGTCGGCTGGAACGCCTTCATCATCTGCTTCTACCTGGAGGTCGGACGCTTGTCGCAGGTAACAGCTTTACACCTGCCTCCTCTTCCTCCCTCCGTCCACCTTTCTTCTTTCCCTCCATCCTTCTTCTCTCTCTCCTTTCCTTTCTTCATTCTTCCTCCCTCCATTCCTCTCTACAACTCCTCCTCCTCCCTTCTTCCTCCCTCCCTCTCTCCATCCACCCTCTCTCCATCCTCCCTCTCTCCATCCTCCCTTCTTCTTCCCTCCTTCTCTCTATCCTCCTTCTCTCCATCCTCCCTCTCTCCATCCTCCCTCTCTCCATCCTCCTTTCTTCTTCCCTCCCTTTCTCTATCCTCCTTCTCTCCATCTTCCCTCTCTCCATCCTCCCTTCTTCTTTCCTCCCTCTCTCCATCCTCCCTCTCTCCATCCTCTCTCTCTCCATCCCCCTCTCTCCATCCCTCCCTCTCTCCCTCTCTCCATACTCCTTCTCTCCATCCTCCCTCTCTCCATCCTCCCTTCTTCTTCCCTCCTTCTCTCCATCCTCCATCTCTCCATCCTCCTTTCTTCTTCCCTCCCTCTCTCCATCCTCCTTCCCTTCCTTCACCATTAAGCACTGGGGCACACTTGGCTTTATGGGTTGCAGAAGCTGGATGTGCTTCCTTGCTCTTCTCTGGACTCACTCCAGAGCCTCAACATCCTTCTTGTGCTGAGGGGCCCACAACTGAACACAGGATTCAAGGAACAGTCTCACCAGTGTGGAGCACAGAGGGAGAAGAACCTCCCTGGCCCTGCTGGTCACACCGTTTCTGATCCAAACCAAGATGCCATTTGCCTTCTTGGTCACCTGGGAACACTGTTCAGTCGCTGCCGACCAACCCCCCCAGGTCCCTCTCCTCCTGGCAGTTTTCCAGCCAGACTTCTCCCAGTCTGTAGCTCTGCATAGGGTTGTTGTGCCCCAAGTGCAGGACCCGGCATTTGGCTGTGTTAAACCTCATCCCATTGGACTCAGCCCATGGATCCAGTCTGTTTAGGTCCCTTTGCCGAGCCTCCCAACCCTCCAGCAGATCCACACTTCCACACAGCTTAGTGTCATCTGCAAACTTGCTAAGGGAGCACTCGATGCCTTCATCCAGGTCATTGATGAAGACATTGACCAGGGCTGGACCCAGCACTGAGCCCTGGGGACACCGTTTGTCACTGGCCTCCATGTGGTATCCATGTGGACTCTGCTCTGGCATCTCAATCCCAGCTCCCAGGATGCTGAGGGCATCACTAAGGGCTTAGGAGAAAAGGCTCTGTGGCTGCCTGAAACAGGGAAAAGGGCTTCTTGGGGTCTTGATGGATGAAACCATCTTCCCATGTTGCTACAAGTCATCTGAGGCTCTTCTGAGAAACTGAAATGCCAGATACATGCAGCAGGCATGGAAGATGCAGTAGGGGAGGATTCACTCCCACTGAGTGTTTTAGGTGGAAATCCCCAATCCCTCAGTGATGCTGCAATGCCAGAACTCCCCCTCTTTGTGCTTCTCAGAATCTAAACCCACATTCTTTGGTTTTAGAAACCAAAACTCACCTTCTTTCTATTTTTTTTCCACTACCAGCAGTAAAAATTTCTAAATGCCAGGCTGGTGATTTCCTACAAAGGATGCTCGTGGAGTTTCCCAGCCCCTGCAGACCTGGGGGCTGGGGAGGGCTGAGGGGACCCTCTGCTAGGAGGATCCCACAGCGCGGTGGGTGCTCACCCGGCTGTGTTGCTGCTGCCCCAGGGCTGCATCCCACTGCGCGCAGCCCCCGTCCCCTGCCAGATTTGTGGGCAGGGGCATCAACAGCAGCCATGCCAAGGTGCCTCCTGGGATCAAACCCAGACCTCATCCTGCTGCTTTTATTAAATTCCAGCTTAGCCTCGCCAGAGCCCGTCGTGGGGAGGGTGCAGGCAGGGGTTGAGGGATTAGCCCTGTATCTTATCTGATCCCGGTGACAGCCACAGCCGAACCTTGCAGCAGGGAGGCTGCTGCCTACTACACCTAAAAGCTGATGGAGATCAAACATGGAGAGCTGCAAAGCCTGGTAGCAGGCTTACAAGGAGGGGATGTGCATAAGTAAGGCTCCTGCAAGGCTCCTCAGGGCTCCCAAAGCCTCAGGGGAAGCAGAGGGAATTGCCCTGCATCCCTGCATCCCTGTATCATGTTGGTGTGTTGATGCCACAGTCCCATCTTTGGGATGCCTGGATGCAGCTCACAATATCACACATGGCTCTGGAGCGAGTCCGGAGAAGAGCCATGAAGCTGGTGAAGGGGCTGGAGAACAGACCTTATGAGGAACGGCTGAGAGAGCTGGGGGTGTTTATCCTGGAGAAGAGGAGGCTGAGGGGAGACCTCATTACTCTCTACAACTACCTGAAAGGAGGTTGTGGAGAGGAGGGATCTGGGCTCTTCTCCCAAGGTACAGGGGACAGGACAAGAGAGAATGGCCTCAAGTTCCACCAGGGGAGATTTAGGCTGGACATCAGGAGGAAGTGTTTTACAGAAAGGGTCATTGGGCACTGACAGAGGATACCCAGGGAGGTGGTTGATTTACCTTCCCTGGAGGGGTTTAAGGGACGTATGGATGAGGTACTGAGGGACATGGTTTAGTGTTTGATAGGGATGGTTGGACTCGATGATCCAGTGGGTCTCTTCCAACCTGGTGATTCTATGATTCTGTGATTCCCTGCCTCGTGGCCAACTGGTTAGTGACCACTCCATGACATCCCTGGTGTCACCTGGGCATCACAGTGCACCTGGACACTGCTTGGCTTAATCTTGGAATCACAGAATAGTTTGTGTTGGAAGGGACCTCAAAGCCATCCATTTCCAACCTCCCTGCCGTGGGCAGGGACACCTCCCACTGGATCTAGTTGCTCCAAGCCCCATCCAGCCTGGCCTTGAACCCCTCCAGGGATGGGGTAGTCACCACTGCTCTGGGCAACCTCCCCATCCTCAACATGAGGAATTTCTTCCTAATGTCTAATCTAAATCTTCCCCCTTCCAATTTAAAGCCATTCCCCTTGCCACTTGACTCCAGACTCTTGTAAAAAGTCCCTCCCCAGCTTTCCTGGAGCCCTTTTCATAGTGGAAGATGCTCTAAGGTCTGCCCTGAGCCTTCTCTTCTCTGGGCTGAACAACCCCAGGTCTCTCAACCTGTCCATAACGATCTGTAACAGCAGCATGGGAGGAAGCCACAAACCCTGGGGACATCAACTATGGGTTTGGGAGATGGCAGCATTCATTGACTGCACTGCAATAATGGGGTCAGGGTGTAGGCAATGCTTATGGAGCATCCTTGGGTTGGAAACCTCATTTTCTACCCCATCTGCAAGGTCTGAGCCTCCTCCTCTGCTCCTCTCCTGCAGGACCGAGACTTCATCATGACCTTCAATACCTCACTGCATCGCTCGTGGTGGATGGAGAACGGGCCGGGCTGCCTGGTGACACCGGTGATGAACTCCAACCTGGCACCCGAGGACCATCACGTCATCACCGTCAGTGGCTGCCTGCTCGACTACCAGTACATCGAGGTAGTGAGCAGCGCCACGCAGATATTCCTGGCGGTAAGAGCAGCTACCAGCACCTTTCCTTCTCATCCCTAATTGCGACACGAGAGAGCGGGGAGGGTGGCAGGACTGGGGTGGACTAAGTCACCCTGATCCAGCTGGAGATGTCCCAGCATCATGCATCTATTTCATAGAATCATAGAATCATAGGAAAAACAGGTTGGAAGAGACCCACTGGATCATCGAGTCCAACCATTCCTATCAGTCACTAAGCCATGTCCCTCAGCACCTCATCCACCCGTCCCTTAAACCCCTCCAAGGAAGGTGAATCAACCATCTCCCTGGGCAGCCTCTGCCACTGCCCAATGACCCTTTCTGGGAAAATTTTTTTCCTAATGTCCAGCCTGAACCTGCTCTGGTGGAGCCTGAGGAGCCTCTTGTCCTGTCAAGCATCAACGGTGGCATTGGCTCAGGGGTGAAAAGAGATGGAGCCCATGCCAGCACCCCAGGGGTCCTACCTGCCCTAAAACCAGGCTGTGTGTTGGGGGCAGCAGCAATCAGGGGGTTCTCAGTGTAAAGCACCCAGACACTGAGCTGCTGGCATGTGAGCTGGTGGGATGTCCTGCTTGCTGGAAAAGGAAGGTCTTCCCTCCCTGGTGTCTGCTGCACCCCGTGGGGAGTTGGGAAGGGATGAAAAGCTCTCAGGGAGCCTTGGGTGGTTGCAAGAAAATAAAACTTTAAGGGGAACTGAGGTGCAGAGCAGCTGCCATGTGCCCATCAAAGGAGGCTGCTGGGCTGGGTGAGTCTCAGCACTGTCTGCGCTGCTGTCCCAGTGCGGTGCCAGCTTAGAATCGCCAGATTGGAAGAGACCCACTGGGTCATTGACTCCAACCATTCCTACCAAACACTAAACCATGTCCCTCAGTGCATCAGCCACCCATCCCTTAAACACGCCCAGGACAGCCTGTGCTAGTGCCCAGTGACCCTTTCCATGAAAAATTTCTTTCTGATATCTAATCTGAACCTCCTCTGGTGGAGCTTGAGGCCATTCCCTCTTGTCCTGTCCCCTGTCCCTTGGCAGAAGAGCCCAGCTCCCTCCTCTCCACAACCTCTTTCAGGTAGTTGCAGAGAGCAATGAGGTCTCCCCTCAGCCTCCTCTTCTCCAGGCTAAACAACCCAGTTCTGTCAGTCTTGTCACCCCTAGGGCCACCAACCTCATTCTCCCATTTCAACTTGAAACCATCTTGCTGCATCCCAAATCAGCACCAAACCCACTGGAGACGGGCTCCAGCGCCACGACAGCCCTGATCCTGCCCAGGCTTCCCCAGGATGCTCCACCTCACAGCCCCCACCTCTGTCCTCCATGGTGTCCATCACCCCAATAACCAGATTATCTCTGTCTGCTTTTGTTTTGCAGCTCTTTGGCTTCGTCTACGCCTGCTATGTCAGCAAAGTGTTCCTGGAGGAAGAAGACAGCTGTGAGTGCTTTTGCTCTCAGTCATTGGGGAGAGCTGCAGCGCTGCAAAATGGGCTTGGCTAATGCTGACCAGCGTCTTGCTGAGGCAGCAGCTGCCATCCGGGGAGCAGGGAGCGATTCCTGGGTCACAGGCAGTGGAAAAGATCCCTTTCATTGGGTTTTTGCCCTGTTTTTCCACCCCTGATGAGGCAGATGGTGTGATGTGCCACCCACTGCTCACCTCAGGGATGGTGCTGCACCCTGGCCAGGGCTGGGAGAGGAGGGGGACGGGGACAGCGAGCCCTGAGCTGTCAGGGCACTGCAGCAATCGCAGCCTTTGGGTGTAGGGATGGGACCCATTTCATTTGATAGGAATGGGTGGACTAGAAGATCCGATGGGTCCCTTCCAACCTGGTTGTTCTATAATTCTATGATTCTATGATTCAACACATGGGGTCAGGTAGCATCGCTGCACCAGCCCATGAAGAGGCTGAGATGGTCCTGGTCCCCACACCAGCATCCCAGTCCCCCATCCAGCTCCTGTTGAAGCTAGGATGCTCATCTCTGCATACAGACACTCAGGGGTAGGTCTGGGGCTGATGTTGCACTCGCTGACCACAATCCAGAGCATCTCCTCCAGGCCAGAGTGTCTCTCCCAGTCCCTGGTCTGATGTGGCAGTGAGGAGAATCACCCTTGCTGTACAAAGCCGCCTCCACGCGCTGATAAATTCATGATGGATGCTCCTCCTGGTGTGAATCCAAGCCCATGGGGGCTGCAGGAGAACCATTCTCCCTGCTCACATCTCCCAGAGCCAACCACCACCTGCCCCCAGTTTCGTCCCGGGGTTCGGGGACAACGAAATGGGAATTGCTACATCCCCTCGGCCAGCATCCCCACAGAAAGGGGGGCAGCAGAGCCCTCCTCCCCACCTCGAGGTTTTTCAGCCCCAGAGCAGGGAGAAACCCAGCAATTTAAGCAGTTATGGGCTGATTTTGATAGGAATGGTTGGACTAGATGATCCGATGGGTCCCTTCCAACCTGGTTGTTCTATGATTCTATGATTTCTATACAATCTGTATTGCGCTTTCCGATCTGACAAAGATCCCTGCAAATGCGTCTGCGGAAGCGCTGAGCACCCCAGCCCCAATTAACCAGGCAGTTAAGGTTGTCGCCATCCAACCGCATTAAATGCTCATCTGCCATTAATTAATTTGTGCCAGCTGGCAGCTCCCACTATCCAACCGCAGGCTGGGATGTGCCATACCCGCCAGCCTGGCCAAAGCCCCCGGGATGCACTCAGCATCAGGATCCTTCCCTGCAGCGTCGGGATCAGCAGCCCTGCTGGTGCCAGGGACCCACAAAGGGTCCCAGCCCGGTCCAGGAGCTGCTGGGGTTCTGCATCCTCGTGTTTTCCCCCCGCTGCTGGGAACCAGTGTAGCGGAAAAGGAAAATCTCCGTGTGAAATTGGACACTGCCTGCGGTAATAACTTGTTTCTGTACCCGGGGACCTGGCAAAGGGGTTTATCTACCGCCGCTGGCTTTGAAGCGTGTTTGCATTCAAACAAACTCCTGCATTCAATACACTTTTAATATTAATGCTGCTGGAGCCCAAGATTCAAATGCATCTTTTTTAATGGAATATCTTATTAGATTTGGAAATGGATGGATGGCGTCAAAATTGAGAGCTGGCTGAATATTAAGTCGGGAAGATAAATATGCTGGGAGAGCTGGGCTGCCCCCCTTGGGCTTCATAGAATCATAGAACAACCAGGCTGGAAGAGACCCATCGGATTGTCGAGTCCAACCATTCCCATCAAACACTAAACCATGTCCCTCAGGACCTCATCTACCCGTCCCTTAAACACCTCCAGGGAAGGGGAATCAACCACCTCCCTGGGCAGCCTATTCCAATGCCCAATGAGCCTCTGTGTGAAAAACTTCCTCCTAATCTCTAGTCTAAACCTCCCCTGGCAGAGTTTGAGGCCATTCCCTCTTGTCCTGTCCCCTGTCACTTGGGAGAAGAGCCCAGCTCCCTCCTCTCCACAACATCCTTTCAGGTAGTTGTAGAGAGTAATGAGGTCTCCTCTCAGCCTCCTCTTCTCTGGACTTGCTCCAGAGCCTCAACATCCTTCTTGTGGTGAGGACTTGCTGCTGTTTCTTGGACACCCGTGTGTGAACCCACCCGGATCACAGCTCCGCGGGGATTAATGTGCTTGTTTGGGGGAGATGGGTCACGCTGCAGCTTCTGTCGGGGTTTGGAAACCACAGCTTGGCTGCGCATGGTGCCTGTTCCTGCACTGGCCAAGCAGCTGGTGGAGGGATTGGGTCTAGGGGTGTGCGGGATGGTCATGGGAGAAGTTGGGGTGTCACCTGTCACTCCTGCTGCACCGAGCTGGGCTCTGCCCCCGAGGTTCTTCCATTGAGGGGCTTGTCAGGAGGACAATGGGCTCTACCGGCTGGAGGAGGATGAACCGCTAGGCTAGAAATCGCAACCGTGAAAACTGATATATTGGTGTCTGCAATTTCCCTAAATGACACGCTTTAAACAAGATGTAATTCCCCCATAATTCTCCTTAAATGACCACTCTGGAGACAATAGCAGCGTAATTTTATCCACTTTGTCCAGCCTGCAACACAAAGGCTGTTGTGGGGAGAACAGAGCCGCAAGGCTCGCTGCGAGTCAGTCTTCTCTGCTCCGTTTCTCTCTGAGACTTCCCTGGGCTGCTCCATTTTCCTGGGGGGGCTGCAATTCCCTGGGCTGCAGCCGTGGCCTGAGATGCTGTTACAACCTGGGATGTTGCAATTCCTCTGTGGCCCAGGATGACGTTGTGGTGACCCAGGGTGCTGTGCTGTCCCAGGATGTTGCAGTGACCTAGGATGATGCAGGCTCCTGAGTTGGTGCAGGGACCTGGGATGCTGTGGTGACCTGGGATGCTGCACGTCCTCTGGTTGCTGTGGTGACCCAGAAGGCACAGCATCCTGGGATGTGGCATTTCCCTGGGATGCTGCACTTCCCTGCATTCCCAGGCCCTATGAGGAACGGCTGAGAGAGCTGGGGGTGTTTATCCTGGAGAAGAGGAGGCTGAGAGGAGACCTCATTGCTCTCTACAACTCCTTGAAAGGAGGTTGTGGAGAGGAGGGAGCTGGGCTCTTCTCCCATGTGACAGGGGGCAGGACGAGAGGGAATGGCCTCAAGCTCTGCCAGGGGAGGGTCAGGCTGGACGTTAGGAAAAAATGTTTCACGGAAAGGGTGATTGGGCACTGGAACAGGCTGCCCAGGGAGGGAGTTGACTCGCCTTCTCTGGAAGTGTTTAAGGTGCTGGTGGATGAGGTCTGAGGGACATGGGTTAGTGATTGATAGGAATGGTTGGACTCGATGATCCAGTGGGTTTCTTCCAACCTGATGATTCTACGTGCTGGGGATTGATGTGGGGGTCCTGCTCCCCACTAGCTGAGTGCTCATCCTTGGAATCATTGAATCAGAGATCCAGAGCGCTGTGCTTCCCAGGAGGCAGCTACAAACTGATGCTGCACATCCCCAAGATGCTGCTGCAACCTGCGTGACCCATGGTGGTTGCCAGGGCAGGGGGGAGGCAGGGAAACTGTGCTGCTGCCTTCCCCAGCTCACCTCGCTGCTCTCCCTCCTCTCTCCAGTCGACTTCATCGGCGGCTTTGACTCCTACGGCTACCAGGCGCCACAGAAGACGTCACACCTACAGCTACAGCCACTCTACACGTGAGTCCGTGCCAGGCTGGGAAAAGCCTTGGGAATGCTCAGGGATGCTGGAGCCCCTCAAAGGTGCCTTCATCGCACCATCGTAACCCAAAAGATTTGGGTCTGTGAGTCCACTCAGCCTTAATATTGCACTTCGAACCCTAGGTGCAGTTTTGGGCCCCAAGAAGGACGTTGAGGGGCTGGAGCATGTCCAGAGAAGGGAGGGGAACTGGGGAAGGGGCTGGAGCACAAGTGAATGAAGGACCTGGGTTGTTCAGTCTGGAGAAGAGGAGGCTGAGGGGAGACCTCATCACTGCCTCCAGCTGCCTGAAAGGAGGTTGTGACGAGGTGGGTGCTGGGCTCTTCTCCCAAGTAACTGACGATAAGACAAGAGGAAATGGTCTCAGGTTGCACCAGACCAGGTTCAGATTAGACATCAGGAAAAATTTCTTGACTGAAAGGGTTCTCAGGCCTGGCAGAGGCTGCGCAGGTCGGTGGTGGAGCCCCCATCCAGGGATTTAGTTTAGTAGAGGACAAGTAAGGTTGGGCTCATTGGTCTTTAAGGTCTTTTCCAACCCAACCATTCTACGATTCTATGGATATAAAGCCCAGGAGCTCCATAGAGGCTGGAACTGGGCACTTTTAGGGGGATCGTGCCCTTGTTTTGCTGTTTCTGCTTTTTGTTTCCTGAGCCTCAGCACACCAGGGCTGCCCCGGGGAAGTGGCAGCTCTTCAGATAAGTGCAGCTGACTCTTTTTCCCCTCTCCCTTACCCATTAAGCTTAACTAGATAAATGCTCAAATGAGATAAGGCTGCAAAATCTAAAGGGATTAGCCTTGTGTAGGCTTTGCCGGGTGCCAAAAATTAATTGTATTTTAAGCCTTGTATGCAAATTCAAGGGCATGCCACGCAATTAGAGATGCAAAGAGAGGGCTAGGGTGGAACAAATGCATTCGTGATGTTGTGTAGCCCTCCCTGGGTGTTTGGGCATAGGCAGTGTGCCGTGTCCCTGCCCCGGTGCACGAGTGTGGGGGAGCACCCATAGGTGCTGTGCATCCAGCTGCTCCTTCCTTGGGAGCCCCCCAAGCCCTGCAGGTGGCATGGGAGCTTCCCGGGATAGGGATATGGCTGGTGGCACTGAGTGTCCTCCTTGGGGTCAGAGAGATGCCAGCACCCACGTGCTGGGGATTGATGTGGGGGTCCTGCTCCCCACTAGCTGAGTGCTCATCCTTGGAATCATTGAATCAGAGATGCAGAGCTACAGACTAGGAGAAGTCTGTCTAGAAAGCTGCCAGGAGGAGAAGGACCTGGGGGTGTTGATCGACAGCGACTGAACATGAACCAGCAGTGTGCCCAGGTGGCCAAGAAGGCCAATGGCATCTTGGCTTGGATCAGAAATGGTGTGACCAGCAGGTCCAGGGAGGTGATTCTCCCTCTGTACTCAGCACTGGTGAGACTACTCCTTGAATCCTGTGTTCAGTTGTGGGCCCCTCACCACAAGAAGGATGTTGAGGCTCTGGAGTGAGTCCAGAGAAGAGCAACAAAGCTGGTGAAGGGGCTGGAGAACAAGAGAAGTGGCTGAGAGAGCTGGGGGTGTTCAGGCAGGAGAAGAGGAGACTGAGGGGAGACCTCATTGCTCTCTGCAAGTCCCTGAAAGGAGGTTGTGGAGAGGAGGGAGCTGGGCTGTTCTCGCAAGTGACAGGGGACAGGACAAGAGGGAATGGCCTCAAGCTCCACCAGGGGAGGGTCAGGCTGGACATTAGGAAAAAATATTTCACAGAATACTGGCAGAGGCTGCCCAGGGAGGAGGTTGATTCACCTTCCCTGGAGGTGTTTAAGGGACGGGTGGATGAGGTGCTGAGGGACATGGGTTAGTGTTAGATAGGAATTGTTGGACTCGATGATCCAGTGGGTCTCTTCCATCCTGGTGATGATTCTATGATTCTATGATGGTCACCCTCAGGGAACCCCTTCAGACCTGCCTTGGTGCAAAACAGCTGTGACAAAGCCAACTGGCTGGGGGAGCCCTGCGAGAGCTTGTCCAGCAGCACGGGGGGGCACAGGGGAACCTGAGGGGCTTCCATGGACCCAGTGTTCCCCAACAGTTGCAGGATGAGTGGTGAGAGCTGCAGCATTTGGGGATGTCAGCTAGAATACCTGCTTTAGGAGGGGGGATATCAATTTTAGGTACACAGGAGACCCAAAAGCTGACGGCAGAGAAGCTCAGAGCTGAAATACCAGGACGGTGAGACCTCAGCAGGTGCAGAGGTGCTGGGAGAATCCCTCTGTTCCCATTCTGGGAGGTGTTGAACCCAGCCTGTGTCCTCCTCAAAACCCGTTTTGGGTTGATGGGATGGTGAGGTTGAAACCACCTCGGGTGCCAGAGCATCCCATCCCGAGGTGATGCTGGGGATGGTACTGCCTGGCATCCCAGCACGGATCCAGCCTCTAGCCTCACTCCCTGCCTTCAGCGACTCCGCAGACGAGCCCCAGAGCCCTTGGTGGGCAGCATGTGCCCTCCTTGTAATTATGTTTTTTCCTAATCAATCACGCTCACGCGGGCTCCCTGCGTCCTTGTGGCCTTTCTGGGGTCTGGGGATCACAACTGGGACCTTGTCACCATGCTGCCAGCTCCCCCTGCCCACATCGCACTCCATCCTACCCCATCAGCTCATTAATAACCTGCTGCCTAATTAATGCAGCTATAATTAATATCACGACGTCTCCATCACCCTGACAGTGGTCATGGATGGGGATTGTGGTGGCAATGAGGAGGCAGCCTGTCCCCTAGGTGGGAGGCACGGGGCGGGGGGGGGCGCGGTGACACTGGGGTGGGACCTGATGGGGGGAGAGGGGGGGACACCAAGGGTCTCACTGCCACCCCTGACCAGTGAGAGGGGATGTGGAGCAGATCTGGTCACTCGTGTCCCCAACCAGGCAGGAGGGACGGCCGTCCAAACCTGAGAAATTAAAGCTTATTCCAAAGTTCCCAATTAGCTGTAATTGGATTAATGGCAGGCGCAGGGGAGGGTTTCCACCCAGCGGAAGGAGGAGGATGTGCCAAGCCAGCACCCGCTCCTCATCCCCATGGTCCCTCCTGCCCGGCCAGGGGGGCACCAGGTCCCCCTGCCACCTCCCACCCAGGCACCCATGCTACCCCCTGCCCCGGGACAGGGGCTCTGACCCCCAACAACCCCCATAGCGCATCGAGGAGGTGGGAAATGTGTGCTAGGGGCCTGGAGCTGAGACCTGGACAGTTGTGACAGGGGTGGGGGACACACAGGGTTTTTATTTTCTTTCTGGAGTGAGGAGCTGTGTGCCGTGTGTGGTGTGTCAGTGTGCCTAGGGTCAGGATCCGGCCCCCTGTGCTGCGTGGCCAGGGTGACAGGGGCTCTGCTCCATCGCTGAGGGCAGCACCGATGCTCCCCATGGGCTTTAAACGTGCATGTGTGCCCTGGGGCTGCACAGCAACACCTGCCCTTGCACGCGTGTGCACACGCAGACCGGCCTGCACACGCATTTCTGCACACACACTCACACACTTGTGAACTCGCACATTTCACAGAATCACCAGGATGGAAAAGACCCACCAGATCATCAATTCCAACCATTTCAACAGGCTGCACGTGAATTTGTGCACATGCACTTGCACGTGACCACACATGCTTGCACACATACACACATCCCCTTTTGCACACATGTATACGCAGCCACACCGGTGAACTTGCACAATTGCACGTGGCTGCACACACACACACATGCACTCATGCACACACATGAACATGCCTGCACACACACATGTGCGCACGATGCTTGCACACTCGCACACAAGCACAGGCCTACACACACACTCATGCACACGTGCACACTTGTCCACTCACACACTTGCACTTGGCTGCACTGTACGCACGTGCACTCAGGCGCACACTCTCCTGGGTGGAAAACTGGTTGACTGGAGGGCCCAGAGAGTGGTAGTAAATGGTGTTAACTCCAGCTGGAGGCCAGTGACCAGGCCACTGACCCAGGGCTCAGTGCTGAGTCCAACCCTGTTCAATGTCTTCATCAATGACCTGGATGAAGGCATCGAGTGCTCCCTTAGCAAGTTTGCAGATGACACTAAGCTGGATGGGAATGTGGATCTGCTGGAGGGTCGGGAGGCTCCAAAGGGATGTGAAGAGGCTGGATCCATGGGCTGAGACCAATGGGATGAGGCTTAACAAGGCCAAATGCCGAGTCCCACACTTGGGGCACAACATCTGTGAGACTGCAGAGACAGGACAGCAGAACATGCAAAGAGGAGTTTTGAACAACAAACACTTTATTAACTATTCCTAGACTAAGTTGTTCCTCCATCTACACCACGACTAGCAGCCCAAGATCTCTGTTCTTTCCACCCAACCCGTTTCAAAGTCCGTCGCCGTGTCGGTTGTTGGGTGGGCAGTAGCAGGTGCGGCAGTGTCGGAAGGGGCGAGCTCTGAAGGGTGGTGGCCGTGGCACAGGAGCGGCATGAGGTGCTGGAGGGTGGAGAGCAGCCCCAGGGCGCTCCCAAGGATCCGGCCCTGGCCACCAATCTGGGCGTGGAGGGGGCCCAAAGACCAGTGGGGCAGGAGGTGATCGGCGCTGAGGTGAAGGTGGGGATGGAGCTGGAGCCTCCTCTGGGACGTCCTCAGGGCTGTCTGTGCGGCGCTGTTCTGCCGGGGCTGGAGCGGCACTGGTGCTGGGGCCGTCGGGGTCAGCCCTTGGCTCGTTCGCTGTGGGGCTGGGGGCTGCAGGGCCCTGGGAGTCGTTCTCCGGCCCCTCATCTATTGGTGCTGCCGCTTGGCCATGTGATGGCTGTGGCCCAGGAGCAGCATGAGGTGCTGGCAGCTCATCCCTTACAGTCTCTGGAGCTCGGGACTGAGCTGGGCTAGTGCTGCCAACCAGCCAAGGAAGGCAACTGGGCCCAGGAGCTGCCTGCTGAGGGGGCTCCATGTCTTGTGGGGCAGGAGGTGAGCGGCACTGGGGTGAAACTGCAGATGGAGCTGGAGCCTCCTCTGGGACGTCCTCAGGGCTGTCTGTGCGGCACCGTTTGGCCGGGACTGGACCGGCACTGGTGCTGGGGGCGTCGGGGTCAGCCCTGGGTTCGGTCACTGTGGGGCTGGGGCCTGCGCGGCTCTCAGCGTCCGTCTCCTCCATGGCTCCTGTCGCTGTTGGAGCATCTCCTGGTCTCTTCCTCGACCTCTTGTCCTCCTGCCCAGGGCTGTGTGGTGCTGCAGTCAGGGCTGGCTCTGTGTCCTCTGGGCTTTGGTTGCCCCTCGTGAGGAGCTGGGGCTGGTCTCTCTGGAAGCCGGGGCGGTGGAAGAAGTGCAGCTGCGGATGGCAAAGGACAGGAGTCAGTGCCAGCATTGCCAGAGGAGGAAGACACAGATTCTCTCCTGGGGGAGGAACTGACGTACCTTGCCCAGAGAAGCTCCTGCTGCTGCTATTGCTTGCAGCTTCCCGATGGAGATGGAGATGCGAGAACGTCCTTCCACTGGCTGGAATCCATGGAGGTTGAGTTGGAGGATGAAGCCTCCCATGGACTCCGTCTCAAAGATCCTCCTCCCCAGGACCTCCTCGCGGAAGAGATTCTCTGCTACCACGAAGCTGTTGCCATCATCATTCCACCAGATGGACTGGAAGCGATGGCTGCCGACGATGTTCCAGAGGATCTGGAGGAACCTGTGGGCTGCAGAGGGTGTGGGTTTGGCACAGCTCTCCTGCCACCAATGGTACCGGAGGCTGGGCACTCCTCAGGCTTACCTTGAGAGTTCTCTCCTGCGAGAGATGAGCTGGCAGCATCCTCGGCTGCTGCCATAGCACCAACCGTGTGGTTGGGAGAAGATGGAGGCACCAAACCAGGCTCCTCCATGTCCGAGGATGAGTCTGAGGATGAGTTGTTCCCCATGGCTGAGTTGGGTTTAAGCTTGAAGCCTCGACCCTTAGGCTGAGCAGCGAGACGCAGTCCTGCCTGTCAGCGGCTGAAGGGCTGTGGCGTCTGATCCCTGGGCAGCAGCTCCCAAAGTGCCCTGGGTCATTGTGACACCTGCGTCCCATCACTGTGACCTCACCGTGTGGCACACATCTCCTGGTGACAGGAGCTGGAAGGCAACGCAGCTTCTAACAAGTCCTGTTGTGTCCCCTAAATGCAGCTTGTGACTGAAATAAACTGTGGTCCCACCTCAGAATATGGATTTTGGGTTCTCTCGCACAGCCATGTGGCAGCCCCAGCCTGTTCCCAAGGGAATCCTCGAATCCCAGAGTCATTTTCCTGTGTGACTGGGCAAGTTCCACTGGACTGGAGGCTGATGTTGTGCCCATGGACAAGAAGGGTCGCAGGGAGGATCCAGGGAACACCAGGTCTGTCAGTGTGACCTCAGTGCCAGGGAAGGTCATGGAACAGGTGATCTTGAGTGTGATCATGAAGCACATGCAAGAGAACTAGCCCTGGTCCAGCCCTGTTCAATGTCTTTATCAATGACCTGGATGAAGGCATCGAGTGCTCCCTTAGCAAGTTTGCAGATGACCCTAAGCTGTGTGGGAGTGTGGATCTGCTGGAGGGTCGGGAGGCTCCAAAGGGATGTGAAGAGGCTGGATCCATGGGCTGAGACCAATGGGATGAGGTTTAACAAGGCCCAAAGGGCGGATCCTGCACTTGAGGCACAACAACCCTGAGCAGCTCCAGACTAGGAGAAGTCTGTCTGGAAAGTGCCCGGAGGAGAAGGACCTTGGGGTGTTGGTTGTGTTCAGTTATGGGCCCCTGAGCACAAGAAGGATGTTGAGGCTCTGGAGCAAGTCCAGAGAAGAGCAAGGAAGCTGGTGAAGGGGCTGGAGTACAGGCCTTATAAGGAACGACTGGGAGAATTGGAGGTGATTAGCCTGAAGAAGAGGAGGCTGAGGGGAGACCTCATTGCTCTCTCCAACTCCCTGAAAGGAGGTTTTGGAGAGGAGGGAGCTGGACACTTCTCCCAAGGGACAGGGGACAGGACGAGAGGGAATGGCCTCAAGCTTCACCAGGGAAGGTTTAGGCTGAACATTAGGAAATTTTTTTTCCCATAAAGGGTCATTTTCACTGGCAGAGGTTGCCCAGGGAGGTGGTTGAGTCACCTTCCCTGGAGGGGTTTAAGGTGCTGGTGGACGAGGTGCTGAGGGACATGGCTTTGATGTCGTTGCCATCACGGAAACGTGGTGGGATGACTCTTATAACTGGAGTTCGGGTATGGGGGGGTATAAACTCTACAGGAGGGATAGAAAGGGTAGGAGAGGGGGTGGAGTAGCCCTCTTTGTAAGGGAGGACTTGGACACCTCTGAGATGGACTGTGGCGATGAGGAGATTGAGTGCCTGTGGGTTAAGATCAAGGGAGCCCATAACAAGGGAGACTTTGTGCTGGGAGTCTGTTACAGGCCACCCAGCCAAGGAGAAGCAGCTGAGGAGCTCTTCTACAAACAGCTGGGGTCAATCTCTAAGTCAGTGCCTCTTGTCCTTGTGGGAGACTTCAATCTCCCTGATATCTGCTGGAAGTACAACACAGCAGAAAGGAAGCAGTCTAGGAGGTTCCTGGAGTGCGTGGGAGACAACTTCCTTGCACAGCTGGTCAACGAACCTACGAGGGAAGGTGCCCTCCTGGACTTGCTGTTTGTGAACAGAGAGGGCCTTGTGGGGGATGTGAGAGTAGGGGGTCGCCTAGGTCTTAGTGATCATGAGATGATAGGGTTTTCTGTCCTAGGTGAAGCGAAGAGGGTGCTAAGCAGGACGGTTGCACTAAATTTTCAGAGGGCAGACTTTGAACTGTTTAGAAGGCTGGTTGGCAAAGTCTCCTGGGAGACAGCACTTGAGGGCCAGGGAGCCCATGAGGGCTGGGAGCTCTTCAAAAAGGAGATCCTGGCAGCTCAGGAGAAAGACATCCCCGTGTTCTGGAGAAAAGGCCGGCAGGGGAAAAAACCAACTTGGTTAAGTAGGGAAATCTTGGGTGAAATTAGAAAAAAAAGGAAGATGTATAGGCTCTGGAAGGAGGGACAGGCCTCTTGGAGGGACTACAGGAGGGAAGCAAGGCTATGTAGGGAAAAAATCAGAGGGGCTAAGGCTGAGCTAGAGATCAGATTAGCTAAGTCTGCAAAAGACAATAAAAAATCTTTTTATAAGTATATTAACAGTAAAAGGAGGACAAGGGAGACCATACAGTCCCTTTTGGACTCAGAGGGAACAGCAGTGACAGGGGACGAGGAGAAGGCTGAGGTACTTAATGCCTTCTTTGCCTCAGTCTTTAAAGAAAGCTGTTCCCTTGGTGTAGATACCCCAGAATCAGAGGAGCAATACGAGGCTCCCATAGTCCAAGAGGAGGTGGTCAGAGCCCTGCTTGGCCAGCTGGACACCCACAAGTCCATGGGGCCAGATGGGATACATCCTAGGGTGTTGAGGGAGCTGGCGGATGTATTGGCCAAACCCCTTTCTATCATCTTCCAGCAGTCGTGGAAGACTGGGGAGGTTCCTCTGGACTGGAGACTGGATGATGTAGTTCCCATTTACAAGAAGGGTCGCAGGGAGGATCCGGGGAACTCCAGGCCAGTCAGTCTGACCTCAGTGCCAGGGAAAGTCATGGAACAGGTGATCTTGAGTGCTAGCATGAAGCGCTTACAAGAGAACCGGGTGATCAGGCCCAGTCAACATGGGTTTTCCAGAGGCAGGTCCTGCCAAACCAACCTGATCGCCTTCTATGACAAAGTCACTCGGCTGCTGGATGAGGGAAAGGCTGTGGATGTGGTCTTTCTGGACTTCAGTAAAGCCTTTGACACAGTTTCTCAGAGCATTCTGCTACGGAACCTGTCAGCCTCTGGCCTGGACAGACGCACACTCTCCTGGGTAGAAAACTGGCTGGATGGCCGGGCCCAGAGAGTGGTGGGAAATGGTGTTAAGTCCAGCTGGAGGCCAGTGACAAGTGGTGTCCCCCAGGGCTCAGTGCTGGGTCCAGTCCTGTTCAATGTCTTCATCAATGACCTGGATGAGGGCATTGAGGGTACCCTTAGCAAGTTTGCACATGACACAAAGCTGTGTGCAAGTGTCGATCTGCTGGAGGGTAGGGAGGCTTTGCAGGGGGACCTGGACAGGCTGGACCACTGGGCAGTGTCCAACGGCATGAGGTTTAACACGGCCAAATGCCAGGTCCTGCACTTGGGGCACAACAACCCTATGCAGAGCTACAGACTGGGAGAAACCTGACTGGAAAACTGCCAGGAGGAGAGGGACCTGGGGGTGCTGGTTGACAGCGACTGACCACGAGCCAGCAGTGTGCCCAGGTGGCCAAGAAGGCCAATGGCATCCTGGCTTGGATCAGAAATGGTGTGACCAGCAGGGCCAGGGAGGTGATTCTCTCTCTGTACTCAGCACTGGTGAGGCCGCTCCTTGAATATTGCGTCCAGTTGTGGGCCCCTCAGCACAAGAAGGATGTTGAGGCTCTGGAGCAAGTCCAGAGAAGAGTGACGAGGCTGGTGAAGGGGCTGGAGAACAGACCCTATGAGGAGCATCTGAGAGAGCTGGGGGTGTTTATCCTGGAGAAGAGGAGGCTGAGAGGAGACCTCATTACTCTCTCCAACTACCTGAAAGGTGGTTGTGGAGAGGAGGGAGCTGGGCTCTTCTCCCAAGGGACAGGATGACAGGGAATGGCCTCAAGCTCCACCAGGAGAGGTTCAAGCTTGACATTAGTAAAAAAAATTTCACAGAAAGGGTCATTGGGCACTGGCAGAGACTGCCCAGGGAGGGGGTTGAGTCACCTTCCTTGCAGGTGCTTAAGGGACAGGTGGACAAGGTGCTGAGGGACATAGTTTATTAATTGATAGGAATGGTTGGACTCAATAATCCAGTGGGTCTTTTCCATCCTGGTGATTCTGTGGTTCTCTGATCCATACACCTGCACACGGGCACAGGTAGCAGCCGCCCTGCAGGTTTGTGCAGTGCCCACCAGACCCTGGTGCTCACCAGCTGCTGCCCAGAGGCCAGCAGAGAGGGCTGGCAGCAACCTCGGGGCACGGGGGGCATGTACCCCTCGGTGATTGGGAATCCGAGGCTCCTTCGTGACCCCTCAGTGCCCACAAGGAGCTGGGAATGGGCGAGTGGGTCAGCTCCAATACAGTCCCTGAGACACCACAAAGGGGGACATCAACCCTCTGGGGCTTCCCAGTCTGTTCCGCTTGCCTTTATCCACTTTGCAGGGATGACTTCTCCACCTCCAACGCCTCCTCTCTCCTTCTCTCCACAGATCCGGGTAACCTCCTCCTGCCCTGGATCCAGCCTGGTCTGCTGTGGGAGCTGGAGGCGACAGGACCCGGCTGGAGGCAACTGCCCCACACCCGACATCACAGCCCTGGGGAGGTGTGGGGGACAACCCTGAGCCACCTCCTGCCTCCTTGCAAGACCCTCCACGATGGAGCCAGGAGCTGCACATCCCTCCCACCTTGGATGCCTGCGAGCCCAGAAAACCCATCGCAGCAGGACAGGGGGGGCTGGATCTGAGGGGACCCCCCGAGCCGTGCTGCCTGCCTTGGGCTCCCACACCCTCACCGGGATGGGGACATGCGGGGAGGTGGCATCGCTCACCGGACACTCTTTTCTTCTGTTTCCCCCTTGGAGCCTGTATTTCCCTTGGAGCAGTGGGTCCCAGGCCGGAGAGGGGACCGGAGTGGGATTGGGGCAAAACCCAGATGGTTTGGAGCAAAGTGGGACCAGTGGCAGTGGATAAACGTCGCTTTGGGGACAGCGGGACACAGAGAGCAGCTTTGTCCTCTGTGGGGCAGGGACAGCTTCCCAAAGCGTCTGGTTTGGAATAGGATTGACCCCGAAAATGAGGGGTTTGCTCACAAGAATGGGGGCTTAGTCCCAAAAAATAGGGGGGTTGCTCCTAAAAATAGAGATATTCCTCCCAGAAATAGGGATTTTGCTCCCAAAAGGCATTTCCCAGCTCCCCTTAGTTGGACTGAGCAGCATCGAAGGGCTGAGTCCGGGATGCTGCCCTCGCCCCAAGGCACTGGATCTGGCTGTGAGCTTCTTGCCTCCGTCCCCTCCAAATCAGGGGGACACGGGGGGGACACACAGCACCCAAAACCCCTCTGCAACCCCCCATCCCTCCCAGATTTGAGTGGGGACACACACCCTCCTTGTTCAGATTGGGCAATACCGACACTGCTTTGAACACAGCCCCTTGCCGGCTGTTTTATCGAATCTAATGAATGTTTTAGGTTGGTTTCTTTCAAATTATCGGATTTTTTATTTATTTTTTTTTAATTTGAAGTGCCTGTTTAGACTCTGGCTGAGCCCGACCTCCCCCAAGGCCGACACCGTGCCTTCAGCATCGCTCTGTCCCCCACCCCGGGGCGACCCCAGTGCCCCCAGTCCCTCTCGGGGCATCTCCAGCCCCTCCATCCCTTGGGGGTCTCGGTGGCAAATGCATCCTCTGGGTTTGGTGGCAGAAGAGGAGAGACATCCGCAAGTGGGGAGTGGTAATTTTGAGGTGGGGTGGGGGGACGTGCAAGGGTTGGACAGCAATTGAAAGCAAGCTGGGAATGAGAAGCCTTGGAAGAAGCTGGAAGGAGAAAGAAAGTCACTTCACAAAGCATCCCGGCTCGCCCCGACCTCCTTGGTCTTCTTCTCCCAGAGGTGGGATGGGGTTTCTCCTGGCTCTGGCCCCAAGCCCACCCTTTGCATCTGGGAGCAGGTGGGAATTTTCCCTCACGGGTGTTTTTTCCTCCAACCCTGGGGGTTATTGGGGGAATTTTTTTTGCTCCTTGGAGTGATTTTTGTCCTTCCCACAAGCAGCTGTGAAGTGCCAACAACCAAAGCCTCCAAACCCCTGGGCAGAGGACGGGCTGCATCCCCCACCAGCCCCTCCGCTGCCTCCAGCCAAGCTGTGAACTCTACAGGCAATAATTTTTCCACTTTCTCCTTTTTTTTATTTTTTTCCAAGGAAAATAACAATTTTCAAGCAACAGCTCCTCCCAAATACCCCCCAGAACACACCCCCATCCCCAAACTCTGCCCAAGCCTGGGGACAGCAGCATCTCCAGGGTTTCTTTTCCCCTCCAGGATGAAGGATGCTCTCACTGACCTGGGATGGGCTGGGCTGGGCTGGGCAGACACCCACCTGCTCGAAGCCCTTTTCCAAGGCAGCAGGAAGCAGAAGGAAGAGCTTGTGGTCATTTAAAACTCAGTCGAAAGAGCTTCCCTCCCTCCTGAGCTGGGCAGGAGCCAGGCCCAGGCGCTCTGCGACCTTTGTTTTTTCTTTTCTGTTGGCTTGTTTTTATATGAGACTGTATTTGTAACGTGAACCGAGGATTTCTTTTCTATTCTGTAATTATAAAAGTCGAAGGAAAGTTTCACCCGATGGCTGGTCTGGTTTTGGGGCATTTCCCTTCCTTGTGCAGTTGAATCGGTTAAAAAGTGTGTGGTGGGGTTATTTTGCTTCTTTTCCCCCTCTTTCCCTTAGCAAGTTTATGGATGACACTAAGCTGGGTGGAGGCTGGATCTACTGGAGGGTTGGGAGGCCCCAAAGAGACCTGACCAGGCTGGATCCATGGGCTGAGACCAATGGCATCTTGGCTTGGATCAGAAAGGATGTGACCAGGAGGACCAGGGAGGTTCTTCTCCCTCTGGACTCAGCACTGGTGAGACTGCTCCTTGAATCCTGTGTTCAGTTGTGGGTCCCTCAGCACAAGAAGGACGTTGAGGCTCTGGAGCGAATCCAGAGAAGAGCAAGGAAGCTGGTGAAGGGGCTGGAGAACAGACCCTATGAGGAGAGAGCTGGGGGTGTTTCTCCTGGAGAAGAGGAGGCTTAGAGCAGACCTCATTGCTCTCTGTGACTCCCTGAAAGGAGGTTGTGGAGAGGAGGGAGCTGGGCTCTTCTCTCCAGTGACAGGGGACAGGACTAGAGGGAATGGCCTCAAGTTCCATCACGGGAGGGTCAGGCTTGACATTAGGAAAAACTATCTCCCAGAAAGGGTCATTGGTCACTGGCAGAGGCTGCCCAGGGAGGGGGAGGCTTCACCTTTCCTGAAGGTGCTTAAGGCACAGGTGGATGGGGTCCTGAGGGACATGGTTTAGCGTTTGATAGGAAGGGTCAATGATCTGGTGGGTCTCTTCCAACTTGGTTGTTACATGCTCTATGAACAGGCTGGATCCATGGGCTGAAACCAATGGGATGAGGTTTAACAAGGCCAAATGCCAAGACCTGCACTTGGGGCACAACATCTGTGAGACTACAGAGACAGGACAGGGAAACATGAAAAGAGGTGTTTTGAACAACAACAAACAATGTTTATTAATTATTCCTAGACTAAGTTGTTCCTCCATCTACACCACGACTCGCAGCCCAAGATCTCTGTTCTTTCCACCCATCCTGTTTCAAAGTCTGTCGCCGTGTCGGTTGTTGGGTGGGCAGTAGCAGGTGCGGCAGTGTCGGAAGGGGCGAGCTCTGAAGGGTGGTGGCCGTGGCACAGGAGCGGCATGAGGTGCTGGAGGGTGGAGAGCAGCCCCAGGGCGCTCCCAAGGATCCGGCCCTGGCCACCAATCTGGGCGTGGAGGGGGCCCAAAGACCAGTGGGGCAGGAGGTGATCGGCGCTGAGGTGAAGGTGGGGATGGAGCTGGAGCCGCCTCCGGGATGTTCTCAGGGCTGTCTGTGCGGCGCCGTTTGGCCGGAGCTGGAGCGGCACTGGTGCTGGGGGCGTCGGGGTCAGCCCATGGCTCGTTCGCTGTGGGGCTGGGGGCTGCCTGGCTGTGGGTGTCCGTCTCCTCTGTGGCTCCTCCAGCTTCCGCTGGTCTCTTTCTTGGCCTCTCGTCCTCCTGCCCAGGGCTGTGTGGGGCTGCAGCCGGGGCTGGCTCTGTGTCCCCAGGGCTTTGGTTGCCCCTCGTGAGGAGCTGGGACTGGTCTCTCTGGAAGCCGGGGCGGTGGAAGAAGTGCAGCTGCGGATGGCAAAGGACAGGAGTCAGTGCCAGCATTGCCAGAGGAGGAAGACACAGATTCTCTAGCCAAGCGTTTGGCTAGGACAAAGGGCTCTCAGTGGCCTGTGAACCCTCCAGCTTAGGCCGAATAAAACGTTGGGATGGAGCTTTTCTAAGTGGTGACCATGCTGGGGTTCTCAGTATTTGGAAGCAGAGAAGCACAGGGTTTGACAAGCTTCAAAAATGACGGAGAACCCCAAATCCCTCAGTGTGGAATGGTCAGCATTTGGTAGATGCCACAAGAAGATTGGAACTTTTGGTTGGTTCAGCCAGATAGAGAGCGAGCACAGAAAGAGCCCCAAGTGCTGGGACTGTGCTTGCTCTTCACAGCTGTGACCAAGTCCCTTTGATCAGCACTTCTGCTCCTCCAAAATCCGGCACTTAGAATTCCTGACAACGACCCCGAGACAAACTCGGGCCATGTGCTCCCACCCCCCCCTCCTCGCTCCCTGCCTGGGAAAGGTTTCTTCTAGCTGAGTGTGACCCTCTCCCCACCAAATGTCTGGAGGGTTCTCTCATGGGGGAGGAACTGACGTACCTTGCCCAGAGAAGCTCCTGCTGCTGCTATTGCTTGCAGCTTCCCAATGGAGATGGAGATGCGAGAACGTCCTTCCACTGGCTGGAATCCATGGAGGCTGAGTTGGAGGATGAAGCCTCCCATGGACTCCGTCTCAAAGATCCTCCTCCCCAGGACCTCCTCGCGGAAGAGATTCTCTGCTACCACGAAGCTGTTGCCATCATCATTCCACCAGATGGACTGGAAGCGATGGCTACCGACGATGTTCCAGAGGATGTGGAGGAACCTGTGGGCTGCAGAGGGTGTGGGTTTGGCACAGCTCTCCTGCCACCAATGGTACCGGAGGCTGGGCACTCCTCAGGCTTACCTTGAGAGTTCTCTCCTGCGAGAGATGAGCTGGCAGCATCCTCGGCTGCTGCCATAGCACCAACCGTGTGGTTGGGAGAAGATGGAGGCACCAAACCAGGCTCCTCCGTGTCGGAGGATGACTCTGGTGCAGATGACTCCATGTTCCCCATGGCTGAGTTGGGTTTAAGCTTGAAGCCTCGACCCTTAGGCTGAGCAGCGAGACGCAGTCCTGCCTGTCAGCGGCTGAAGGGCTGTGGCGTCTGATCCCTGGGCAGCAGCTCCCAAAGTGCCCTGGGTCATTGTGACACCTGCATCCCATCACTGTGACCTCACTGTGTGGCACACATCTCCTGGTGACAGGAGCTGGAAGGCAGCGCAACTTCTAACAAGTCCTGTTGTGTCCCCTAAATGCAGCTTGTGACTGAAATAAACTGGGATCCCACCTCAGAATATGGATTTTGGATTCTCTCTCTTTGGAAGCTGGTTAAGAGTCAGAGCAGCACATGTTGCTCTCTACAACTCCCTGAAAGGAGGTTGTAGAGAATTAGGAGCTGGGTCTTCTCCCAAGTGACAGGGGACAGGATGAGAGGGAATGGCCTCAAGCTCCACCAGGGGAGGTTCAGGCTGGACATTAGGAAAAAATATTTCACAGAACACTGGAACAGACTGCCCAGGGAGGTGGTTTATTCACCTTCCCTGGAGGTGTTTAAGGGATGGGTGGACGAGGTGCTGAGGGACATGGTTTAGTGTTTGATAGGAATGGTTGGACTCGATGATCCGATGGGTCTCTTCCAACCTGGCTTTTCTATGATTCCATGATTCAGTGCTGCCAACTTGTTCCCATGGGCTCAGCATCACTCAGCTTTCTGCTACCTTATAATGCAGAACTTCATTTTAATTATTACCAGGAAGGTTCTGCCCCCTCTCTAGCTGCCCCCATGGGTGATTTCTTCCTACAGAGCAAAATAACAAAAAGCTAACTAAAAAAAGCAGGAAAACATAGCAAAAAATTCAGAAAAGTATCATCCTCTGGGCTGAGTGTGGGTCCCATTCCTCTCCATGGGGGCAGCAAGGGGGGGTCTTCAGCCTCCTCTCCGCTACAGAAATAGTTATAAACTCCCAAAGAAATATTAATAAAACCCAAAGGAAAAGTTTAAGCAGCTCCCCCCAGGGTGTTGTGAGTTCCTGAAGTTAATGATTTCTTGCCAGTAGCAAAGGGTAGGGATTCCCCAGTGGGAGATGCCAGGTCACAGCCACAGCCCCATGGGAAAAGTTGCCATTTCTCCTTGAATATTCACAGTTACCATCCTCAAAGCAGCAAATTGAATACAGGCCAGTGCCATCCCTTCGGGGTGATGCTTGCTTTGCACGTGGTTTCATTTGAAGTATCCACAACCATTTCACTTGCTCTGATTTTCACTGATTCCATATGGGAGGCAGACACCTTCTGCTCCCATTGTCAGCCTTTGGCTTTCCATGGAGTCGTCAAATAGAATTAGAGAATGGTTAGGGTTGAAAGACCTCAAAGTCCATCCAGTGCCACCCCTGCCATGGGCAGGGACACCTCCCATTGGATCAGGGGTTCCAAGCCCCATCCAACCTGCCCTTGAACCCCTCCAGGGATGGGGCAGCCACCACTGCTGTGGGCAGCCTGGGCCAGGGCCTCCCCACCCTCATAGCAAAACATTTCTCCCTAAGATTTCATCTCAATCTCCCCTCTTGCAGCTGAAAACCATTCCCCCTCATCCTCTCCCTGCGCTCCCTGATCAAGCCCCTCCCCAGCTTTCCTGCAGCCCATTTCAGGACTGGAAGCTGCTGTAAAGTCTCCCCAGAGCCTTCTCTTCTCCAGGCTGAACAGCCCCAACTCTCTCATCCTGGCCTCATACAAGAGGTGCTCCATCACCTCCGTGGCCTCCTCTGCACTCGCTCCAAAAGCTCCATGTCCTTCCTGGGGTGAGGACTCCAGAACTGAACTCAGTACAAGGAGGGGGTTGATGACATTGAATTAAACATTATTTTTCAAATCAAGATGGAAATGTGGGGCAGCCAATCCAGTGTCTACAGTGACACTGGGGACCAGAGCAGCTGGATGCTCCTTCCCTTCTGGGCTGAGCTCCTTGTGATGCTCAGCAAATTCCTGCCACTGTGTTTTGTCACCGGCTTATTGGGGACATGCCACCCAATTCATCCTGTTCCCACATGTTCTCAGATCTCTGTCCCTGCAGACACTGAGCCTTCATCCAGGGCCTCCTCACCCTCACGTTTCTCCCTAAGATCTCATCTCGATCTCCCCTCTAGGAAGTGAGTTCCTGTCCCCATCTGTGAGCAGGTATGGGGACAGGCTGGATCACGCTAGTGCCACCCCCAGCAGCCCTGGGTGTCCCTGGACCAGGCTGGTGGCCCCAAGCTGATGTCATCACATAACCAACAAGTCCTGCTGGCTCAGCTCTGCTACAAGATCCCATCCTCAGAGTCCGATCTTTAATAGAAAAGACTAAAAGCAGGTTTCCAGACCTAAATATCAAGGATTTCAGGGAGGTGTCCAGTGGTAGAGGAGCCCCAGGGCTTGCCCTGGCCATGGGGACACTGGAGTAACCCAGCACTGCAGGGACAGGCGGGTGTTGTCCCAGAGCAGTGGGTGCTGGGGGTGAAGGTGGCTCTGAGGGTTTCCCTGTACACAGTGGGGGAGATGAGCAGATCTCGGTCTCAAGTGAGTCCTCACTGAAGGGACCCAAAGGAGCCCTTGGAGTGGGCGCAGCCACTGGATGAGTGTGGACAGTGCTGCCACCACCTCTGTGGGTAATGATGTGTGTTTGCATGAAGCCTGATCAAACAAGAGGTGCCTTGTGGGTCCCTATAAAGGGGGGAGGGTTGTTTTAGGGGAGAGTGAGCGGGGATGGATGTCTGTTTCTATGACAACAGTGAGGCCAGCTGTAGCCCATGGCTGTGGACCAGGGTCAGCATCCTCACGGTCTTGCTGGAGCATCCCACAGTCGCGCTGCTTGAGCATCTTGTGGCTGCGCTGGCAGAGCCTTTGTGTCAGTGTTGTTGAAGCATCCCACATTTTTGTTGCTGGAGCATCCATGGCTGTGCTGCTGGAGCTCTTCAGAACCATGGTGCTTGAGCATCCCACGGCCACACTACCCGAGCATCCTGTGGTCAGGCTGATGGAGCATCCATGGCCTTGCAGTCAGAGCAGCGGCACTGCCCAAGCATCCCGTGACCGTGCTCCCTAAGCATCCTGCCGTGCTCCTTCTTGACAGCTGGAGAGGAAGAAGGAAACCTGTTTGCCTGCCCAACACCCATCCATCCAGCTCTTGCAAAAACAACCTCCTGCCTGGGCACGCCGGGAAACCTCCGACAGTAACTGCACCGGAGCCTTCAGCCTCGCCATGCCCTGTGTTCTGCCTCCCGTACCTTGGAGAGGCTGGTAAAGGGGAGGTAAGCACCAAGCTGGAGGCTGAAATACAGTTCTTAAAGTGTTTATCAATTAAAATATTTGATTTTGTGAGCCATTTTCGGTTTATTGCAGTGTTTGTGGTCATAAAAATTGTTTTCCATTACCTGACACAGGTTGGGTCACTGGATCTACTCCATTATTTGGGCATCTTGCATTCCCAGATCACTTATTTCTCTTGTCAAATGGATGTTAAAACATCTTCTGCCTTTCTGCCTCCCCCAGGAAAATCTGACTCCTTCCTTCTCCTGGTTTGTAGCAGCTGCATCCTTTGCTGAGCAGGAAGGGTGCTCAGCACCAGAGCAGGCGCCTTTCCCCACGTCCTTGCTGACGAAGGGTTCCTCATTTGCATCAGCTCCATAAGGTTTTACAGCCACAAGCTGATTTTTCAGAGCACCAGGGGTGCCCAATAAAAATGATATGAATGCTCTCCTAGACGGCACCGACCATCCCAGACAGGAGATATCTCCACTCCTGCTCCCACCCTGTCTGGAACCAGGATACAGGTACAGCATCCCCAGCAGAGATGCTCTCACTGCCCCAAAACATACCCGGGCACCCCAAACATAAAAAGCACAAGAGTGTGAGCATTGCACCACTCCCAACAGCCACGAGGGAGCTTATGGGGGGCTTTGCCTTGAACCCCTTGCACCCTGGACCAAGCTGCTCCCTCCTTACAGCCAGTCCCCTGCTTGGCCATATCTGGGTTGTAATTACAGAGTCCAAGCATCTCTTGTCGCTATCACGTGAGGAAACCCTGTGTGCCTGTAAACAGGAAGAGCAGGAAGAAAAACGAGTTGATTTTCTTCCATTCCAATGCGAGTAAAGAAATGGCTGAGGAGCAACAAAGGATTGATTTACCCTGCGCAGGAACGCCAGCTCCCTCCCGCAGCCGCAAGACCCCAGCGAGTCACAGATGTTAAGGAGTAGAAAAGCCGCTTTCACAACCTCAGACAAAGGCATAGAGATGCTTTTCAGGGGCTCGAGGAGATCTGTAGATCCAGCTGCCACGGTCCTAGGTGTGCAGAGATAAATACAACTGATTCCAGGGAAATGGGAGTGGGAGTGAGGCCGATGGGATGCGCTGGGTGAAAGGGAACAATGTTTTCATGCTTGGAAGGAAGCTCGTTGCTTGGTTTTGGTGGCAAATTGATTAAGAAACACATTCAGAGCCTTATTTTCCCCCCTTTGATTCCTTAGCGAGCACGGGTGGTTCTCTGCTGGTCCTTGTCAAGAGAGAGGCGCAGTGGCATCTCCGAAGGACACCCTCCTCCTGGTCTCGTGCCGTGGCATGGGTAGGAGGCGCCTGAATCCCAGCCTCACATCCCTAAAGGGATGCCCCTTAGGTTGTCCCCTCACCTCTGTTCCTAGCTGGAAGGTGACCTATGGACGTGTGTTCACCCAGAGGAACGTCAGATGGACACAAAGGCTGCTTGGCAGGAGCTCCTGGGCTTTCTCCACTGGCTGGAGAGCATCTCCAGGCATATGCAGAGTTTTTGGCTCAGGTTGTGCAGCACATGGTTCATCCTGGGCACAGACTGAAGCGCGTGACGGGTTCCCTGCTGTCTGCCTGCTTGCACCAGGAACAGTGTTTTTCTGAAAGATGCTGCGCACACGCGCACACACACACACACACAAACACACACATATATATATACACATATATATATATAACACAGAGGGACCACTGAAAGCATCCCTGCCCAGGAGAGCCCCTAAGATGCCCTTATAATATCATGCTCTGGTTCTGCGACAGAACCAGCTCCAAAACATCTACCTTTGAGCTCCAGAACATCAGGAAAAGCTCAAGGATGGGCTGGAGCGTGCCTGGGAGCTGGAAGCACAGAGGGGGACGCCAAGACATGGTGGGGACAATGAGGGTGGAGTTTGCAAGGGATTTGGTGCCAGGCCTCCTGCCCCACCAGCAGTGTCACAGGACAGGGGACACATCCAGGTTCAGGGGAATGTGGGAGGCAGCGTGGGCAGCTGGCTGGGCAAGAAAAGCTCCGTTTTGCTCCTGCAAGCAGGGCGGATGCCAACCTTGTTACACCATTCCCTGAATTTGTCTCCCTGCCCTGTTGCCATGGGACTCCTCGTGTTGTTCCTGGCACCGGTGCCTCTTGCTCCAGGTGGTTTGGTTGCACCTCCGGGGCCTCCTCCACGCACATGGTGGGGCAGGTCTCCCAGACTTCACCTGCAGACCCTGTTCACGTTTCTGGGTTTCAGGCAGAGCTGCATGGCCAGAAGGGAGAGTCTTTGCATGTGAAAGCAATGGAGATGCAACCAGCCATGACCACCATGCATCAATTCCCACGCGGGGAAAGTGCATGGAAAAGGTCTCAGGTCTGGTGGCTTCAGGTCTGGCAGAAGGATGGACCACGAGCACAATGTCTGTGTGTGATCTGGTGTAAATCTACAAAGCTACAGTCAAGATGGTTGCAGGAACAGGGAATAAAGGGCAAATGTCCATCTGGTGTTGGTTGAACATGCAGCCAGCACTCGACTCTCCAAATCAAGTGTCTGCAGCACATCATCCCTCTGCACACGCAAACGCAGCTCCTGCCAACACCCACTGCAGCTTTGCTTGGGCAAATCCTGGATTGCGAGAAGGCACCTTGAGGAAGGGACCCCCACTACTCTGAAGCCAGGGGTCATCTGTGTGAGGCACCTCCGTTGGGCGCTGCTCTGCTGCCCTCGGCTCTCTCCAGCCTCACAGAAGCAGAGGGGGCAAGTCCAGAGGGTGACTCAGCCCTTCTAAGCTTGGGCTCGCTGCCTCCAAATTATGCCAAGAGCAATTCGGTTTCTAAGCCAGGTGTGTCCAGGGTGTATCCGAGCCTCTGCTGGTGCGATGAGGATCAGACTAGGAGCACCGGGGAGGAGCTGGGTGCCTGGGAAGCGCAGTGCCAGCCCTGCAAGCTCCGGTGTATGGAGAACATGGGAAGCAAGTGCTACTCGGGCAAGGCAGGTTTAGGAAACACTTGGGAAACATCATTTCTGGTCCCCCAGCAAACCCCAATCCTCCTGAGCCGTGCTGGGATGTTTCATTGGCAAAGCTCTCAAGGTACCCTACACCTTGCGTTTGGGCTGAGCAATTCATAGAGCTTCGTGGCACATAGAATCATAGAACAACCAGGTTGGAAGGGACCCATCGGGTCATCGAGTCCAACCATTCCTATCAAACACTAAACCAAGTCCCTCAAGACCTCATCCACCCGTCCCTTAAACCCCTCCAGGGAAGGTGAATCAACCACCTCCCTGGGCAGCCTATTCCAATGCCCAATGACCCTCTGTGTGAAAAACTTCCTCCTAATCTCCAGCCTAAGGACACGCATGGGGACACACAAGCAGAGGCAGGAGGCGTCCAGGTCGCTGGGCTGTGGCAGGAGGCAGAGCTGAGGGAACCACCAGGCTGCCTTCTGTGAGGAGGAAGATGGGATAAAAGCAACCTCCACCCTGTGCTCAGGAACATCTCGGTGTTCAAGTCAAGGGTGTGTGTGGGCAGAGGGATGGCATGGAGCTCCAGTTGACAGGTCTGTCTGTTCAAGAGGAGGGGAGGGAGGAGGCAGACAGTTGGCAAGGGGATCTGGGATGATGCTAGTGGCACTGGGGTCTGGAGTTGGGAGTGGGGAGGCTCCAGCTTCACCCTGCATCCTCTCTTGCTCAGCATACCCTCCAGCAGTACCCTGGATTTTAGCGAAATCACTTGGGTTATGAGAGACGAAATGAGAAAGAATTTCAAGCGTCAGACCTTCACACCACATACTGCTTTCAGCTTGGGCAGGAGGGACACGGGGGTCCCACATCCACATTTCCCCCATCGCTCTGCCCCGGGGCAGAGCCAGCCCTAACTGGGCCATGGGAGCCATGGGGAAAAACTCGTCTGTGATCCTGTAATTAATGACTGGATCACAAAGCGTGTGCCTGAGGGGGCTGAATTAAGGTGGTGCAGGCAAACGTGATGCTGATATTTCTTAGACTTGAGCGTATGAGTCTGCAGCTGGGATGATGTTCTTCTAAAGGTGACAACTCAATGGGTTGTTGGTTTTTTTCTTAGCTGGGAACATAACAGGAAACACATCTTGAAGGTGCGTCACGCAGATATCTGTGCCCTGGGGAGGGCCTTGGGAGGCCACTGCAATGGGTTGGCAGCAGCAGCACATTGTCATCCTCTCTGTGGGGACAAAGACAAGAGCAAATTGGACAACCTTCAATCCCAAGCATAACTGCAGGCTGGGTGGAGAATGGATTGACAGTAGCCCTGAAGAGAAGGGCTTGAGGTGGTGGTGGGCGAGAAGCTCAAAATGAGCTGCCAGTGAGCGCTCAGAAACCCAGCCCAGAAACCAACCATGTCCTGGGCTGCATCCCAAGTGGAGGAACTAGCGGGGCTGGGAGGGGAATCTGCCTCTCTGCTCTGCTCCTGGAGTCCTGCGCCCTGTTCTGGAGTCCTCGGCACAGGTCAGACATGGAACTATTGGAGTGAATTCAGAGGCCAGAGAGATGGTCTGAGGGCTGGAGCACCTCCTGTACGAGGACAGGCTGAGAGAGTTGGGGTTCTTCATCCTGGAGAAGAGGAGGCTCTGATGAGATCTTAGAGCAGCCTTCCAGGGGAAGGATCCTCTGGTCTCAGTGCCGTGCTCCCATCCATTTGGGCTCTGGAGCTGTTAGAGAGGCAGGAGGGTGTCAGAGCATCCTCTTGTTCTTTTTCCAGCACTAAGGAAGAGCTGATGCAATGCAAATGGCAAACGCTGAGCTGGTAGAAGGAAATCACTCCCCACAAAACATAATCAGGCTATGGGACTGCAAGAAGTCATGTGGACTGAGAAGGCAACGAGCTTCCAAGGGGCTTAGTCATGTAATTGCTTGTCAAGAAAAATCCTGTGTTGATGTATTTAATGATAACAAACAAGCTGGAAAGCTCAACCAGCCTCCTGCTTTGGAGATCTAATGGTTAGAAATCAGGATGAGGCATGGTGGGGGGGATGATCCCCAAGAATGGGAGCTTCTCCAGCACTCACCAAGGAAATGATGTCACTCCAGTGACAGCATATGGGGACAACATGCCACCAGCGGACGTCAAATGTCCCCAGGCAGAGTTTCCCTGCCCAGATGAGAGAGTTGGGGTTGCTTAGCCTTGAGAAAAGGAGACTGAGAGGAGACCTCATTGCTCTCTACAACTCCCTGAAAGGAGGTTGTGGAGAGGAGGGAGCTGGGCTCTTCTCCCAAGTGACAGGGGACAGGAGTGGCTTCAAGCTCCACCAGGGGCGAATTAGGCCGGACATTAGGAAAAAAATTTTCATGGAAAGGTTCATTGGGCACTGTCAGGGGCTGCCCAGGGAGGGGGTTGAGTCACCGTCCCTGGAGGAGTTTAAGGGACGGGTGGACAAGGTGCTGAGGGACATGGTTTAGTGTTTGATAGGAATTGTTGGACTCGATCATCTGGTGGGTCTCTTCCAACCTGGTGATTCTATGATTCTATGATGGGGCAGTGGTAGTGGAAGGACCTCCTTGCTCCTGGTGGGTGTCTGCACATTCCCAGTCCTTATGAAACTGGGAGGTGGGTAGGTGCAATGATCTAGCTTGGATCTTGGGGTGGTCCATCTAGACCACTATCTAGGTACAATCTCTTGACTCCTCAGGCTGTGGCTGGGCTGGGACATGGTGAGTGGGGCACCCTGAACAGGGACAAGTCTCCACTACAACTTGGCAAGGCTTGTCCAAGAGCAGCTCTGGAGCCTGCCAGCTCCTTTGGTATCAACCAAGCCCTGGCCAGCAGCCTGTGCTCAGCAGGGACACTGCCACCATCCCCCACCTTGGAGAAAGGTGCCACCACCTTAACTCCCCTACCCACAGCGGCTTTGTTGAGCTATAGGATTATTGTTGAGCGGATCCCATCAGCTCCCGAGGCTGTGCTCAATCCAACTGCTGTCTCCCCAGTAGCACAGCTGTACTTGTCCATCTGACTCCTGGGAGACAAAGCCTCCTCCTACTCCGAACTGCTCATTAATTTTATCCATTAGCATCCATCAGAGCTCTTTGTTTTCTCTGCAGCTCTGTTGTTTGGGTTCCTATGGGGTTTGGGGGCAAGTTAAAAAAGCTGATGAAAAGGTAGGAACACAGAGCAGCGCTGCTCCTCACTGCCGTGACATGTCTCAGCAGCAAAATCCAAGGGGAAAACCCACACAGATTGAGAAAACAAACAAGAACTTCCTTTTTCCTGGTTTATGGCTGCTGTCAGTTGTGGCAGAGAGGGGCACCCGAGGGCCCTTCCCAACGACACTCGGCCTCACGTGACCCTGCCAAGAATATTTCTCAGGGGAAAATACCTTCTTGACCCCATAAAAATGAGAAGAAATCCCACGTGTCTCTTCTCATCCTGGACTGAACCTACTGTGGATCCCACAAATCCATCAGGGATTGATCTCCACAGCTCCAGGGGAATTTTTGCTGCCTGCCTCTGACTGCCTTCTGTGGTGCTGAGGCAAACTGGAGAGGGGACAGCAGGGGACATCACTGCAGTGAAGAAGAAGGCATTGGCACAGCTCCTTCCGCCCATCGGATGTGTGGAATGGCTTTGCCATTTTTCTACCCAGAGAAGAAACAGCATGATCTGCTGTTGATGACCCTCAAGCTCCACCAGGGGAGATTTAGGCTGGAGATTAGGAGGAGGTTTTTCACAGAAAGGGTCATTGGGCATTGGAATAGGCTGCCCAGGGAGGTGGTTGAGTCACCTTCCCTGGAGGTGTTTAAGGCACAGTTGGATGAGGTCTTGAGGGACTTGGTTTAGTGTTGGATAGGAATGGTTGGACTAAAAGATCCGATGAGTCCCTTCCAACCTGGTTGTTCTCTGATTCTATGATTCTTAGACATCACTCAGATCTGTTTGGTTGTTGTTCCTGCACCCAGGACTGTGTCAAGCTCATTCTAATCCTCAGCTCTGCCAATGGTTGCTTAGAAACTTTCATTTTAGGGGATGTAATTTTGCAAGAAAAAAGCGACTTTCCAGCCAAAATGAAACTTTCAGACTTTCCTGCTGCCAGGTGGGTCTGCAGCCAGCACTCCCTTCAGCTCGCCGTAACCACAACACTTCACCAGCCGCTTTTAGACATTTGGCTGCTGACTCTTGAAAACGTTTGCGCTGGGTTTCTCAACAAGAATGTGGAAACCCGTAGGCGAAAAGTGTCGGTAAAAAAACCCCCCACGGTTTTATCTGATCGCTGAAAGCTGCTGCAGAAATGAAAGGACATTTCCCGTCTAGGTCTGCTGATGACGACAGGACCAGCCCAGAGAGCTTAGATGAGTGGCCTGAATCCTTGTATGTGTGGAGTGGGCTCTTCCAGGCAAAGACCCATGGGGAAGATCCATGATTTGAAGTCTCTGGTCACCTTCGCAAAGCAGCTGATGGAGCAATGGAGTGCACGCAGCCCTATGAGGAGTGGCTGAGGGAGCTGGGGTCGTTTAGCCTGGAGAAGAGGAGGCTGAGGGGAGACCTCATTGCTCTCTCCAACTACCTGAAAGGAGGTTGTAGAGAGGAGGGAGCTGGGCTCTTCTCCCAAGTGACAGGGGAAAGAGTGAGAGGGAATGGCCTCAAGCTCCACCAGGGGAGATTTAGGTTAGAGATTAGGAGGAGGTTTTTCACACAGAGGGTCATTGGGCATTGGAACAGGCTGCCCAGGGAGGTGGTTGATTCACCTTCCCTGGAGGTGTTTAAGACACGGGTAGATGAGGTCCTGAGGGACATGGGTTAGTGTTTGATAAGAGTGGTTGGACTCGATGATCCGATGGGTTTCTTCCAACCTGGTTATTCTATGATTCTATGATTCTAAAGCTGCCCAGCTGCAGGGCTGCTCAAAGCAAAATTGTTTGATGAAACACTGTCCCAGTGACGAAGTTGAATGATGTAGTTGGCTCTCGAAGCATTTTTAGTCAAGCCAGCACATTTTGAAAGCGTCGTGCATGACAATCTCAGTAGGCTTTGGTGTGACTTAGAAAAAATCAAGTAATCCAGTGGATGATTTTTTCTGGTGGCCAATAAAATTTTGCTGCCTCACTGAAGAACTTGGCACAGAGAAGGGAAACACTCTTTCCTCCCACCTGGATTTTCATTTCAGAGACCAAGTTATCATTGAAATACAAGTGCTGGACCTCCCTGTGCTTCCCCAAGGCTGGGGATGGCCAGGTCTGTCTGGGGGCACTACAGAAGCTGCTCGTCTACAGTTTATGGAGTCACTTCAATAAATTTTCCTTTCCAGCTGAATCCCCCGTCCTACATCCCTGCCTTCTCCATTGAGCTGCGGGAAGTTTTGCTCCAAGAAGGATGAATCACAGCAGTGCTGGATTTGTTTGCTCTCAGACTAGAAGGTTTCTTCAAAGACAATGTACTGTTGTGTTGGGTATCACGCTGCCAGGAACAAAGTCTGGTCAGAGCATGGGTGGAGGGTCTAGATTTGGGCATTTGGCTTTGGACTGGAGCCCCTTTTATAGTTAAGAGACCAAGAAAGGCACTTCTAGTGAGTCATTTGGAAGTTACGAGGACACCAACCACCTTCTGGAGGCACCTTTGTCTCTTTGTAGATCAAAGACAAAGCCCAGGATAGCTCTTGCCAGGGCTGGTACAAGATGAGCAAGGGCCAGGGAGCTGGGACTGCCCTCGATGGCCAACTGTGAGACGAAGAAAGGGTCACAGAAAGGGTCATTTTTTCACAGAAAGGGTCATTGGGCATTGAAATAGGCTGCCCAGGGAGGTGGTTGATTCACCTTCCCTGGAGGTGTTTAAGGGATGGGTGGATGAGGTCTTGAGGGACTTGGTTTAGTGTTAGATAGGAATGGTTGGACTAGAAAATCCGATGGGTCCCTTCCAACCTCGTTGTTCTGTGATTCTGTGATTCTGTGATTCTGTGATTCTGTGAAGATGAAAAGGACATTTCCACCTCCAGAAGGTTTTTCCCATGGAGGTGGAAGTTATTTCACTGCCTGTGCTGCCTTTTCCTCCTGCCCTGCCTGCCCTCCGTGGCTGCAAAGGCTCTGGTGACAGGGGACAGGACAAGAGGGAATGGCCTCAAGCTCCGCCAGGGGAGATTTAGGCTGGACATCAGGAGGAAGTTTTTCACACAAAGGGTGACTGGGCACTGGAACAGGCTGCCCAGGGAGGGGTTTGAGTCACCTTCCCTGGAGGTGTTTAAGGGACAGGTGGACGTGGAGCTGAGGGACATGATTTAGTGTTTGATAGAAATGGTTGGACTCAATGATCTGATGGGTCTCTTCCAACTTGGTGATTCTATGATTCTATGTTCTTCCAGTGGGAGACGTCTCCTGGATTACAACAAGCTAGGAACACAGGCAAGGTCTGAGGGGCAAGAAAGAGGACAGCAGCAGTGGGAGGCAGAAAAGACTGTGAGAGGGACTGTGGTGCTGGAGGTGAGACCCAAACTCTGACTCAGTCCCACAGCCAGCAGGCTGCGTGTCCCCACGTGCAATTTCTCTGTGTCTTTCTTTCTAAACCAAATAAACTAACTGGCATAAGTGGATTTTAACCACTAATACTTCATCCACAGGAGGACTCCTTCCCTCCCCCTCTCATTATACCAGTATAAATATAATTATCTCAGGTATAATTAAGAGAAACCATGTTTCCAGTGTCAGCAAGCAGCCTGGGTGTGTGCTGCAACCTGTGTGGCGTAGCTGTTATCTCTGGCTCGCAGCAGAGGGTCAGTGCAGCTCGGGGCCTCAGTGCTACCACCAGCACGATAGCTGGGGGACAGGTGGCCCCACCAGCAAGGTGGGGTGCTGAGATTGTCAGTTTGCAACCACAGAACCCCAAAAGCTGGCCAGCAGAAGCAGGTAGGAACCTGCCAGCTCTCCTTCCTCCAGGCTCTGCAGTGCATACACAATGTAGGAAAGAGCTCTTGACTTTTCCTGCTTCCTAGTCCAAACATTCATCACCCAAGGGTCAGTGCTGATGCTCTGTATCATCCTGGGAAGTTTAGGAGACGTTGCAGGACACAGCCAAAGGAGAAGGGTGCCTGGACTGTTTTATTTGCACCTGTGCCAATATGACATAGTTTCATGATGATTCACATCTCCACTATGCCAAGAGGTTGGCCTTGCTCCCAGTGGCGGCATTTTAGGGCTGTTGCACGGTCCACCATGGCACTGCAGAGAATCATAGAATCATAGAACAACCAGGTTGGGAGAGACCCACCAGATCATCGAGTCCAACCACTCCTATCAAACACTAAACCATGTCGCTCAGCACCTCGTCCACCTGTCTCTTAAACACCTCCAGGGAAGGTGACTCAACCACCTCCCTGGGCAACCTCTGACAGTGCCCAATGACCCTTTCTGTGAAAATATTTTTCCTAATGTCGAGCCTGAACCTCCTCTGGTGGAGCTTGAGGTCATTCCCTCTTGTCCTGTCCCCTGTCCCTCGGGAGAAGAGCGCAGCTCCCTCCTTTCCACAACCTCCTTTCAGGGAGTTGGAGAGAGCAATGAGGTCTCCCCTCAGCCTCCTCTTCTCCAGGATAAGCACCCCCAGCTATCTCAGCCATTCCTCATAGGCCTGTTTTCCAGCCCCTTCACCAGCTTCGTTGCTCTTCTCTGGACTTGCTCCAGAGCCTCAACATCCTTTTTGTGGTGAGGGGCCCAGGACTGAACACAGTAAACCGAACACCTGCAGAGCCATGTTTTGGGCTTTGACAGCCGAAGGTGGAGAATAGATCTGGGCTCACTACACAAACACACTCCTGACAGATTGACTGTATTACTGAAGTTGTTTCCTTATAACAGGGCAGTGTAGATCAGCAGAATGAGCTGCATCTTCATTAGAGACGCTCACCAGAAGAACCTGCTGATGTTCCTACTGCAGTGAAGAGCCTGGGGGCAGCCAGACCTCTCTAACAGGAGCTACTTGTTGCACAGGATCCAGGTCGCAGCCACTCATGGGGTGCGCAGGGCCTGGTAGGGCTGCAGGGCAGGGGGGTCCACGCCAAATACCACGCACGTGTTGGGCCAACAGGTAGCACAGGCTGATGAACACAGCATTGTTGAGTTTCTTACAGAGGGGGTTTGTCAGCTCAAAGAAGTCATTCTGGTGCAGGCTGAAGAAAGGGATGGGTAGTTACGCAAGGCTGGGCTTAAACAATGGTATTGAGAGTGAAAGCCTTTGCTTTTCTCCTGAAGGTCCCCTCAGCACCTCCCAGAGTGCAGCCATGACCTCAGGGTTTTGGGGGGGGGGCGGGCAGAGGTGAGTCCTCGCTTCCCCACAAGCCATGGCTGGCTGGGTTGCCTGTTCCATTGGTGTGGGCACCTGGAAAAAGCAGTGGAGACGCCCATCGCCCCAGGCAGCCCTGGATGGGATCCACACAGCCAGATCTCAGCTGGATCCAGCCCTGCTCAGGCTCTAATGCCTGAGATAATCATAGGCTCATAGAATGATTTGGATTGGAAGGGACCACAAGGTCATCTAGTTTCTCCCACTGCAATGAGCAGGGACGTCTTCAGCTCTATCTGGTTGCTCAGAGCCCCATCCAACCTGATCTCGAATGTTTCCAGGGATGGGAAATCCACAGCTTGTCTGGGTAGCCTGGGCCAGTGCCTCACAAACCTCAGAATAAAACATGTCTTCCTAATATCTAGCCTAAACTTCTCCTTTTTTTAGTCTAAATCCATCACCCCTTGTCCTGTTGTTACAGACCCTGCGAAAAAAATTCTCCTCCATCTTTCATATCAGCTCCCTTTAACTACTGAAAGGCTGCAATAGGGTGTCCCTGGAGTCTTTTCTTCTCCAGGCCGAACAACACCAATTCTCTGAGCCCCTCTTCATAGGGAAGGTGTTCCATGCCTTCGATCACCTTCGTGGCCTTCTCTGGTCTCGCTCCAACTGCTCCATGTCCTCCCTGTGCTGAGGACTCCAGAACTGGACACAGGGCTCCAGGTGGGTCTCACCAAAGCAGAGCAGAGGGGCAGAATCCCCTCCCTCACCTGCTGGTCCCACTGCTCTGGGTGCAGCCCAGGACACAGTTGGTTTTCTGGGCAGTGAGCACACATTGCTGGCTCATGTGGAAATTCTCATCCAAGAGGACCCCCAGGAAAACACTAAACCAGACCTGGAGCAACTTCTTTTACCTGAAGCCACAAGTCCCTTGCTTCTCCCACAAGATCTCTCACTCTGGAGGAATCTCGCCCAGCGAAGCCCTTGGAAAAGTCGTTTTGTGCATGTAAGGACATGCCCTGTGCAGCGCTTTTCTCCTGCTCTACATGCATGGTTCATTCTCCTGACCAGAAGGAGAGACAATATCCTAGTCAGGCGTCGAGATGAGGCACTAAATCCACCCTAAAATCACACAGGAGTCCAGGTCCTTGCTGCCCACCCCCACTGTCCCTCTGACATGAAGAAGGGACTGCAAGAACTACTGCTCCCAGGGCAATCCTGGAGAAGAGGAGGTTGAGGGGAGTCTTCATTCCTCTCTATAACCACCTGAAAGGAGGTTGTGGAGAGGAGGGAGTTGGGTTCTTCTCCCAAGGGACAGGGGACAGGACGAGAGGGAATGGCCTCAAGCTCCACCAGGGAAGGTTTAGGCCGAACATTAGAAAGAAATTTTTCACAGAAAGGGTCATTGGTCACTGGCAGAGGCTGCCAAAGGAGGTGGTTGACTCCCCTTCCCTAGAGGTGTTTAAGGCACGGGTAGACAGGCACTGAGGGGTATGGTTTAGAGATTGGTGGGAATGGTTGGACTCGATGATCTGGTGGGTCTCTTCCAACCTGGTTATTCTATGATTCTATGATTCTATGATTGCAGAACAGGGTGTGCAGTTCATCCTCAGCTCCTGCTCTGTGGGGAAGGGGAACAGTTTAGGGGGAGAGAGGAAAGGAGTCCTGTAGTCCCCAGCACAGGAAGGACAGGCATCTGCTGGAGCGAGTCCAGAGGAGGTCACAGAGATGATTTGTAAGTAAATAAATTAAGTAAGTAATGAAACAAATAAATATGTTTAAAAAGTAAACAAATAAGTGAATGGGAAAGTGTGAAACTGCACCTGCAAAGAAAGGATAAAACTGTACTAGGGGGTTTCAGGAGTTAGAACACATTAGATTTTAATGTCTTATAATGAGGACAGGCTGAGAGAGCTGGGGTGGTTCAGCCTGGAGAAGAAAAGGCTCCGAGGAGACCTTAGAGCAGCTTCCAGTACTTGAAAGGGGCACTGGCAGAGGCTGCCTGGTGAGGTGGTTGAATCATTATCCCTGGAAGTTCTTAAAAGACGAGTCAGTGAAATGCTCAGGGATCTGGTTTGGTAGTGGACAGGTACCATTGGATGATCTCGAAGGTCATTTCCAACCAAGCAATTCTCTGATTCCCTGAAGCTGAGGCATGGTGCAGGCACCCTTGCATCATCCCACCAGTTGGCCACAGGTCTCAGTTACAGATCCGTCCCCCTTGAGGAGCTGCCACCATGTCACATCAGCCTCCTCCCACCCCAGCTGGGAGAGAGGAACACAGCCTGGCCAGTTCCCCACTGCTGAGCTCCAACTACGCTCCACTTGTCATAGAAAACTTGCTTCCTGTCCATGTATTTATAGCAGGATGCTGGATTTTACTCAAAACATGAAAACAGAATTCAGCAGGAGCCCATATGATTTAGTAGTGGACAGGTACAGTTGCATTCAGTGATCTCAAAGGTCTTTTCCAACCTATGATTCTATAATAACATTGAAATTAGTCCTTGGAAAGTAATAGAATATGCGTAAGATATCTGCGAAAATTTATACACGTGCTTGTAAGGGGGAAATATATTCTGTAACCAGCTCTTGTCTCACTGCATAGGCTTGATGGAGATCATAGGATCACAGAATGGTTTGGATTGGAAAGGACCTCAAAACCCATCCAGTCCCAGCCCCATCCAACCTGGTCTTGAACCCCTCCAGGGATGGGGCAGCTACCACTGCCCTAGGCAACCGGGGCCAGGGCCTCCTCCTCCTCACTGTGAAGAATTGCTTCCTAATGTCTAATCTAGACCTTCTCCCTTCCAATTTAAAGCCATTCCCCCTCGTCCTGTCACTACAGGCCCTTGTAAGAAGTCCCAGGCCTGATTAAAGTGTGTTTGCTGCCTAAAACTACAAAATGACTCTCAGAGAGTTGATTTGCTGGCATTTTGGGTATCACACATGGATATAAGTGGGAAAAACATTTTGTCTCCAGCTCTTACGTTGCACCACGAGTGACAGAGATCATTCCCTTATGTTGCCCAGGCCTGATTGAAGGACGCTTCCTTTCTAAAATGGCAAAATTAGTCTTTATTTGTGTTTATTTGCTGGCATTTTGGGCATCACATATGCATGTAAATGGGAAATATATTCTGCAAGAAGCTCTTCTGTTGCTGCACATGAGTGATGGAGATTGCTCCTTCACATTTCCCAGGCCTCATTAAAGGGTGCTTTCTTCCTAAAACTCTGAAACGACTCTTAGAGAGTTTATTTGCTGGCATTTTGGGTATCACACATGCATGTATGTAAGGAGGAAATGTCTTCTGTGGGCAGCTCTTGTCTCACTGCATGTGAGTGATGGAGATCACTCCCTCTTGTTGCCGAGGCCTGATTAAAAGGTGCTTGCTTCCTAAAACTCCGAAACAAGTGCTAGAGATGTGATTTGATGGCATTTTCAGCATCACACCTGCATGTAAGCAGGAAATATATTCTGTAACCTGCTTTTGTCTCATTACGATTGACAGAGATCACTTCCTCATGCTGTCCAGCTCTGGTAAATGATGCTCGCTTTCTAAAACTCCAAAAGGACTCTTAGATAAGAGTTGATTAGCTGGCATTTTGGGTACCACATATACACGTAAGTGGGAAATACATCCCACTCTTGTGTTGCTGTACACGGTTGATGCTGCTCAGCCCTGATAAAGGATGCTCACTTTCTTAAACTCTGAAAGGATTCTTAGAGTGTTCATCTTGCTGGAGGTTTGGGTATCGCATATCCATGTAAATAGGTAAATAATTCCGTGCCCACCTCTTGTCTCACTGCACATGCTTGAGAGAGATCACTCCCTCATGTTGCCTAGGACTGCTGCCTTTCTACAACCCCCAAAAGACTCTTAGAGTTGATTTGCTGGCATTTTGGGTATTGCACGTGTGTGCAAGTGGGAAATATATTGTGTCCCCAGCTCCTTTCTTGCTGCACATGGTTGATGGAGATCGCTCCGTCATGCTGCCCAGCCCTGATAAAGGATGCTTGCTTTCTGAAAGTCAAAAAGGACTCAGAGACTTGACTTCTCACTCTTAGAAAGTTGATTTCCCAGCATTTTAGGTACCACACACGCATGCAAATGGGAAATATATTTTGTCCCCAGCTCTTGTCTTGCTGCACCTGGTTGATGGAGATCACTCCCTCCTGTTGCCCAGTCCTGATAAAAGATGCTTGCTTTCTCGAACTCTAAAGACACTCTTAGAGAGTTGTTTTCCCAGCATTTTGCTGGCATGTTGAGTGTCACATCTCCATATAAATAGGAAATACATTCTGTCCCCAGCTCTTGTCTTGCTGCATATGCTTGACAGAGATCACTCCCTCATGTTGCCTGGGCCTGATAAAGGATGCTTGCTGTCTAGAAAGTCTGAAAGGATTCAGAGAGTTGTTTTCCCAGACTCTTAGAATTGTTTTTCCAGCATTTTGCTGGCATGTTGAGTGTCACATCTCCATATAAATAGGAAATATATTCCATCCCCAGCTCTTTTCTTGCTGCACATGCCTGACGGAGATCACTCCCTCATGTTGCCTAGGCCTGGTAAAGGATCATAGAATCATAGAATCACCAGGTTGGAAGAGACCCACTGGATCATCGAGTCCAACCATTCCTATCAAACACTAAAGCATGTCCCTCAGGACCTCATCTACCCGTCCCTTAAACACCTCCAGGGAAGGCGAATCAACCCCCCAGCCTGTTCCAATGCCCAATGATACTTTCTGTGAAAAACTTCCTCCTGATGTCCAGCCTAAATCTCCCCTGGTGGAGCTTGAGGCCATTCCCTCTTGTCCTGTCCCCTGTCCCTTGGGAGAAGAGCCCAGCTCCCTCCTCTCCACAACCTCCTTTCAGGTAATTATAGAGAGCAGTGAGGTCTCCCCTCAGCCTCCTCTTCTCCAGGATAAACACCCCCAGCTCTCTCAGCTGCTCCTCTTGTTCTCCAGCCCCTTCACCAGCTTCGTTGCTCTTCTCTGGACTTGCTCGAGAGCCTCAACATCCTTCTTGTGCTGAGGGGCCCAGAGCTGAACACAGGATTCAAGGAGCGGCCTCACCAGTGCGGAGTACAGAGGGATGCTCGCTTTCTAGAACTCCAAAAGGACTCTGAGAGTTGATTTGCTGGCGTTTTGTGTATCACACGTGCATGTAATGGGAAGTATCTTCTGTGAGCATCTCTTGTGTTGCTGTGTGTGAATGATGGAGATTGCTCTGTCATGCTGCCCAGCTCTGATAAAGGATGCTTGCTTTCTGGAAGTCCAAAAGGACTCAGAGAGCTGACCTCTCAGACTCTTAAGAGAGTTGATTTGCCAGCATTTTGCTGGAGTTTTAGGTGTCACATCTCCATGTAAATAGGAAACACATTCCCTCCCCAGCTCATGTGCTGCTGCTGCACACGGCTGACAGAGATCGCTCCCTCGTGTTGCCCAGCCCTGATAAAGGACGCTCGCTCTCTAGAACCCCCAAACCTCTCTCTGCCTGTCCCCCCTCCCCTGTCTGTCTATCCTCGCTGTCCCTCTGTCCCTCCCACTCTGTCCCCCAGGGCCGGGGCGGCGGCGCTGGGGCCCGGCCGGTCCTCCCGGCGCGGCCTCGCCTTCCCGGCGTGCCCCGCGGCGCCGTGCCCGCCGCGCCGCCATGTTGTCGGAGTGAAAGGCAGGGGGAGAGGCGAGGCGGCGAGCGGCCTGGGGGGGGCCGGCATCCGTCTTCATCCGACCGCTCCGCCCGTGAGTATCGGTACCGGAACGGCCCCCGGCGCGCCGCGCACCTCGGCGGAGCCGCCCGTGGCGCCATATTGGCGAGGGGAGCGGGCGGAGGGGCGCCAGGCCGGCACGAAGGCGGCGGGGGCGCTGCGCCCGGAGCTGCCGCCCGGCGCCGTGGCGGGGGCCGGGGCCTGGCCCCTATTGTTAGCGGGGAGGGGGGCGCGCTCGGCGGGCCCCCACCTCCCCGGGAGCGGCCTCCGCCTCCCGTGAGCGGCTCGGGGGTCGTAGGGATGGGGTGTTACTGGGTGGGGGACACACACTGGGGCCGTAGGCCCGGCCGGGCGGCGCCCCCCGCCCCCCCCCCCCCCCGGGCCGCGCTGTGCCGGGCAGGCCCAGCCGGGGGGAGCTGGCCTGGCTGCCTCGGGCCTGGCCCTGCGAGGGGAAGGGGGGGGCTGCGTTCCTAGCCGTCAGTTGCTCGGTGGTGGGAGACCCCAGCCTTGTGCCCCCCTCGCCCCGATTCCCCGGCCTTGGGGTCCCCGTTCTCCCTTACCCCCCGCTGCCCCCCCTAATTCTTTAGCTTTGGGGTCCTCCCCCGTCATTTCCAGGCCTTGGGGTCCCAGCTCCACACAACCCTTCCCCCCAATTCCCTGGCTGTGGGGGTCGTAGTCCTTCTGGCCCTCTCTTCCCCAGTCCTGGGGGGTCTCTGCCTCCCTCGGGTCCCTCAACTCTAGGGCCTCTTGTTCCCCTTCCCTGACCACCTCCTCCCTCACTTCCTCGGCTCTAGTGGCCTCCATTCCTTGGCTTTGGGAGTCCCCATCCCCTCCCTCAGTTTCCCAGCCTTGGGGGTCCTCTTGCCTCCTGTTCCCCAGCTCTAGGGGGTTCCCATGGCGGCGGTGTCGGAGTGTTCAAAGGCACTGGGGAGGAGGCACGGACAATGCTGGGGTGGAGGGCAATCCAGAGGTTGCGTTTAGGGTGGGGGTGTACCTTGTTTTTATTCTCTTTTCTCACCATAACAGCATTTGGCCCCTGTTAATTGTAATACGAGCCTGTGGCCCCAGCCTGAGAAACCCTCCCCATTTTTTTTTTCCCCGGTCAATGTTTAATAACTTTGTTCCGAGCAGAGATTTGATTTGGCGGATCATGAGTAAGGAATTTCCTTTATTAAGAGGGAGGGAGGTGAGGTAAAGGGGGAGCATTTGTCTCCCCGCGTTTTAAAGCTGGTTGAAGCAGTTGGAATGGTGATCGATTTACCCGCTCCCTGCTGCCTCTCCCCAGGATTTGGGGAAAACACAAGGCTTAAACGTTAAAAGTTCCTGTAGGCCACACAGCTCTCGAACAATGGCTCTGCTTTCGTTTCCAGTCGAACTTACAAAAAAACCCTACCTTACCCAAACTCTTTTGTAGCTTATGATTGAACTTTTTGAAACATCCATCTTGTGCTGGCTTAATTCTTTAATATTGCCTCTTAGTTTTAGATGAATGTTGCTTAAGAGCAAGAAGCTCTGAACATGTAGCTGTGCTTGATGTGGATTAAAGCTGCTTTATTCAGTGTTGTTGTTGCTTTTAAGCTTAAATCTTGTGTGGAGATGTCTCTGAAGTTTTGTTGCTTGTGGAACATCCCCTTATCTAAAGTATTTTGGCTGTGATGATAACACAGCAGTTTATTTATGTACTGTGTTTTTATCGAGGGAAAAGGAAAATTGTCCCTTTTGTAGCAGCGTCGAAGCCTTTGTTTGTAAACACAAAACTATTCCCAGCAATGGTTTGCTTGAGAAAAGTTCATATATTATATTAGCTAAGGAGTTTGGGAATGGCAAGGTCCTGGTAGCCATTAGCAGTGGTGAGCCCAGCAGCTGCCAGATCACGAATGAATGTGTGTTGTGTAGGTGACTGAACATATTTCTGATGCTCTGTGCGCTTTGAATGACAGGATTCAGCTGACCGCTACATTTAATACAGCATTTCTATCAAAACACGTCTTGGAACTAAACTTGAACTACCCAGAATGCTCCTTTCCCCTTTGCTCCCATTCAAAATGTCGCCTTTGCCAAGTTTTTAGCTCGTGTTGGGAGCTGCCTTGTCTGTGTGAGATGAAAGAGGAAGCGCCTGGGAGCTGGAGGCACTTGTGTGGGCCTGCAGAGTACCTGAGTGGCGATACTCGACTCTCAAAGCACCCTAGTTTTTACAGTAACACAGTTATTAGCGATTTGTGTGGAAAGTAAACCACAAATGAGTTTGTGCTGGTGAACAGAGGGTCCTTGCTGCCTTTTGAGGGTGGAGAGCGAGGTTGTGCCTGCGCTGCCTTCCCTCACTGCTTTGTACCTTGTGGCATTTCTGGGGGGAAGCACAGCTTGTCACAGTATAGCAATACCTAAAAGTTTTTGTGGATTCATAGTGTCCTCATGGTTTTAAAGGCTGCCCTGTGAGAATTTGTAAGGCCTTCTCATGGGGGCCCGCTCTGGTTTCATTGTCTGCAATTAACACACACACCCTGACTTGGTGAGATGTGAGTTTCTGACCAGTAATTACCGAGTTATTTTTTTCTTGTTGCGTAGAGGCCATTATTGCTTCATTTCAGGCTACCAGAGGAGTTTGTTTATAATGTTTGTTAAAGCTAAAGGAAAAATGCCATTAAATTGTAGCATTGTATTCTTGACAATTGGTGATGGTTTAGTAATATTGGACATTGTCACAGTGATTTATGAAGTATTTGAGGCAGGTAGCAATTTCCAGACTTTTTTAAAGACAGAGGAATTGTTTGTGTTCTGTGTTACCTGTATTGAAATCATGGAGGTCTTTGAACTACGAAATACCTTGCAGAGTTGCTTGTTTATGTGGCCATGGAGGGGGTGTGTGTGTGTGTGTGTGTGTGTTGACAAATGTGTGTTGTAGGTGCAGTAAAAAGTCTTACCACCCCAGTTCTCTAGTCCTTTGCTTCTGGGTATTAACGCTGTTCTCAGTTATTGGGATAAAAGCCTGAGCAAGTTTTGATCCAAGATATGACTTGGGCTTTTTTTGTTTGTCAACTTTCTCACTCCACTGTTAGAAAATTGTTCTTGGAAGTTGTATGTAGTAGTTGACTGTTGTTCAAAACTACTACGATGAGCAGAGAGGAAACAGAGCCGCCTTTCAGGCCGCTGGAGCTGCTGGCAGGAGCAGGGCCAAGGTTTGCAACCACCAAGGTACAATAGTAAAAGCATTTCTGTGCTGGTGTGCAGCTGTGGAGTCTGTGAGGGCTGAATTCTTCACCCCCCCAGTTTCATCCTTGTCGCTCTGTGTGGTATTTGTGGCGTTGGAGGCCCTGAAGTCATGAACTAGCAATCCTTTTAAATAATAATAATAATCCTTGCTATGCCATGCCTTTAAAAACGAATTTGATTTGTGTGTGCGCTCTGCATTGGCTGAGCATTATATAATGGGGGGGGCAACACTTCTCTGCTCACACATGTAATGGCTTTATTGCTCTCAGGATCAGCTGGTAACAGCCTCTTGAAAGAATGGAAGCGCTTGTGTCGTTTTGGAATGCTGGGGTGCTGTCAAAATACTTGGGGGGCAGTAAATCAGTGAATTGCTGTCAGCCTGGTCTGATGAATGTCCTTCTGCATTTTGGGTGCACATGAAGCATTTGAGGTGTTTTCGGTGTTGGGCGGTTTCTACAACTTGTCCAGCTTTGCCCTGGCGCCGTTGGCAGCAGGACTGGTGCTGCTGGATGCTCTGGAAGGTTCTGCCAAGATCCTGGGTGCTGAGAGGTTAGCTGTTGCTTCCCCAGGGCATCTCATACTAAATGCCCTTGTGTCCTTTGCATCTCTTTTACGGAAACCAGCTTGAGTTTACAGGCAGAATGCACCGTGTTTGGGATATAATTAACTGTATAAGCAGAAATCCAGTGTTTTAAGCTTGTGTTTGAAAAAAGCTGAACCTGTTGACTTGTTGTTTTGCATGACTGAGTGAACACATTCTGATACAGCTGGACTCCCGTATCGATTGAAGATCTGCCTTCTTATTTGTCAGGTGTAAACAACAGTGGGTACTGAGGGTGTAATTTCCCTTCCGTTGAGGTTTTTGGGGCCTTTTTTCCAGCAATTTTCTGTGGCAGCACTCCAGTCGGTGTTTTGTCCATTGCATAAATTGGTATTCTGATGTCAGTGTAATGGGCACCTTACAGGAGTCTTGTATATACTGATAACACTTTGCAGAATAAAATGTGGGAGTTTTAGCTGGCCTGCATTTTTATGCAATATTTTAGTTGTTAGGTTAATGGAGCAAATAACGGTGTTAAAAGGAGTCGGGTTTGCGTCGTGATGTGTCCCTGCCAGTCACAAGGTGGGTGTGTTATTGAACACGTAAAGCTGAAGCTGTAAGGATTTCATGTTTTCTTTTCCTTTTCTCCCTTGCCGTCTCTCCCCCTCCCTCGCCCCCATAGGTGTTGGTGGAATGAGCGTTGCGTGTGTGTTGAAGAGAAAAGCAGTACTCTGGCAGGACTCATTCAGCCCCCACCTGAAACAGCACGGCCAAGACACAGCTAATCCCAACATGCCTGTTGTGTTGACATCTGGAGCAGGGTCCCAGGCTCAGCAACAGCCGGCTGCAAACCAGGCGCTTGCAGCAGGGACGCACTCCAGCCCCATTCCTGGATCCATAGGAGTCGCAGGCCGCTCCCAGGACGACGCTATGGTGGATTACTTCTTCCAGAGGCAGCATGGTGAGCAGCTTGGGGGAGGAGGAAGTGGCGGAGGCGGCTATAATAACAGCAAACATCGCTGGCCTACCGGGGATAACATTCATGCAGAACATCAGGTAAAAAAAGTTCCATGTTTCCAAACTTGGCACGTGAACGCATCGGGCTTGTGATAGAGGCTTTTAATGGCACTTGTTAAAGCTTAAGCTGGTCATTGTGTGTTGGGAAGGCAACAGCTGTACTTTTTGTTTTCTCTTTTCAGGATTGTGGTGCCTTGGTAGCTAAGAGCTGAAACGTTTCTGCTCTTGAGGGTGTTGAAATCCCAGTCCACTCTCTGTGACAGTCAAATGCATGCTTGCAGAATTCATCGTTCACTTTATCGATTTGTTTTTCTGATGTGTGAACCAGCGTAGCAGCAACTGCTGCTGCTTTTCATATCTGTTGCTGTAGTTAAATAATTCTTATGTAATGGTATTACAAAACTGCCAATGCATGTAGGTTGGGCTTTTACCATTCCCAATACTGAAAACACGATTCTGGAAATTGCTGGTAACGTCTTTTCCTGGGTTTCTTTGCTTGTTTGTTTTGGGTTTGGGTATTTGGTTATGATTGGGAGGGGAAGGTGCTATTAATGTGCTTTGCTGAACTGAGAACAGCCTTAATGTCATGAAATAGCGCTTTTCAAAACACTGTGAACTTCTTACAGCGACTTGATGTTTCTGAGAGGGTGGTGGGCCAAAGCGTGTCTCATAGTAGTGTTTACTAGAAGGCTTCTCAGTCGTTGCATTGTCAGATGCGCTGTGAGTTGAGTGAGTGCATGACTCACACTGGTTTTCTGTCTATGACCTGTAAGTAACTCGGCAGAGGAGGAGATGGATGTGCTTCCTCTGCTCTGGGAGCAGAACTTCAGCGTAAGCACATTGTAAAAATGGATGACTCCCACAAATATTGTGAGAGCAGCAATCACAAAGCTTTTGCAACCTTTATGATTACCTTCTGCCTCTGGATTTTCAGATGAAAGTGAACAGGCCCTTGCTCTGCTACGGTGCTTTCCCCGGGGATGTGTTGCCATCCGGACTGTTTAAAAGCAAACATTGCAGTGGATTTTGCAACCTCGCTGAAGTCAGTGTATACATCAACAAAGAATTAAACACTGATGTCCTGTTAATTTGTTCTGGAAGAAACATCCTGTAAAATACTACTATAGGAACTGAGCAACTACAAGAAGGTTGTAGTTATTCCCTTATGTGGAAACATAGCATTTAGTTATCGCTTTAAAGGAAATAACTGCATTGACATGGGATGTAATTTTTTTGTTAACTATCCAAGTTTTCAGTCACTAAATGTAAAACTTATTTTGAGACATTGAAGGAAGACATATTAACGTGCTTTAAGCTGTGTAAGAAACAGTAAGCAAAAATTTCTTACTGAGATGCTGCGTCTCTTGGGTTTTGCAGATGAAAGTTGTCCTGTGGTCTGGAGTGGAGGTGGTTAGGCAGGACCTGCTCTTCTTTGGACATTTTATGAAACGATGACTTCATGAATTAAAATGAAAGTCATAAAATTTTGAGTTCCTTTTTCCTCCAGCTCATACGTTCATCATCCTTTCTCTGAAAATCCCTAACAACCCTGTCCCATCCCCAGTCCTGTCCCATCCCCCAACCCTCCACCTTCACTGTGAAGGTGGAGGGTTGGGGGATGGGACAGGACACTTAGGCCCTGCAGTCTTTAAAAAGTGTGCTGTTATTTGAACTTTTGTTACTGCCTTCTTCAGTAATGGGAAGATCTAAACTTTCACTCAAACAAAAGAATCCTTCCTCTTCTAGAGGCTTGCCCTGATGTCAGCAGATGTACTGCTCTTCCTCAGCTTGATTTTCTTTAGTACCTTCTTGAATGAAATGGTGCTAATAAGCCTACCACTTACTGAAAGGAAAACTTGTTAACCTATGATAGTTTAAATGAAATTTAAAAAACGATGCGTATATTCTTTGGAGGCAGAATGCTTCTGAGAGCGCTGTACGGATGCAGTATTCGTACAGGATTGAGTTTATAAGGTTGTGTGATGCTCCATGTTTTTCCCCATGTGTTCTGAAGCTCAAGAAATGCCCACCATATATATTGTTAACTCTGGAGCCTTCTTGGTTCTAGTGCCTGCTGCCTTTCACATTGTCTGTAATGTTTGTCATCCAGTGTGTGTTCTGCATTCAGTGTGCATCTTTAAACTCATTTTTGTGTTTAATTTCTTAAAAGTCTGCTTTCAGATGGGGCAGGAACTTTTTTCTCCTGTGTTTGCTGCCGTATTCTCCAGTGATTGCTGGACAGTTTTATCTCTCTTTATTGCTTCAGCCTTTCTCAAGTGCCTCTTTTTCCATGGCTCTCCATTTGCCTCGGGGTTTTACTCGTGGGAAGCAGAATGCAGGATATATGTAATCCTGATACTGCCATTCTTCTTGACTTTTTGGTCACCTCTGCATCTGCTTCTTGAATTATAAATTCCTTGGAGTAAGAACTAGCCTTATGCATGCAAAATGATTTAATTCCATTTGAGTTTAGCTGGAATAGAATTGAATTTGTCCTGCAAGGGTAGAAGTGTGAGGAAGTGCTGGGACTTGCAGAGCTGTGGGGATCATTATGTATGTCTGCAAAGTCTTGCTTTCTTATAGATGCACTTCTGTTGCTGTACTTCTGATTTTAGATTTTGAGATAATGAAGAGAAGAGGCACTTGCCTTGTTGCCTTGAAGACTGATTTAGAAACTCAGTAGCTAAAAGATAATGGAAAGCTAGGAAAAAGACTCAATGATCCAAGAGTTTTTTTCCAATCTGGTGAATCTATGAAAATAATTAGAGGGTAATATAGGTTAATGCCTGCCTAGAGCCTGGAAGGCTGTAATTAAAGGTAGAGGGATTTTTTTTTTTAATTGTTGAATCCTAGTTCCTTCTCTGCTTGTGTAGACAGACATCTATCTCTGCTGATAATACTCCAGTGACTTTTACCAAATGATAACATTTCATCATTAAATAGCTCTGAGTGTTGAGTCAGAACTTATTTGTGGACTCCTTGCTTTTCATGTTTTATTGTGCTGGCTGTTCCTCCTTGTCAGTTGTTTATACCTTCACCAGCAACCCTGAGGATTGAGCTGTGAGTGGCATCCATAGAGATGGAACTTCAGAAAAAGTTTCTCTGCTCCCAAGGAAGTAGTGCCCTTGTCTTGTGAGCAGCAGGAAAACACTAGCTATTTTTGTACCTTACTTAGAAACTTTCGTCTCCCTCTGCAGTTTTCCCTTCTCCAGAAGGCAGGGTGTGCAAGTTTTTATGTAAATCCAGGCCATTAAAGATGCTTCTGTCTTTTTGCTTGCTTAGGTACTGGAGATAAGCAATCCACACAAAGAAACATGTTATAAGTTCCTCTTTGTCCTCGCAGACACTGAAGTAATGGTGAAATCAGACTTTTTTATTTTTCCTAGCTTGGAATCTGCTCCTAAGTAAACTCCCAGCTGTCTGTAGTTACAAATACTTAATAATAGAATCATAGAATGGGTTGGGAGGGACTTTCTTAACCAGGTCTTGACTACAAAAGTGTCTTCTCTTCATCCTCAGAAGGCAGCAAGATGAGGTTGAGTGTTAATGTCCACCAGTAATTCTAAGATTAGAACTGAACAAGTTGAAGCTGTCATTAGTCTACAATGTCCAATTACTCTTTGGGCTGTTTGGGCAGACAGTTACTATAGCTGCACTGGGGTGTTTTATACTCTTTATACTGCAAGAAATGGATAAAGGTCAGAACGTCACTTCAGTAAGTGAGTGATGAGGTGCAAGGTGTCTCCTGGTGAGTAATGGTCTAGGTTGGATTTGTCTTGGTTATTAAGTATTGTATCTCTTTACAAATCCAAATGGCCATCTCTTGCCGCTGAGGGGAAAGAAAAGACAGTCGATATATTCAGTGGGGAGAAGTTATCAACACTGAGCAGGTTGTTAGGAAAATTGGCTGGGTTTTTGTGGATATGGTCTCTTGTGGCTTGTGCATGCCTGTATGTTTGTGAACTAGAGAGAAGAGAGTTTCTGTGGTGTTGGTCCCTTCAGAATTGCAGGGTGTGGATATACTTAGACTGCCTGAATTGCAGTTAGGGTACTGTGGGAGTTGCTTGGTAGAAGCAAATGATTTTAGGGATTTACTTTCTTTGAGAGCATGTTTAATTAATAATTTGAGACAATAGAACTCTGCAGGGATTGTCTGGTTGAATATGGAGAATTTTTCACATATAGTTGGTGAAGAATAGTGAGAGCAACAGGGCTGGGACTGGATTTTCTGCTCAGTTTTGCCTTTTGGCAGTGTGACCGTGCAGCTACTTAAGTGGGAACTTTGGAGACATAAGGCAGTTGTCCTGCTAACTGCCCTTCTAGGGCACAACTACTCACACTATGCTACTTGCTGCTGTGAGAATGCCTGGATTTGATGTTGTTGGACAATGTTTGGTGCTTGTTGGCAAGCACTGTGACCAGAGTTTGTCTTAAAGTTGTGGCAAGATCCTCCAGAAAGATCCTGGAGGCTAGGGAAGCAGAAGCCATAGTGTTTGTTCTTCCAGAGTAGCATCCTGTTTAAATGACAGTTGAGTTTCTTAGAGAAAAGGAGGCTGAAGGGAGAACTTATCACTGTTGACAGTTGCCTGAGAGGAGGTTGTATTGAGGTAGATGTTGGCCTCGTCTCCCAAGTAACAGGTAGTTAGGATGAGAGGGAATTGCATTAAATTGTACCAGGGTTGGTTCAGATTGGAAATCATGAAAAATTCCTTAATTGAAAGTTCTCTGGGACTGGCAGAGGTTGCCCAGAGAGGTAGTGGAGTCCCCAGTCCTGGGGGATTGAAAAGATGGGTAGACAAGGTGCTTAGGGGTCTGGTTTAGTAGTGGACAGGTACAGTTTGGCTTGATGTTCTCAAAGGTTTATGATTCTATGAGTTGCTGCAGACAAGATCCAGATCTGCCTGTGGAAAGCGCTTGGTATATGAGAGCCACTGTGGTCCAGGTAGCCTGGCTTGGTGTCTGTGCTAGGGCTGAAGGCATGAAATGACCCCTTACTCACATAGACTCTGTGATCTTGAAGATGATTTTCTGATGTGTTTCATTAAATCTGCTGGATTGTCATGGGTGCTTCCTTGCATCGCAGTGAATTGGTTAACTGTTCTTATGTTGACACCGAAATGGCTGTGGTTGAGTTGATACCCAGATAACTTAGAACAGAATACCTTGCTGAAATGAAACGTCTTGTTTGGCTGATTTGATTTGTGGAAATTTCTCTATAGTAAAGGGTTATCTTGGGAGAAGGGAATTGGAACACTTAATTTGGTTTTCTGCTTTACAATACCCTTTGAAAATTTCTCTTGAGACAGAAGAAGCATGAGTAGACTGACTGAGCTGAATATTTAAGGTTGGGTATTAGAAAATCCTTTCCTTGGATCCATTTCTTGTAGGGGGAAAACACACCCTGGAATCTTTGAAAGTCAGTTTAAGAATCTGCTTCCTCTGAATCTTCAGGTTTTATGTCCCTGACAGGCAATTTGAGGATGTCTGGCTCTGGCTGGGGTTGCAGAGTGAGCTTTAGTTCTGACTTAGGGATTTTGCTGTGGGGTATCACTGAAAACAGTCTGCTTGCTGGCTGTGATGCTTGCTCAGGAAGAGCAAAGATATTTTCACACTGTTGAATTTGCAGATTTCAAGGCTTCAAGAAGACTTCAAGTATTTCATTTAATACATTGCACCCAAGTGTGTTTCAAATTGAGGTTCATTAGAGCATAGCTTCTTGTTTTCTTCCTTGCCTGTCTCCAGCTTTGCTTTCCCCTTATCAGCTGTCTTGTGGTTTGCTGAGTTGTTGTGACCTCTTTGTGCTGCTGCAGAGCGAGTTTTGATTCTCAGGCCTTTTCTGTAAATGGGTGACACTTTCCACAAGATGCACGTGACAAAACCCATCCCCCTTTGCAAACTGGCGTAGTGAATTTTGACTGCTGATCAGAAACCTCCTCAATAAAAAGCTTGAATCCAGGACTGCCTGTGTCTGAAAACTGGCCTGCAGGTGCCTGCTGAGGCAGTTTTAAAGCTGTCTTCTCGGAATGATGATCTTGCTGGTCTGTGATGAACAAACTCGCCTTTGTGTGAGGATATCATGTGATGCTGCTCTCCCTCCCGTCAAGCGATCTGCTCTCAGATATCATGTTACTCCCCTTCCTTTGTTAAGGGTAACTGTTGTTCTCAGGCGGTGGTTTTGATTGGGTCCATCTGGCTGCCTTACCCTGTCTTGGAGTTTCAGGCCTTGATTCTGTGCTGGGCTGCGACTCTGCTGTCATTGAACCCTCGGCTTAGACCTTGTCCCTGCTGCCAACAGCGAGTGCAGCGTGGGGCCACTCGCATCGTTCCTGACAGAAGAACTAAGCTTAGCACTGGAATGAGGCACTGCTGCATCCCTTTACATCTTTTTCCCCTCTGAATTTGAACCTTCAAAAGTCAAAGCAGGGGCAGTAAGGACATGAAAAACCTTCCCAGGAGTCAAAGAAACCAGATCTTAGTGTAGCTGTGAGTGCTGAATGGATCCTGAAACACATCTGGGAAGGAGGAGACTGTTTTCCCAAGGCTTTGGGACTACTTCTGTATTGTCCAGTATTTTGGAAATTTTCTCCCCAGCAATGTCTGCCCGAGGCATTGCAGGGTAACACAAATTCCGCATCACAGGGTAACACAAATTCCACATTAGTGAGGCACTTCCCTCAGTGAATAAAACCTGAGGAAAAACTTGATCAGCTACCTAAGCCCAGCCGTGCTGAAAGGCTGCCTTTCTTGTGGTTATTTCTGTACCCTGAATCATTAATCATCTTGGCAAAACGCCACACAGAGCATTAGCCAATCTGCAGTTTCAATAGCTTTTTGCTTCGAATGCTAATGGCAGTAGTAATTCTAATGATGAATCCTTTACTACAAAAATAGTAGTTAAACCACCTAATCCTGTCTAATACTTGTGACTTCACATTCTTTCTTTACCGACTATTGTTACGGGAGACGACTAAATATAGGGCTGTAATCAGTTGATGGAATAACGTGTTTTAACCCTGGATCTGGTTGGTAGTGGCAGGCCCCTTGTTGACTGTGCTGTGTTTTTCTTATTGTCAGCTGGTAAATACTCTTTTTCCTCTCCTGGATGTGCTATCTCTGTGTGTGTGCATGCAGGGTTGGTGTTTGAACAGCCCGTGTAGCATGTTATTTAAAAAATCAGACAAACACAGGTTATCTCCCCTGGCTGAGGAGGAGGCATTTGTTTCAGACTGAAATTTATAAACATTTGCTTAATTTAAAAAGCTTTAACAACTTGTGAGTATATAGATCAAGCACTACGAAGTATTTAGACTGTTCAACCAGCTTTTTTTTTTTTTCTTGTCAGTTCTAAGGATGGTTGTTTTCAGGCAACAACCCAAGTGGTTTTGTTTTTTCTTGTTCTTACTGCCTCAATTCTGGTATTCCTGTAGTAATGTTGAGGTTTCTTGGGGGGTTTTTTTTGTTGGTTTTTTTTTTTTGAGGGGTATTTTACTATAAAATAAAGATTTAATTGTTTAATATAACAAATTGAGTAAGACTTAAAATGGTGAGGGCTGATGTGTGGATACGTGACATGACGCTTGCCTTTTCACATGTACACATGAGGAAAAAAATAAATATCTGAATAATAATCATACTTTTCAGGTGCTCTGGGTAAGCACCTGCAATGTATGTGTGTAAACAGGGAGAACTTGGGATTTTTCATCTCTCATCTTCTCACACAGATAAATGCTGTTCATCTTAGGGTGAAACATAACCGAGAAATCATAACGTCCTGGCTTATCCTGACAAGCAGAACAGAAACATGATTTCCCCTGTTACCGAAAGGCAAAACAAGTGGTCTCATAGCTAGGTGGTCCTGTCTGGTCAAGCTTGCGTGCAGAGCTGATGTTATTGGAGGGCTCCCTCCAGGCTGGGAGCACAGGCAGTATCAGCACAGACCAAGGAGTGAGCCCTTCACGCTGGCTCGTGCTGCCGATGCCCAGCCCTTACCCCTACTTTTCTTTACCAGGATGACAGATAAAGTTCGAATGTTTTACCCCGAATTCATCATGGCAATCTTTGTGGGATACCCTGGAGTTCATTCGCTTGGCTTGCAGTGTGCCCTGTAATTTACTGTAGGTCAAAGCAATGTTAAAATCAACCCTTTACATGTTCCAGCTTCACTAAATCCTGACTTTGCTGTGCCCATCCTACCTCTGATTTAGCAGATGCTGTCCTGGGGGTTCTGCCTCCTGATAAGAAGTGGAATTGAGGGAGAGAAGTGGTGGGAGGATGAGTGCTGTAACCTCAGGAAGGGAGAGCTGGTGCTGAATGGGTCCTGGCATCAGAAAACATTGGGAAGGGAGAGAGGCTCCCTGAAACAGTGCTTGGAGAGGGGAAATGGAGAAACTGGAGAGCTGAGGCTCACAGAAACAGCCTTCTAGTTTGCTTTGGTTACCTTGTTTAACATAATTGGCTTAATAGAAATAAGAGAGTTTCAACCCTCTTCAGTTGCTGTTATTGCTGATAAATGCAGCTGTTTAATCTGTTTAATGGTATCTAACATAAAAAAAGAAAATAAAAATCATAAGCCCTCAGGCTTCCCAGTGCACTTACAGAGGCAGGTTTTTAGGTACTCAGCTAAAATATTTCTCACCTGTTTTTTTTCTCATCTGCTTTTTCTCCAAGGGACTTTAGTTTGTTTATTTGCTTATTTTTTTCTCGTGTATGTTTGCCTTTTTTCCTCTTTCTTTAATTCCCCCTGTCCTTCCTCTTTCTGGGGAACATCACTTGCACGAGGAGGAAGAAAAAAAATCTTTTGTGAGTAAGGGTAAAATTTAGCCTTTGATAGTTGTGCTGCCTGTCTATCTAGGCGAATATAAATTCTACATAAATGAGAATTCCTTAATATAAAAGGCTGGTGTGCAATCCCTTGAGGACTCACCGCCCATGAAATGTGATACAGTATTATGCTTTGAATTTATATGTAAAGGTCATATTAGCAACCATATTTGCTTAATACAACGTGCAGTATTAACACTGATTATTGACATTAATATTTACTTAAAATTGCAATTCAGCTATGGTCGAAACTATCAGCTCGGGCAAAATCCCTTGGATTATTCTAGAATAAAAAACATGATACTGGAAATCCAAAAGGTAAATATAGTGTTGCTCTCCTATCATTTGTTGGGTCCTTCAAATCCCTGTTCAGTAATCGTACAGACAGTTCAGGGCCCTGTTCCTGTTAATGTAACCAACTGCAGAATTCCTTTTGACAGGTGCCATTTAGCCCTGTGGGCCTTGTTGTTTGCTAGGATAAAATGAACCAGAGCTCTCAGTACCAGCAGTGCAGCATGTACATGTCTTGGGTTATTGCTGCCTTCGGTAGGCACACGGATTTTTTTGCAGGTTTTCCTGCACATCCTTTGAGTGCTGGGAACATGAGGCTCTGTTTTGGGATAGTTCGGTAGAGGTGAAACAGGAGAGATTTGGTCCTGGTCTCTGTCTGCAAGTTTTCCCTTCCACTCTCAGATATGACTCAGCCCCTTGGGTCTTTGGTGGTGCTTGGGATGAGTCTGCTTTGCTGGAAGGGACAGCTGCTGAAGCTTTGAAACACTGGCTGTGTCTGTGACAGAGCATGTTTGGGGGACTCGGAGGCAGGAAATATTGTCTGCCTGGGTGTGTGGTGTGGCAGGTGAGCAGCAGGTCCAGCACCAGATGCTACCAACATGTAGGACAGATTTAGCTGATGGGTATTGCTTTCCTTATTTTTGTTATAACTGTATAAATTGAAGTGTTCCGGATACAGACAAGGAGTTGTGCCTGTGTAGCTTTGGCACCAGGAAAGCATTCGATTTCAAGTTGCTGGCATTGGGTTGTGCAACAGTGAGGCCCTCTAATTTTATTTAAAAAACTGTCATTGTCCTGTGTCTGATGGCTCCCTGACATAAATCAAGTGCTTGCTACTCTAGGGGCTGGAAGATCCATAGCAAGAGCATTTGATGCAAAGTTGCATTCTCAGCTCTTCTGCTGCGTGGGAGGTTGAGTTTCGAAAGTGGCCATTGACCTAGAGTGCAATTGGTTTGTATTTTTGCAGTTTGTGATAGGTGAGAGCAGAGAGCACCCGTGTTTTTTCTTATTCTCTCTAAAATAAGCTGTGGGTACCTGCTGTTTAAACTTAGAAAGGCCTCTGTGCCCTTGGCGTGTCTGAGGCCAAGCGTTTTGATTCAGGAGGCTGAAAAGAAGATGTGGAGGTCTGCCCTGGAGTGATTGTAATGGGTGACATGGCTGCCTCTTGCTTTATCATGTGCTTTTGAGAAGAAATGTGAAAACTGGTTAAGAGGGTTTTTGAGAGGCTGAATGGACTCCAGCCTCGGTGAAGTGTAGCAATCCCGTGGGTTGACTCTGGTATCTCTATGTGACTTGTAGTGTGTGCACTGGGCGAATCCGCTCTGGGGTGCGCGCTTCCATCGTGAAGGCAGGGAATTATTTATGAATCAGTGAAATGGCTCTAAGCTAGAGTGTGTTATAGTGACATACATTCATATATTGGCGTGCCTGGAAAGTGCTCTTCTTGAATGAGATTCTCATTAATTTCAGTGAGATTTACATAATTCCTGAGTGCATACATGGCGTTTAATTGGTAAGGGGAGGAATGTTCCTCTGTAATGATGTTGCTGTGTTACTCATTCAGTAGCAGTTGCTGGTGTACAAAGCCTTAATTTTACTAAGTAAGGTTCCAAAGCAAGCTGGCTAGTTGTCTTTGCTATCAGAGTGAGTACTTGATAGGAAGCTGGGGACGTCTGTTCTGTAGTTGGCGAGTGTAAGAGCTTTGTGCTTTGCTTTGCAGAGTCTGAAAAGGGGTGCAGCTGAGAGGTGCTGTTGGCTGAGAGCAGGAGTTGGGTTTTGTTGCATCACTTATGAAACGATTTGGAATATAACTGACCTCTCTGCGTGATTCCTGATGTTTTTCAAGATCACCTCATCCTCTAAGGAACCAGGTTGTCATGTTGTATCCAGATGTCAGGGCATCACTTCCTTGTTGCGGCCAATTTATCTTGGCATTGTCTTCTGGATTTCTTTCAAAACTCTGGCTCAGTGGTGAACCAGATTTTTCTGGTAATCAAATCTCATTGATGTTAGCACTCATCTGTGAAGAAGTTCTTTCTCTGTGGGCCTCCTTGTTTGTAGTGTTTTGCACCATGGTTACTGTGCTCTCTGTGTCTGTGTTACAGGTCAGTGATAGCTAACAGGAATAGATCTTGGTAAGGTGATCAGCTGTCAATGTCCTTTAATTACTGTCTCAGAGTATTGCCTGCCATTTGGAATGCTGAGGTGTAGGAACACCTGAGCTTGTATATTTGGGAAGCTGCTGTTTTTTTGAAGGGAATGAAGGAACCTTGTGATGTTTGTGCAAATTGTGTAAGAAAAGGGAGTGAAGATGTGTTGCTATTTCATATGATAGAGGTGAGGAAATGAGAAGAGGAGCTTTTGGGCACAGTCTTTGACAAGTGAATAATGAACTAGCCTGTATTGCAAACAGATAGAATGTTCAGTGGAGATAAAAGAACGATGTGACTGAGAGGAAGGACTGAAGCGTTGGTCATTCTATACAGGTTGAGCATATAGGGCCTGAAAGCCAGGCACAAAGACCTGACTTAAAAAATTAATTTTATCCGTAGTTGTTAGGATTGAGAGAGAGTTGAGTAACAAGAGAGAGTTGAGGAGCAGTATGACTTATGTATCTAAAATGACTTTTTCCCATTACCTGACTTAACTGTTAGCAGAGAAACCAGTATTGTGTGTTTTTGCTTTTCGTAGTCTCTTGGGCAAAGTGTATTTGGGGATGAGAGGGAGGTGTAGCCCATTTTCATGGTGCGTCATTCAAGCAGGGGAGGCTAGAAGAGTTCTGTGCAAACTAATACACATTAGAAGGACAGCTTCCTCCAGACCCTTGAGAGAGGAGTGAAAATAATAGCACCGTGAGGTGTCCAATTAAATCAACCAGATATGAAACGACTGGAGTGCACTTTGCTTTCATGTTTATCCTGCTTTTTGCCCTTTACCACTCTTCTTATCTTGGTCTCTATGCCCCTTCTGTAGTAATCAATTATCATGGCATTCTTTGAAGACAAACAGGCTTCTGCAGGTTGGAAACAGGCGAATGCATAACACTGAGAAGAGCTGTGTGCGCTTCCTGGAATGTATCTTTGGGAGAAATGGGGACTGGTAATTGTTGTGGTTTCTGTTGGAAGAGCATGAAAGCTTGTATGGAAGGCTTTGACTGTGTTGGAGGTGGTGGTAGTAGTGACACCAGCTCTAGCCTCTCCAACAAGAGCCAGCAAGGCGTCACGCGTGGAGGTACATCATGTAAGGGTATGTAAGGGTCTGCAGGCACAACTGCACTTCAAACTCCCTGTCCATGTGCTTACAGCAGCAGTTGGGAGACTGCAGATCACTCACAGCCCAAGAAACAGCCTTAAGCTGTTTCAGATCACAAAGGTGTAGGGCTGGGTAGAAAAAGGGCACTGGAGGTGTTTAAGGCACAGGTAGGTGAGGTCTTTAGGGACGTGGTTTAGTGTTTGATAGGAATGGTTGGACTCGATGATTCGATGGGTCTCTTCCAACCTGGTTGTTGTTCTGTGTGTGTGGATTAACGAGATGCTAATGTTTTTATCTACTTGTGACAAATGCTTGAACAAGACATCTGTGAAAATGCTTGTGCATCTAGTGTGAACAAATAAGATTTGATTCTAGCATTTAAAAACAAATGGAGTAAGGGTGACCGTGTAATATGCTGGGCTGCCATAAAGAAGGATGAGAGAAGAGAGAGGCTGTGGAGTTTGTTCTGGTTCCAAAACTGCGTTCACACTCTGCATGGGGCTTTCACCAGGGATGTTGGTGCAACTGTGAAGTGAGCTCAGCCTGGCAGCTGGGAGTTGATAGGCTGGGGTATGACCAAAACAACGTAGAAAAGTCTCTTAATACCCTTCTGATTTATGGTAGGAACGTGATGATTATATCTTTGTTTTGAGGTTCCCATTCCACAACATTCACCTCTGGGAGCGCAGTTGGTTTGGTGAAGCTGGGGGGATGACATCAGGCAGCTTTCATAGAATCATAGAACAACCGGGCTGGAAGAGACCCACCAGATCATTGAGTCCAACCATTCCTATTAATCACTAAACCATGTCTCTCAGCACCTCATCCACCCGTGCCTTAAACACCTCCAGGGAAGGTGACTCAACCCCCTCCCTGGGCAGCCTCTGCCAGTGCCCAGTGACTCTTTCTGTGGAAAATTTTTTCCTAATGTCTAGCCTAAATCTCCCCTGGTGGAGCTTGAGGTCATTCCCTCTCGTCCTGTCCCCTGTCACTTGGGAGAAGAGCCCAGCTCCCTCCTCTCCACAACCTCCTTTCAGGTAGTTGGAGAGAGCAATGAGGTCTCCCCTCAGCCTCCTCTTCTCCAGGCTAAACACCCCCAACTCTCTCTTTGCTCCCCCAACACTGCAGCTCCTAGATCAGCGCCACTGCGGCCGCATATGCAGTTTGCTGGGGCATTGCCATAGCAATGGATATCATAATGAACATCACCTACTGAATCTCTTTGTGTAGTTTTCTGCTCTTCAGATGTCTCGCTGAAAGAATAATTTGCTCCTGTTCAGCTTTGTGGCTTAGGAAGTCTGAGGGCTGCAACACTTACCATGAGTTCAGCTTGAAGTGCTTCATGGAAGAATTTGGTCTCATTAACTTCTGTCTCACGTGAGGTGACTCAGATGTCTTAGCTGACAGATCTGCACTGGAGTTGGCAGTGAAGGAAAGTCTTTGGTGGTGCCTGCTGCTGTAGTTTGTGGAAGGTAGAGTCCTGTTTTCACTTTGTGTTTGTGGTTGATGTGATAAGCGTCACCGCAGGAGGTGGCAAGACTGAGACATAACTGAAAATAACTTTGAACTGAGATATGATGATAGAGGATAACTTATTTTTAAACTGTGATTCTGAGTGACTGGCCATTGAGGATTTGTAAATTCCATAAATAGGTATTAGATAATTTAACAGTACACTACTAATCTTTTGCAGAGTAGTGTTACCACAGAGGAGTAGAAGAATTCAGACTGAAGGGGACTTCTAGAGGTCAACTACAGTGAATTCTCTACATCTACTATTGTAATACAATAATGACTTCTATTCTAAGACTTCATAACTAAGAATATAAATTAAACATAATCACAACAAAATCCTGACATGGTTCTGCTGGAAGTTGTGGTGAGAGGATCAGAAGTCAGGGTTAAGGTAGTGAATGTGGTGTAACTGCTTATAGCTCTGATGACTGGCAGAGTGGTGCTTTAGTATCTACATCAATTTTTGCTTTTTCATGATGTAAATCACGCACTACGTGTGACTGACCACCTTCCCTTGGCCTGGAGGAGGCTGCATCTGAACTGTCCAGAGTCTTCAGTGGTGACATGACCAGACACTGAGTGTTCATCTGGAGCATCCTGCAAAGAGCCTGTGAAAGACCACAGTGAATGGAGTGTGTGAATCACTCCTAAGTCTTTTGTAAGCTGCTAGCCCTGATCAGGCAGAAAGGTCCATTGGGTCTGTTGGACTGCAGGGTTGTATAAACACTGAGTAGGAGGCTGTGTTGTGTCTGTGCTCCGTGTATTTGTGGCTGTATGATAGGTACTGCTTTGATAACAGATGTGTTATCAGAGGAGGGCAATCATTTAATCTGAATCCTAGCATGTGGCTGAACCTCTGTGCTTTGTCCTCAAGTCCATAGTTGGGTTTTTCTGTTTGTTTCCATGTTGGTGCTCAAGCTGCATCTGTAGGGACTCTCCTGGATGAGGTTTGGGAATGAAAACCAGAAGTGTTTTCTTGCGTTTTCACCAACTTATTCAGCAAGTGATTTTGAGTTGCTGCTTAACTTCTGTTCTAATAGAATCAGCTTTCATCAAATCATGATCGAAAGTAACAGAAAATGACCCAGTTGCCCAAGTGAGTGTATGGCTGCTGATCCTGCCAGATGAGCAAGGCTGGCATCGCTTCCCAGGACTGTCCCTTTGCTCTGCAGTGCCCAGGCTCTCCTCTGTGGATCTGGAGGAACTGCTGCCCTTCCCTTGCTGAGTTGGCAGGTTATGGGGCTCCCAGCACAGCCCCAGAGCTGCGTGGCTGCCATCCTGCACACTGGGAGTGAAGAAAAGGCTGCACTCCATCGGAGGGTTTCTTAGTGTTTTGCACCCTGGTCTGTGCTTCTGGATTTCCACTTTGAGATGCCGTGGGTACAGTACCTAAAATTGACAACTAGTCTTTAGGTGTTGCTCACTATCCTTTCTTTATCCCCTGCCCCCATTTCAGATGGTGCTATTTAATTGACCTTTGTGCTGTGGTTTTCTCTTTCATATTGGTGTAACTGGAATATAAATCTGCCTGTTATATATGCAAGAGTATTTACTTGATTTTTCACCTGAAAGGAAATGATGCTGACACGCTTGCTTATGCATCAACTCCTGTGCTTGAAATTGTGCAGCTTGCTGTGAAATATTAGTCTCTGTGATACACTTAGCAAAGGCAGTTGTTGTTAGACTGTTTGTCTTAGAAGTAATTTCTATTTTTGCTCTTTTTTGTGTGCGTATAAATCTGACACTATAAATGTTTTAGCTTTGGGAGTCTTAAAGGTAAGTCAGCTTTTGGAGCTCAATAGCCTTGTTATGTGCTGTAATGTGGAATGTAGCGCTCTGTCTAACAGAAAAATTACTATGAACTATGATTATCATTAAGAAAACCCCAAATGCAAGCATTTTCTCATGTATTTTTCTTACCCATCTACAAATAGGTGCGTTCCATGGATGAGCTGAATCATGATTTTCAAGCGCTTGCGCTGGAAGGACGAGCTATGGGAGAGGTAAGCAAAAGGCCTGTGGAAAAAATCTGTGTGTTTGGGGCGGAGAAGGAAAATAAATGACAGGTTTTGAGGCTGCTGGCGTGATTCTGAACTTGGGACTTCTTCATTCTGACTGTGAAGTGTGTGTGTGTGTGTGTGTGTCTGTGTGTGTTTGCGTGCATCCACTTTACCAACATAACCTGTCAGGCTGGAACACCTCTCGGAAGGAGCAGCAAAACCTCTTGCAGCATCCAACAGCAGCCTGGTGGTTGTAAGGGAACAGTTAGAAATATGTCTGTGGCAAGTGTTGTAGTTCTTGTAGCATGTTTATTGTGGGATCCAATGATCTCAGACCCCATAATATTGAGGGTTTGGATGTCTGTCATTGTCTGCTGCCCTGTTTCCACTCCTGGCCACCTTTCGGCTCTTGTCATATAGCACAGGACCATGTTTAACGTGTAAGGTAGCTGAGGAACATAATCCAGGGTTGCAGAAGTGCTAAGTGCTTCGGATGGGTCAAAGGACTGAGCAGGAGCTGTCAGGTAGTGTGCCCTTCTGCTCTAACTTTAGAGAAACCCAGTGGGAACTATTTTAATCTCGCAGCACAGGAGGGAGCAGCAGGTCTGGGGGAGGTGCCTGCTGGTTTTCTTTTGAAAAGAGGTTTTTACCTGGTTTTAGAGTGACTGGAAAGAGTTTTAAGTTACTCTAGATGGCTGTTCCTTTATAGTCAGTCCTTTCAGAAGTGTGGAAGAGGAGAGATGAGGAAAATCATGTCTTATAGAATCACAGAATGGGTGGGGCTGGAAGGGACACCACAAGCCGTCCACTTCCAACCTCTTACCAAGGGCAAGGACACCTCCCACTGGGAGGCTACTGAAAACCCCATCCAACCTGGCCTTCAGTGCCTCCAGGAATGGGGCAGCCTTGACTTTTCTGGGCAACCTGTGCCAGTGCCTCCCCACAGTCATCGGGAAGGAATGTCTTGTAGAAAGATATTAATATACAGCAGGTAAGATGGGCCAGGTCTGGTCTGATGCTTAGGATAGAGTTCCTGTCTGTGAAACTCAGAACAGTTTGCTTTCCCCACGCTTAGTCCATACTATCTCTCTTACCCATTCCTGAGCCAGGTTAAAAAAATATATCCCCTAGAACCCTAAAACTATTGTTTTCGAGAGAACAGGAAAACTATGAGCATTACCTGGTGAGGTTCATGGGAAAGTGCCCTCTTTTAGGTGAAAGATCTTGGGAATTTTGTGGTTCCTGCAGTGCAGCTTCCCTCCTCCCTTCCTTCATTCTCTGGAAGATGGTAGTACTTGGTTGCACTTTAATTTGACGGTGTTTGATACACAAGTCTCTGTTTCTCTAGGTTATGGTAACCTGTATTGAGGTTGTTGACAGAAAGTGTGTGATTTAGAAAGCAGAAAACATGACAATAAAAATCCACCTAAAGCTGCTGGAAAACAGCTGTTGTGTCTCTGTACGAAGCAAGCCAGCGGAATGACGGGGGTGTGGATGTTCTGTGATATTTTTTACCACCTCACTTGGGCAAGGCCTTCATGTCTTGCCATGTCTTGTCAGATACAGAGCATGCAGGCTCTTTGGAAGCTGGTTAAGAGTCAGAGCAGCACATGTTGCTCTCTATAACTACCTTAAAGGGAGTTGTGGAGAGGAGGGAGTTGGGCTCTTCTCCCAAGTGACAGAGGACAGGAGAACAGGGAATGGTCTCAAGCTCCACCAGGGGAGATTTAGGCTGGACGTTAGGAAAAGGTTTTTCACAGAAAGGGTCATTGGGCACTGTCAGAGGCTGCCCAGGAAGGGGGTTGATTCACCTTCCCTGGAGGGGTTTAAGGGACAGGTGGATGAGGTGCTGAGGGACATGGTTTAGTGTTTGATAGGAATGTTTGGACTCGATGATCTGGTGGGTCTCTTCCAACCTTGTTGCTCTATGATTCTATGATTCTGTTTTACTGTACTTACCGTGGCATTAGGTCATGTTACTTTGAACTCCTGAAGGCATTCCTAAATATGTTCACTTTTACAAACTCTTAGTCCTTTCTTGAAAGTACATTTGGGTTTGGTGTTTGGAGGATGAGGTTTGCCTTCCAGTGATAAATTACTTCCCGCTGCCACCATTTCTTGTTTCTCTTGGAGGTTTTCTCCCTCAGCCCCCATGTTTCCTTTCTTTCTCCATTGAATTTTATCTGTATTCCTTAAGGTATTTCAACATACATCCAGCTGTGTGGTTTAAGGAACTGTGTAAACGGAGATCCCTGCAGGATATCTCCCTACTCACTGCGGGGGAAGGGGGGGGTTGGACAGGATGGCCTGTAAAGGTCCTTCCAACCCAAGCCATTCTGTGATTCTTAGTACCTATTGGTTGTCCACACAGCGTTCTTCATCTGTGACCTTTGATTTTGTGCAGCCTGCCCTGTCTGTTGTTCACATGCCTTACTAATGGTTTTCTGCCCTCCTCCTGCTCCTGGTACATGAAGGAAACTCATGGAGGAAACTGGAGTAATAAGAAAAAAAATTAAGTCTGAAATAAACGAGGGAAAGATGAATTTGAGTTGTATTTCTTGATCTTGTGTCTTCGGAGCCTTACCTGCAGGAAGCATCAGTAATCTGCTCTGAGTAGATAGGAATAAACTTAGAGGAGAAGGATGAGGAAAAGAGTATTTATGCATTTAGTGTATCTTCTGATCTTGTTTTTTTTGCTTCTCAGTGAGCAACAACGTAATAATTCTAGTGTTTTAAGTACTTTGTCATCAGAGCTGTTTTTTTAAAGGGTGCTGTCAAACAACTGAATCTCTTATCTGCATTTTAACACAAGATGGAGAATATTTGGTGATGAACAGATACCCCAATCTGGGAAAACTAAGAAATGGTTAACTTGCCCCCAAGTCTTATCTGCCTTGTGGCTGTTCCTGTCTTCAGAATCCCACCCTGCCCCATGCAGCCAGCCTTCTACCCACCTGAAGTGCAGCCCTTTCTCAAGTGTCAGATTGGAAAGATTGGCCACGGCATCCCTTTTCCTCCTGGCCTTCAAGATAGAGAAACTGGGTGTCTGCTTTTCCTTCTTATATCCCTTTCATCTAGCTTTGCAACACTGAATATTTGTGCAGGGGTTTTTGGGGTGGTGGTCAGTGCAGAGTGGGTGAGGTGGTGGCTGTTATCAGTGCTTTACGTGCATTTTGAACTGCACAGCATTCTTAGTTTGGTGGGGATTGTGTTGCGAGATAAACCTGCATCGAGAATCAAAGAGCTGGGTGAGCAGCTGGCCGGAACTTAATCCAGACGGGTGGGAGGAGGATGGGAACAGAAAGACATCAGGCAACTGGTACGTGTTTCACTTCAAAAATGGAAAGGATTGGACCAAAAATTCTGAAATATGAGTGTTGAGGTTAAAGGTGGGTGTTACCCTAGACTTGAAGCAGAAAATATTTCTTAGCTTAGTTTCTCTTCATCTGATGAGCATTTAATTATTACCTGGCGTGGCTGTCCTGGGCAGGTTTTAGTGCTGAGTCTGGTGTAGTTTGCTCTAGCATGGCTCTTGGACCTCTGAGGCTGTGAGGTGGGGTGGTTCACAGTGTCTGTTAGTCCCCTTGCTGCACTGGGCTCAGGCCTGCGTGAGGCCCTGCCTTGCCAGTGCCCATCGTGTTTTTTCAGAGCAGAGTGGTTGTGACTCTGGGCCTGGACATTCTTCATAGAATCACCAGGTTGGAAAAGACCCACTGGATCATTGAGTCCAACCATTCCTATCAAACACTAACCCATGTTCCTCAGCACCTTGTCCACCAGCACCTTAAAGCCCTCCAGGGAAGGTGACTCAACCCTGTCCCTGGGCAGCCTCCACCAGTGCCCAATGACCCCCTACATGAAATTTTTTTTCTTGTATCTAACTAAAAAAAATCCAGTTGAAAACCAAGCAAAACAACCACAAAACCAAAAAATAACCAAAAAATATCCCAAACAAAGAAAAAAAAATAAACAAACCAGACAAACTCTCTGAAACCCCAGTGTGCTGCTGCTTTCCCTGCTAATGGTGTCTTTGCTGTTATCCTCCAGATTTGGGATTCATTGACAGCTGGGCTGTGGAATATTGAGGGCTTTGAATGCTATTTCTGTTCAGCTGGGGTTTCCCCCCTTATTTCACCTTCTGGTGGCAATATGGGCAGGCTGGAGGTGTGGTTGGGGCCTGTTGGAGCCACAGCAGCAGGATTGCTTGGTGCCAGGGTCGAGCACCACAGCTGGGCAGAAGATGGACACGTGGTGGCCGGTTTGTGGACTGAGTGAGGTGCAGTCAAACTGCTTTACGGCTTGTCCTCTTGGCAAGACAGATGTTTTCTTTCCTTTAATTTTCCCCACTCTTCATAGAATCGTAGAACAACCAGGTTGGAAGAGACCCACTGGATCATCGAGTCCAACCATTCCCATCAATCAGTAAAACACGTCCCTCAGCACCCTGTCTGTCCAGCCATCCCTTAAACACTTCCAGGGAAGGTGAATCAACCACCTCCCTGGGCAGCCTCCGACAGTGACCAATGACCCTTTCCGTGAAAACTTTTTTCCCTAATGTCCAGCCTAAACCTTCCCTGGCAGAGCTTGAGGCCATTCCCTCTTGTCCTGTCCCTTGGGAGAAGAGCCCAGCTCCCTCCTCTCCACAACCTCCTTTAAGGCAGTTGTATAGAGCAATGAGGTCTCCCCTCAACCTCCTCTTCTCCAGGATAAACACCCCCAGCTCTCTCAGCTGTTCCTTAGAAGACCTGTTCTCCAGCCCCTTCACCAGTTTCATTGATCTTCTCTGGACTCAGTTTCACGGTCCTGCCCCTGTTTTGGTGCTGTTGGACCCTATTGTGAGTCAGTTCAACCCCCTGAGCTGCCTAAATCTGCCTGCTTGGGGTGAGAGCACCAGCTCTCCTGCTGCTGCCAACGCTGAAGCTTGGATCACTCCTTGTGTGCTCAGCCTCCTTATCTTGTTTGGTTTTTACATGGCAACATTTTTTTTAGGGTAGATAATATCTTGGTGTTTGTAAACCTGCGGTGCTGCCCAACTGTGACTTGTAAATACACGCTCTGCCCTTTCCTACCTGTTGCTGCAGATAAATCGAATTCTGCAACTGCACAGATGGCTTTTTTATCTTAATATTTGCCTTGTCTGAAGGGGATCAGTTCACTTAATTTGTCTAATTCATAATCCCATCTCAGCGGGCTCTGTATGCGCAGGCTCTGTGCTTGTTGGTTGTAGGATTGCTGTTGGTGGAGGGCATCTCCACCCTTCCTCCCTGCTCCGCGAAAATGAATATTGGCCTAAGTCTAAGTCCTCCCTAAGAGGGCTTACAAGGATTATTTCCGTACTAGATAGGGTCAATTTTAATAAAAGCAGGGAGCAAATAAATGTCTTGTTCTCCACAGCTGTGTTGTCATTTTTTAATTGCCATCCTGAAGAACTGGATGATACTCACTTAAAATAAATCAGTAGGTAGCTTTTTTTTTTTCCTATCGCAACTGATGCCTTTCCCTGAGGAGAAACTTTTCATCTTGGCAGCCTGTTGCATAATTCAGTGCAGATGATTCCTGCTTCTGCACCCATTGGTTGTCGTTGGAGCAGTGTTTTACAGGACAGGGACCCTCCATTGCCATCTGTCAGTATTGTCCTTTGTTTTTTCTCCTCCCCAGTACCTGTAAATACATCCAGTATAATCTGTATATAGAACAAATACGTTCTGTTAATTTCTACTTGTGATAAAGAGATTCCAGTTGGAAACCTTTATGCATTTTAGGGCAAAAGTTGAAATGATATGGGACAGAGTTGTGGCTGTTGGTGCAACGAGGGTGTGCGTGCACCAGATAGAGAGGGGTAGAAATGTTTCTAATCCTTGTCCGTCATTCACTGGAGAATTGTACAAAGGTGTTTAGATGCAGTTCTTTAGGAACTTGTTGGTAAATGGATGTGTTTTGACCATTGAGAAAGGGGTTGAGTGTAGGTGAGATAATAAAGGTTAAATCATCTCAAGTCATCTTTGAGCTAGGGGAGATGGTTTTGCCACCTGTTGTGATGGTGACCCAGTTTGTATGGACAGGAGAATTGAAATATTTAAGTGAGCAACCAGAATACAAATAACAGCCTATTCTGTATTTCTGCATTTCATGGAATATGGAATCATAGAATTGGAATCATAGGTTGGAAGAGACCCACTGGATCATCAGATCCCACCATTCCCATCAGTCACTAACCCATGTCCCTCAGTGCCTAGTCCACCCATCCCTTAAACCCCTCCAGGGAAGGTGAATCAACCCCCTCCCTGGGCAGCCTGTTCCAATGCTCAGTGACCCTTTCTGTGAAAATTATTTTTGTAATGTTCAACCTGAAGCTCCCCTGGTGTAGCTTGAGGCCGTTACCTCTCGTTCATGAGCACACATTCATATGAAGTGTCTGTTTGCCCCGGTAGGAGCATACGCTTGATCTATGCAACTTTATATGAATTGGGTCAGAACCTGGTGCCTCGTGTCTGTCCATATCCCTTCCTACACCTTTAGTGCATAATTTAGTTGAGATTTGGAAATGTTCTGAGATGCAGCCCACTTATGTTGGCCGTACAGGCTGCAGGTATCCTTCTTCTTGCAGTGGCTGAAGGTGTTTGCGGATGAGCTGAGGATTTCTCCCCTTTCCTCCTGACCCACTTCAGCAGCTGGATTTGCAGGCTGCTTGCTGTGAGGTCTCTGGGCAGCTCACAGCACAGACCTGCGAATGATTACTCTTTGCAAAAGGGGTTTTGAGGGGGACAAATGCTCTGATGCGTGGGCTGCGTTGTGGAAATAACACTGCCTGCTGTTACTGCTGAAGACAAAGCTCTGCTGAAGCCTTATGGGGCTGAATCCTGCTGGGCCCGCTGGTGTGGCTATGTGTTGGAAACTTTGAAATGGTGGATATGAAAAATCTCATTTGCAGCTGATATATTGATTAATTGGTCCATATTGCTGCTTTCTTCAAAGTTCCTTGAAATCATATGAGAGGAGAACAGTTATTTTTGCTGAGGCAGCAGCAGCAGGAGTGAAAAGCTGCATTTTATGAAGTACGGGAATGACAGAAGCTTAAAAAAAATTGTAACACCCTTGTGTACTTATGTTTTTAAATACCAGAGAGCTCTGACTTGGCTTTCAGCAACTTAACTTCCCTCCCCTCACCCACCGCAGGTGCAGTTGGAGACACAGGTTAGTCTGTGCATGGTGGAATGGGTTATGCTGATGGGAGTCACTGTCCTTGCAGTCATCTGCAGTTATTTTTGGATTATATAGAAGGGGAGGGCAGTGCATGTTTCTCACCCTGTTTTTATCGCTCAGCTGGGAGAATCCCATGCAGTCCTACGCTGTGTTTACGCTGCAGTGATAAATCCTGAAGTCACTGACACATCTCAAAACAGTGAGTGACATGCTGGTGTCTCAAGATGGTTCTGCTGGTTGCAGAGACGGAGCAGCTGGGGCAAACATAGTGTTTGCTACTGAGTGGTTTAAGAGTTGAAAGAACAAGTCGAGTCTTGTCCTCCTCCTACCAAGAGAACAATAAAACCCCACAGGTAGTTTAGCACTTGGATTAAAATTCTTTCTTCCAGATCTTTAACCTTTTGGAGAAATTTGAGTGGCAATGACTTGCTGCTGAAAAAGATCTAGATGAGAATGGAATCCTTGTAGAGAAGAAAGGAGGTTAAATGGTTTCACTGGGATAGACCCTGTATGAGATGGGGAAGTTGTAGGCGTGGATAGTATGCCAGCTGTTGAACCAGGGAAACCAAAACCTGGGTGTTTGTGTACTGAAAAGTTCTGATACTAAAGGCCAGTGTTCTGAACAAATGTTTTTAGAGAAAAGACGATTGGGGTTTTTTTTCATTTGTTTTACCTTGTGCTAAAGGGAGACTTCTTGGACACAAGGAGGAAATTCTTTACAGTGTGGGAGGGGAGGCAGTGATACAGGTTTTCTGAAGAAGTTATGAATGCTCCGTGTCTGTAGGTGTTCAGGGCAAGGTTAGATGGGGTCTGAGTGGCATGAAAGGTACTGAAAAGCTGTATATGCCCATGAGAGCAGGGATGGAATTGGTGATCTTTAAAAGTCTCTTCCAACCCAAACTGTTCTGTGATTCTGACTCTGCAACTGTAACGTGTGCTGTCAAGTGGGGTGGATCTGAGTCCTGTGTGTCCCTGACACTGTGTGTGAGCTGTCCCACCCGTCCTGGGGACAGCCCAGCTACTGGGGTCCATACATCCAAGTGCACAACTGCTGAAAGACTTCAGAGTGCACTGCATCATGGTTGGGCAGAGAAGCACATCTCATCCTTAGCCTGATAATGAATCTGACTGCTTTTTTGCTTTGTAATTAGTAGGAGGAAGGCTACTGAAGTTGGAAGAGGAGGTTAGGATCGGGAAGTAAAGTCTACAAGTTTATGCTTTCAGTAAAAGAAAATCTGCAGTTTAATTGAGCATCACTCAGCTGTAAATAAGTTTTGGTTGGATCTGTGGCAATAAACAGCGCAAACACACGTGCGTGATGTCCTCAGCCTTGCAGGAGGATCTCAGCTAGTTCAAGAGTGGCAACCGCTGTGCTGGAGCTTCAGGTGTGCCTGGGACAAGAGGGTTGTTCCTGGCGCCTGTCATCCTAAAATCTGACCTGTGTTGTGTCAGTCTGAGCTGTTGATTCAACCTTTCTAGATGAGGATTGTATGTGTTAGATCCCTGCGTGCTTGTATAGACAACATGCAGGTCTATACATGAATGTTTCGGTTTGTCTGGAAGTGCCCCCGTGCCAGCGGTTTGCTTGGGGCTCGCAACCTGCAGTGACCATTAGCTGAGCAGAGAGATTCTGCTGCTGGAAAACCTGTCTGGCTGTGCCCAGTGCGCGGTGTGACTGAGCGCTTTGGAGCAGCTGTGCTGCCCACACGCCCTGCCTGCCTCCATCTTGTGCCTGTACCAGCTATTTCTCAAAGGGATTGCACTCACTTATTTATTTTCCCTTGTAGGCAACTGCCGTGTTTCAGTTGTGGATTGATCTTATTCTCTGCTGATCTCTGCATGAAAGCAGGAATGCTTTTAGTCAGTAGCGTTAGTTAAATAGCCAACTGTAACTGCTCTCGTACTTGTTGTGGGCTGGGTTTTAGTCTTTTAGAATTTGGAAGGAGTTCCACTTTTTGAGTATGGGGCAAAATCGATACTTCTTTCATCAAAACACTGGTCTTCTTTGTAATTGGCCCAGTATCCAAATCTACCCTTGGGTTTAGTCTCGCACATGCAGACCTACCTCATGATACATTAGGAGGCTGAGAGGAGACCTCATTGCTCTCTACAACTACCTGAAAGGAGGTTGTGGAGAGGAGGAAGCTGGGCTCTTTTCCAAAGGGACAGGGGACAGGACAAGAGGGAATGGCCTCAGACTCCGCCAGGGGAGATTTAGGCTTGACATTAGGAAAAATTTTTCCCAGAAAGTGTCATTGGTTCTTGTCAGAGGCTGCCCGGGGAGGTGTTTGATTCACCTTCCCTGAAGGTGTTTAAGGCACAGGTGGATGAGGTGCTGAGGGACATGGTTTAGGGTTCAATAGGAATGGTTGGACTCGATCTGGTGGGTCTCTCCCAACCTGTTGTTCTATGATTTCTGAAAAAACAGATCTCCCGTTAGTTCCAAGTAAGTGGTGAGCACACCTTCTCTGATTGTCTTCAGCCAGAGTGCACTGTGAGCTGGGAGCTCTGAAATGCTTCATCCCCATCCTGCAGCCTGTTCCCTCTGTTAGGCCGGAGCCTGAGATGTGCCCATCTACTGATGGAGAGTAGAGCTCTCAACACTTCTGATACGGAGAAGAATCAACTGATCTGATGGTGCTTGTTTGTTCCATGCTAATTCAGTACTTGTTAATCTTCTAGCTCCTTTAGTTTTATTCCAACTTCAGCTCATTTATTTTGTTAATTTGCTCTGAATGTGTTGTTGTTCCCTGTCTGAATGCATCTTGTTCAGCCTGAAGATTGAATTTGGAGGTTGTAAGCCTGACATCTAAGGCACTTAAACAGGGCTGGAAATTCCCCTTGCCATATGTAGTTGCACAGTTTTTATTTTGAAGAACCTGGTGTTTTCAGCATACCCCTGCTGCACAGGGCACACTGTTCTTTCTGCCACCTCATGGATTTCTGACCAACCTTCCTTGGATTCATTCAAGGCAGGAATGAATTTCTGTCTCACTCTCAGTAAGTGCGTAATCTTATTCTTTTCAACAACACATGCATGGCGGGTGCGGTGGCCCAGAACTGTTCACTCTTATTAGTGTTTACAAATAACCTTCGTTGCATGGAGAGCCCTCAGCAGTCATTAAATAAGTGAGAAGTGAGAGCTCTTGGCACCTCTTGAGCTGTTCTGTCCCTCAGCACCAGAACTGTGGTGTTTGAAGGCAGGAATCTGTGCTGGAGGTGCTGGGCAGTTTGTGGTGTTCTCCAAGCTCAGGTGGAAACGATGCTGATGTTCTGGTCAGAGTGGTTGTTCCTGCTAACATTTTCCTTCTGAGTAGCTGTTGTGCTGAGAGGCTGAGGAGTGTGAATTGTGTGTGCGTGCTTGCGTGTGTGGGGTTCATAAAACGTTAAGAATGTAAGAGGATTGCAGAGATTGACTCATTATCTCCACTGCTGTATGGCTTTCACCCTAGAGTCTATAAATATTTTGATTATAAAGCATGTATTGGTTTGTGTTTAATGATTGATTCATGTTTAAAAGGAAACGCTTATGGTTTATGTTTGCATTTTATACTTATTTTAATCATGCTTTGTTTTTTGTTTCTTTTTTTTTTTTTAATTGCAGCAGCTGTTGCCGGGTAAAAAGTTTTGGGAATCTGATGATTCCAGCAAAGATGGACCAAAAGGGATATTTCTGGGAGATCAGTGGAGAGACAGTGCTTGGGGAACATCAGGTAGCTCAATTATTTTCTTAATTTAGTTGGGGTTGAATACAGAAATGTGCACCTCACCTGCTCAGAATTGCTGGCTGCGCTGGATGACACAGCTTTTACAGGATTTCTAAAAACACCGGTTTTACCTGTTAGAAAACTGATAGAAACCTTATGTTGCTGTGCAATAGAGTGGAAAGGTTTCCATAGTCATAAAAAGATTGTCTGATGTGAACTTGTGTACCCTTAAGGTTTATATGCTTAAAAATGTTAGATTGTTTGAATTGGAATTTTAATGGCATTCTGATTTATTTTCTGCCTTACGATTGGTCACTGAAGTTTAAACAAAGGTCCTAGAGAACAAGATTAGTTAAAAAGAAAACCCAAACCACCCACAGTTTGTTTTTTTAACACACTGAACCAACCCACCAAACCCCAACAATGTTCAGTTTTATAAAGAAATAAGTGATGTTTTGCATTAGTGGTGTTGACGTTTATCTGCCAAGAATTTTGTTCTTGGATTACTGTCCCTTATTTTGAATTTAAGGAGAGAGCGGTCAGGTTTCTTTGAGTTAAATGGCAAACTCACGTGCATGTGCTGAATTTGAAAAGCTAACTGTTTCCTTTTTGTTTTCTGTGCTTTCTGTATGTAATGAATGTGCTCTTTAAACTGTGCTGAGCATCCTGTGCAGTTCCCAAACCACAGCTCCAGGGAGATGGAATTCAGAGGAACCTCACTATTGTGTGGTTTATTGTCTGCTGAAAATATCCCTTGTTAGAGTGAAGGCTTTGGGATAGTGATAAGGGCATTTTTAATTGTTTAAATTCCAAAGTGGGATAAACTTCTCAGAACCTGACTGGCTGAACCTTGCAGTCTGGGCATTGAGGAGCTTCTGGGAGCTGCTACCTCCTGTGTCTGATATGCCCTCCTGCTGTGGATTTCCATAGCGGTGCCTGCGTCCAGTCCTCTACACCAGTTTGTGCCCAGTTGTACTGGAGCTGAGAGTGGATTAAAGGGCTGAGCCAGACTGAATAGTAACACCCAAGAAGGAGCCTTTCTTCTGGTCAGGCAGGGTGGACATCTAGGGGAGGTGACCTCTTGTGCTGGCTGATCACAAATCTCCATGAGTCAAAGCCCTTCGTATTGTCTCTTCCTTTGTTTATTCTCCATTAATCCTGTGCACCTTACGGCCTCCATTCCTTAGCCGTGGCCTGCACTGTTCTCTGAGTCAGGGAGTCAGAATTTCCCCTTTTACTCATCTGAAGTAGAGAAAATGGCCATGGTGTGAGTAGTTGCTTGAGGTCAGTGCCCCCAGTAAGGAGCACAGCTCAGAGATGGGGTGTGGGAGCATCCTTGGCAAGAAGAGTAGTTTGTTCTATGAGCAGTAGAACTAATGACACCTGGCTTCCTGTGAGATGCCCTTTGCTCCATCCATTTTCCTTTGTCTGTGTCCCCAGTATGTGCTGCAGTCCTACCTCTTCACTGTGGTTCTTTACTCCTCTCCCTTGAAGTTGTAGCTTTAAAGCATTCAAAGCCAGAATTACTAGAAGAAGCTGCGCTATCAACACAGGCCACTCCTTCCTTCCCGACCTGGTGGTACAAGTAGCTCTGCAGCAGTGCAGTGAAACCCTCTGGGGAGTTGAGCGGGGTTACAGCTCGCTTTTATCTTTTCTGGGATAAAGGCAATGAAGAAAAGTCTCCCCAGTTCACTTCACTTTGTGACCCCATAGCTTCTTGTGCTACCTTGGGGGAGAAGGTAGGGAAGAGTAGCCAAGAGCAATGATGGAGCAGAATGCCTTCTCTTGACAGTTTGTGTGTGTTACGAGGAAGCTACAGTGTTGGTGTCACTGCATGTCCCTTCCACCATCCCGTGGCAACTGCCCTGTCTGCTGCCTCTTGGTACCGACTCACTGGCTGTTGCCAATCTGAGCAGGCAGGAGGGGAGAGCTGCTTCCCTTCTCTTCTGGGGCACATTGGATCACCTACTGCTGTCCAACCAGAGCTTGTAAGCAGACATCTCCCCTTAGTCAGGTCTGAGTGGGTCTCAAACCCTCAAGCTACAGGTGTGGTAAAGGGATGGGGCTGATGCAGGAGGACAGGGGATGAGGAGGAAGAAATGCAGTTCCCGTAAACTTTTTCTTGAGGAAATCAAGAGAATCCAAGAGAAACAGTGATAGTGACATGGATGTGGCAGTTCATAGGATCAAGAAATCAGATGGAGGACCAAGAAATCGGATGTAGGCTGGTGAGACGGTAGGATGATGTTTTAAAGGACAAACCAAGACTTTTTTTTTTCCATTTTGCTAAAACTGAAGTCTAGAACATTTTTTTTTTAATAGCAACCTTAACTTAGAGACTTACATTTCTGAAATGTTATGATTTTAGATTTAAATATAGTTCTCTCTTGTAGGTTTGCAGGCTCTAGTATCTTAAAAACTGAAAAACCATCTTGCTTTTTCTAAGGGACATCAGAGCTGAAAAGTTGGCACTTCTTAGTATAACTAAGACCCTCATGTACTTTTTTAAATGACTTGCCTCCTGAATAGTTCAATCTGTTGATAAGAATTACACGTGTTTTTGTTCCAGATCACTCTGTTTCCCAACCAATTATGGTTCAGAGAAGACCTGGGCAGGGGTTTCATGTGAATAGTGAAGTCAACTCAGTGCTTTCACCACGGTCAGAGAGTGGAGGACTTGGAGTTAGCATGGTGGAGTATGTGTTGAGCTCATCTCCTGGAGATTCCTGCCTAAGGAAAGGAGGATTTGTAAGTGTGCCCGATTCTGACATTTGAGTTCCCATCATGTTCTTTTCTCCATTTGCTGCTTGGTTTGTTTTGTTTGTTAATCCATTCCTGAAGGCAGATGTTTCTTTTATTTGTTCCTATTAGGCTATCTGTCTTAAAATGGGTAGGGTAGCAGCTAAAACATGGTTTCTGGCTTAGGGGCTGCAGCGTGGGAGATGGGGTACAGGATGGGAGGGTTGCTGACCTTTCCTCATTCTTCAGATAAGCACCTGGCAGTAACACCCTAGCTAAGGGTGTTTGAAGAGTGAATATACCTGTGGGTTTCGAATGAGCATGTGGCTGCTTTGTGGCTGGCTGAGAACAAAAAGCTTCACGCTAGAAGTGTAATGTAGCTACAAAAGCCACTCCAGCTGGGGAGTGCTTTCCAGGGCATCGCGCTTCCTATGGAGAAACAGCATTAGCTGCCATGCTTCACAGGATGGGGATGGCGGCACAGTTGCTTCTACCTCAAATCCGAGGATATGGAGAGAGGCATAATCAAGCCCCATCCCTGTAGTGGGGGGAAAAAGGGCTGCTGCTCAGCTCTGCTTCATCGGCCAAGTGCTAGGTGAGGGATTGTTCAAAACCATGAAAGCAGAGTAGGTTTCTTCCTGTCAGACCGCTGTGCTCTGTCTCCTCAGGGAGCTGATTCGTGGTTGCCTTCATCCACCCTGTTGCTCCTCATTAGTGGGTACCTGATAACCCTGGTGACCCCTCAGCCTGGGAAGGAAGGGCTTTGAGAAATGAGCAGGCAGGGGAAGGAGCCAATTTATCGTCGGGATTGGGGGTTAAGGAGCATTAACGGTCAAGATGCCAACAAAGGGTGAATATCACATTGTGTGGGCAAGAACCAGGCTCCAAATTTATAATTGCCATTCTGAAATCTGCTCTCTAATCTCAAGGAAGCATGATTTGATTTTATTTAAGAAGCCACATCAGATGATGATTGCTTTTAAAACTATTTTGTTTCTCTAAATGTGGAGAAAGGGAATCCTTCCCTGCAGATGGAGAGAATAGGAAGTGATTTAGTTGATACAGGGTTCAAATACCCTGTTGAATTGAAGCGCTTTTCCCTCAAAGTGGAAGGAAGGCAGGGTTTGAATGTCTGTCTTTGTGACGGTACCAAAGCTGTCTGTGATAAATATGTTTATATGCCCCTTGCTGTTTTTTATCATAAATTATGTTGTTTTTCTTCTCCCTTTTGTTGTTCAAAACTCTGCCTCTGGCATAATCACCCTTTATTCTTCTCCCAAGTGAAATAAAATACAGACATTAAGGGCAGGATTGCCGCAGATGTAACACCAGTTGTAAAAAGCTCAACAGAAGAGAAATAAAGATTTTTTTTTTTTTTTTTCCCTCCCCTCCTCTCCCACCTCCAGCCCAGAAAAGGTGCTTTAGGATTATATGAGCCCATGATTGAGTGAGTGATTGACCTAAGGGCTCTGTACCTTGGAGTACAATGTGCAAATCCCAGCAATATCCCTCAAAACCAAGGTGATCCTGTTCTGCTCAAACCCATGTATTTGTCCAGTCATCTTTGACTGGAGACAGGGACTTTTGCAGAGACATTAATTCAGTTCATGCCCCTGCAGTACGTACTCTCATATTTAAAAGCTCCTGAATTAATTTTGAACTGCCTAACTCTGATCTACAAGGAGGATTTGGATAAGAATTCTTTAAAAATATTTCAAAGTGGGATTTTTAGAGGCTGTAGAGCCAGACCCTGGATCACCAAATAGGAGAAACTGAATAGACAGATAAAACCTCTCTTGAAAGGGTGAGAACTTCATTTCTTCAATTATGATTGACCGTTTTTGCTTTTTTTAATATACTTTTATTTGTGTGATCTCCCGTTTGCAAGTTCGTGACTTTATTGTGACGTATTTCTTTGATTTGTTACCATCTTGGAATAAAAGCAGAATTGATCTGAAAATGAAGCGTATTAAAATGATGTCTCTTTTGCCTAGGGGCCAAGAGATGCGGAGAACGATGAGAATGACAAAGGGGACAAGAAAAATAAGGGCACATTTGATGGCGATAAATTAGGAGATCTGAAGGAGGAGGGGGATGTGATGGATAAAACAAATGGTTTACCTGTGCAGAATGGAATCGATGCGGATGTCAAAGACTTCAGGTACGTGTGCTGTTAGTTAATAATTGGTATTGCACTGAACAGCTTTTTCTAAAGATTTTCTATGCTGTAGTGAAGAAGCCTTTGACTCATTGAAGCAGAGGGATGTTCCGCTGTGAGCAGGGAAGCACTGTGAGAAGGTGGTGGGTAACATCTGAGAGCTCTCGTCTTGGCACGGCTGCTTCTGTATTTTACAGTTTTGTTTCATTTTCACACCTGTTTTTAATTCATCTTGTGGAATTCCTGTGGAAGTACCTGCTGAAGATGTTTGCTCTGCTTATATGCTAGTCTAAATTATAGCTGATGCTTTGGACTTGTTCCTTACAGCTCTCAAGAGATTAAAACCCTCTGAAATTGTGGCTATTGATGGAATTGATGCGTTTTACCTGCTTGCTGTGCCTCCTCTTGACATGCAGCAAAGCTGTAAAAGCCAAACCAACGTGCTGTGAGGCTGCTGGCCCTGATGTTGGGATGAACAGTTTCCCACTGTTGTTCAGGGCTTACGTTAGGGAATTAGGAAAGATTTGAAGTGGGATACGATGCCAGAGTGTTACCTGCTTAATAATGACTGAATAGCTTCATGAAAACATAACTCTGGCGTTTCTGACATCCTGCCTTGTTGTGGCTGTCTTTCTCCTCAATTGAGGAGTAGAAGAAAACTTCTTTTCACGCTTCTACTATAATAGGCCTTTAAGTCAAGGGACCTAGGGGTTTTATGGGTGTGATTTCGGCTTTTGTTTTTAAACACACAAGTTGTGCTGTAAAATCCATTTAGGGAATTATTTCAGACCCTCATTCTATTTATTTTCTACTTTCATCACCACATGTATGAACCGTTCTGGTGAGTCATGTCTGTTGCTCTTAATTGACTGTGTGACACAGCATTAAGTGGGGATGCTTAGTGACAAGTGTCTTTTCTCTCTGCGTAGCCGTACACCTGGTAATTGCCAGAACTCTGCAAGTGAAGTAGATCTTTTGGGTCCAAACCAGAATGGATCAGAGGGCTTAGCCCAGCTGGCGAGTACTAATGGTGCCAAGCCGGTAGAGGATTTCTCCAACATTGAGTCCCAGAGCGTCCCTCTGGATCCCATGGAACACGTTGGCATGGAGCCTCTTCAGTTTGACTATTCTGGCACTCAAGTACCTGTGGACTCAGCTGCAGCCACCGTGGGGCTCTTCGATTACAATTCCCAACAGCAGGTAAAGTGCCCCCTGGCCCTACCCTACTGCTTCGGTTCCTCCCGGAGAGTTGCTGTGGGACGAGCATGATCTCAGGCTCTTGTCTCCTGGTGGGATGGGGGAAGACTTGGAGTTGTTTCATCCTCTTAATGCCACCTACCTGTCTGGAGTGCTGCACGTGTCCTCCTAGGGAGCTGGATTAAGATCTACTGTCCATGGCCACCTGACCAGCAGTCTGAAGGACCTGTAATAAACAGCAGTTACCAACAGCCCTTCCTGTGTGTTGAGCGTTTTTAGCTTGAGTGAGTTTGAATTGGAGAAGAGTAATTAAATTAGTAAAAACTGCTAAACAACAACAGAAAAACACACCCCACCCTTTAGCCCTTAAAGCGACTTAAAGGTTAGGTGACTATTGAGCTGTGACCTTGCTCTGGGACCCAGGCTGAAGGAGTGATGAGTTTTAACTGGCTTGTGCTTGAGCGTGGTTTAACACCTGAGTTCAGAGTCCAGTGCTACAAAACTTTATCTCAGCCCAGTGTGTTTGTTTGACCTTTTCTCCCACACAAGTGGCCTGAGCTTCTCATCCTGGACCAGTAACACGAGTCCTTGCCGTGTTGTTGGCTCCTCTTGAATGCTGGGCCTGGATCCAGGGATCGACTTGTAATCCACTCCTGTTCCTGCTGGTTTGGGTAACAATTGTAAACTTTTATTGCTTTCCTTTTGCAAGTATGATATCAGTCAAAGAAGAATAAAACCCTTTGTTGTAGCTGATTGCAAGGGTGTATAACTGCCCTGGGCTTCCTGAAATATCTGATCCTTGTCAGCAGAACAGCCTGCTGGCACTTGGGATGGAGGAAAGACTGCTGCCAAGGTTATGCTACAGACCCACCTTCAGAGAATTATCAGAGTCTTGGAAAGCAATATAAATATGTGTGAGAGCTCGGTCAGTTGTTTTATTACATAGCATGCTTGGAAGGTTAATATGGGAGATTTTTTTAATGATTAAACTGCACAGCTGCTGTACGGTTCAAAAAGGGAAAACTCAGGTAGTTTCAAGTCATTGTCTTACTCTTTTAGGCCTTTAATGCAAGAGTTACTTTCAGACAATGACATGTATTTTTTCGGAGCAGTATGTTCGAGCTATGGGAACTGCTTTGTGAAGATTCATTGGACGTAGGACGATAACTGCAGGAATGTAAAGTCTGTAACTTGTGTTTTGTTAATGTTTTTGATTTAAGTTAAAGCTCATTTACAAGTTCAAACAGTTTTTAATTGATTCTTCCAGCTTTTAAAAAACAGGAGTTAAAATTTGTCATCCTTTGTGCCTAACTTCTGTAAATAACTGCAGAAGTAAGGCTGCCCTGGAAAGTGTGCTGGTTTCAGAGTGACTGTGGTATGGCTCTAGCTCTGGAGGGCCTTACTGCTAGGCCTGTGGGGTTTTTTTTCCTTCTATATAAAGTGAATGGGTAATGTCATAGAATCATAGATTGGTTTGGGTTGGAAGGGGCCTGAAAGCCCATCCAGTTCCACCCCTGCCATGGGCAGGGACACCTCCCACTGGATCAAGGGCTCCAAGCCCCATCCAACCTGGCCTTGAACCCCTCCAGGGATGGGGCAACCACCACTGCTCTGGGCAACATGGACCAGGGCCTCCTCACCCTCACAGCAAAACATTTCTTCCTAAGATCTCATCTAAACGTCTCAAGATTCACACAGAGCTGCTGTCATTTACACAGACTGATACTTAAAACTCTCGGAAGGGCTGCTTGTGAAGTTGCAACTCTCTGATCTCCTTGCAGTGTGAGTTGGAGGGGAGCTGGAGGTCCTGGTGCTGGAAGCACAGCTGCACACCCACCTGGCTCACATTGAGAACACGTGGGCCAGGGGTGTTCTTAACGGCTGTTGCGCTCAAGTTTCAGCTTTGTTGCAGAGACTGCTCGCGCCTAAAGAAAAGGCAACTTGTGCAAGTGTCAGTGCTGTGTTAAAGATTCAGTCTGCTGCCAAATGGGACCTCTTGGAGCATGTTTGTGTAAAAGTGATGTGTCCTCACTCAGGGTTGTACCCGCTCCCTGTACACACGATACCCAGCAGCCAGCACTCCTTGGTGTTCTCTGTCTGCCAGTTATGGCCTGTGTGAAAGAAATCTCACTTGGCAGGTTAGTCTTTTCCATTCAGTTGTTGGAAGGAAATACGTCCTGAACAAAAGGATGTTGTCTGTAAAAGTGTCTTTCTGTGTCCGCTGGGAAACATCATATACCCTGCAGGGACTGCAGGCAAGTAGAGCTCAAAGCAGTGTTAAGAAGGGCTGGTCTTACCCATGCATAATCTGATTAGAGATGTCAGATGTTTATATTGCAGAAGAAACTGCCTTACACAAATCTAATCTCAGCGTTCCTATAACTGTAAAACACAGACCACCATGTTCAGGTTTCTCAGAATTCCCTTGAGGAATTCCCTTGTGTTGCAAATGATACTTGGTTTATGTCCTCATGTGACTGAGGAAAATTGTGTTGCTTTGTGAATCATAGAATACTTTGGGTAGGAAAGGACCTTAAAGATAATCTAGTACCAGCCCCCCCCTGCCATGGGCAGGGACAGCCCATGAGAACAGGCTCCCCAAGGCCCATCCAACCTGCCCTTAAACACCTCCAGGCATGGGACAGCCACAGGTTCCCTCAGCAACCTGTTCCATTCTCACCATTCTCATGGTGAAGAAATTCTTCCTAATGTTGAGTTGAAATCTGCCCTTCACAAGTTTATACCTGTTCACCCTTGTCCTGCTGCCACAAACCTTTATGAGCAGTCCATCTTCAGCTTTCTTGTAGCCCCTTTCAGGTCCTGGAAGGTCTCTAGAAGATCTTCTCTGAGCCTTCTCTTCGATTTGAATATGACCATCCAACCGTTTTCTTATCCACTGTACTGTTTACCCATCAAATCTACATCTCTCCAATTTAGAGAGGAGGATGTTGTGGGGAACCGTGTCGAAGGCCTTACAGAAATCTAGATAGATCACATCCATTGATTTAGCCATGTTGACTTCTGCCCCATCGTAGAAAGCCACTAGGTTGGTCATACAGCACTTGCCCCTGGTGAAGCCGTGCTGGCTGTCATTAATCACCTCCATGTGCTTTGGCAGAGCTTCTAGGACGATCTGTTCCATGATCTTCCCAGGCACAGAGGTGAGGCTGACAGGTCGGTAGTTCCCAGGGTTGTCTTTTCTGCCCCTTTTAAAAATGGGCACAACGTTACCCTTCTTCCAGTCACCAAGGGCTTCTCCTGATTGCCGCGACTTTTCAGATCTCATGGAGAGTGTCTTGGCAACCACATCTGCAAATTTTGTCAGGACTCTGGGATGCATCTCAAACGAGTCCAGAGAAGAGCAACGAAGCTGGTGAAGGGGCTGGAGGACGGCATTGGAGCCGCTGCATTGGAGCCAAGTCTTTAGGTTCTTTGACTTGAGGTTGCAGACATTCATCCAGTAATTTCCTTAAGCAGATGAAAGGACTCTGCCCGGCCGCTCTGTTCCATGTGCTTCCCTTCTGTTACAGCAGCCATTAGAAGTAAAGGAGCAGCTTTTTAATCTCTGCGTCTTTAGGTAAACTCTGACAGCTGCTAGCAGCAGCCATTTGTGGAGCATTTGGGATCCTGTGCCTTGATTTCAGTAGGAGAAAAATACACGGAGTTGGTGTGGATACTTATATGTCTGAAAGTCAAATTTAGCAGTTGTCGACTGCGCTCACACAAGGAGGGGAGAGCAAGCAGAGAACAAAGAAATACAACAGCAGGTGAAATATTAATGCTTTGAATAGCAGTGTGTTCTTTTTCTGCTGGTACTTCTGATTTAAAAATGGATCTTTGAGATGCATTTGGGAGCTGTGGAAGTAATCACGCGTGCAAACTGAGCAAAAGAAAAAGTGTTTTCGGAAAAGATAAGGGATTTTTTGCCCTTAAGACAGGCAGCTGATGATCTAGCCACTTCCTCGCCTGCTCACCTTGGTGGAATACATGTTAGCAGACTGGAAAATCAGATCCAGGGTTGGAAAAGAATATGAAAATGAAAGGTTTTGGGGAAGTGTTTGAAGCTGTAGAAAGCTACAATATTGGATTGCTGAACTCAGTTCAGAAGCAATAGAGAAGAAGAGGAACTCGATACAGACTGCAGGCTACTTGTTTGGGATTTATCAACACCCACCAGTGAAACATTTAGGGATATATTTTTTTGCCATGTCTGCAGGTGCCAGTTAGCAAACAAGGTGTTCCTGGAGACTCCTCGAGAGCTTCTACCCCTCATTCCATTTTCTGCAGGACACTATCCATGAAGTCCTTGGTACTTTTAAACTAAGAAATGTCAGTAAAGCATCTGATCCAGCTACTAATGACAGATGGTCCATTAATGAAGATTACACCCCTTATAAGCACTCAGCTTTGTGTAAGCACAAGGTGCTGCTGAATGACATGTTTAAAACAGAAGAAAAAAAGGTGTGTTCTGCGTAATGGTTTATGGCCCTCCTGATATTTGGCCCAAAGAGGTGATAAAGAACTGGATATCAGGTGTTTCTCCATAAACAGCATTCCTCCGTACCCTCGATCTGTAGAAGGGCCCCAGCTTCCTAAGGAATGGGTGATCTTCAGGGCAAACGGTTGTGGCTAAGTTGCTGTACTCAGAATATCCCCTCTGGATCCCCTCAGCACTGTGTTTCTGCATCTTTGATACTGATTCCTTACACATTATATTCCCCTCCAAACTTGTAAAAAGAGAAGAAAATAAAAGTGACTTGTTCAGATACTGTTGCGTTTTCTCCTTGTTGCTCAGATGCTCTCAGGAGAACCAGCTCAAATTTTTGCTTATAAAAACACCCCCTAATTTTCTAAATGATTCCTTGCTACTTCTTAAAGGTTGTGAGTTTCTGCCAAAAAATTGAGCAGAATTATTATTGCTGCTTCTGGCAGCTGAAGTGGCTCCCTCGCCGGGTCTGAAAGGAGGGCAGAGATAATAGGTGTGAAAATTGAATGTCGTTTAGGCTTAGGTTTTTATCAAGTGAGTGGAAAGAGAAAACATTTATCACAGTAGTTTGTGAAGAAATTCACACCTCAGAGATGATCACTTTTGGGGATGAATGTTGCTTCTGGATAGTTTCAGAATGGCTGTTCAGCTTGTGTATCCTTAAGTGTTTTAATTTGAGCTGAGCGCTGGTCTGCTAAGGGATTGACTCAGGGAGCCTTTTGTTTCAGTAGAGGTGTAGGAAGCTGGGGAAGTAAGGTTTTGGCAAGAACCTGGAATTAAAAAAAAACCAAAACCAAACTCTTAAGTAACAATACTTTAATATAATCTTTACTCTTTCTTACTGAGATGACTGTTCTTGATGCCATTGCCCTCTGCTTCCTTTAGCCTGGAGAAGAGGAGGCTGAGGGGAGACCTCATTGCTCTCTGTAACTACCTGGAAGGAGATTGTGGAGAGGAGGGAGTTGGGCTCTTCTCCCAAGTGCCAGGGGACAGGACAAGAGGGAATGACCTCAAGCTCCACCAGGGGAGATTTAGGCTGAACATTAGGAAAAAAATTTACACAGAAGGGGTCATTGGGCAGTGGGAGAGGCTACCCAGGGAGGTGGTTGATTCATCTTCCCTGGAGGTGTTTAAGGAACGGGTGGACAAGGTGCTGAGGGACATGGTTTAGTGTTTGATAGGAACGGTTGGACTTGATGATCCCGTGGGTCTCTTCCAACCTGGTTGTTCTGTGATTCCGTAAGATTAGAGAGCTGTAGTGCCAGATGTTGCATGTGTTTTGGGTGGCTTAACTAAGGAGTCCCTGGTTTCTGTCTGTGGTCAATGAAGAGTTTGCATTTCTTGCCTTGATTCCCACAGGAGGTGCTGGAGGTCAAAGGCTGTCAGGTAAAGGAATCATTTTGTCCAGGAGCTTGTGAGCTGAGGCTGGCATCCCACCTGACGGCTCTGGAGCCATCTCAAGGGCATCGTCTCCCTGACATACCTGGCTCTGCAGTCAGCTGGCTGTCCCGCTCGCCACTTCACTCACTTAGGTTGCCGCTGGTGTAGCTGTAGTTTTGCTGTGCTCAGTGATGTTGAGGATGTGGAAGTGCTGGTGGCAGCTGCTGGTGATCCACAGGCTGCAGTCAGGAGCTGTGTGTTTGAGGAGGAGCTGGGAAAGAAATGGCTTTAGGGCACTCAGTGTGCAGAGGAAACCCTGCCTGTGGTTCAGCCCTACTTCAGAAATATATGTGTGTATATATATGTGTATCTTTTTCAGATGAATTATCACGGGCAATTGATTTCAAAGGGCTTTGGTTTTTCTCAATCCTTTTGAAATGTTTCCCTTTAAAGAGGACTGTCTGTAGCTGTGAAAATAAATCTAGTGTAAAGGAATCACTTTAAAAGGAAGGGGAAGAATGCTTTTTGTGCATGACTAAAGGGCTGTTTTTGTGCTTTTGTCCCTTCAGTTGTTCCAAAGACCGAATGCCCTTGCTGTTCAGCAGCTAACAGCGGCGCAGCAGCAGCAATACGCCTTGGCAGCTGCCCACCAGCCTCATATAGGTAAGTTTTGCATTTAATACATTACGTTTTGCTGGATTTCTGGTAATGCTCTGAACGCACTGGGAAAATACAAGGGAAAAAAGGATTGGGAGGTTTTCACAGAATAATGGAATGGTTTGAGTTGGAAGGGACCTCAAAGCCCATCCAGTTCCACCCCTGCCATGGGCAGGGACACTTCCCACTGGATCAGGGGCTCTAAGCCCCATCCTTGAACCCCTCCAGCGATGGGGCAGCCACCACTGCTCTGGGCAGCCTGGGTCAGGGCCTCCCCAGTCTCATTGTGAAGAATTTCTTCCTAATGTCTAATCTAAATCTTCCTCCTTCATATTTAAAGCCCTTCCCCGTTATCCTGTTACCTGGGCCTTGTAAAAGGTTCTTCTCCAGATTTCTTGGAGCCCCTTTCAGCACTGGAAGCTGCTCTATGGTCTTTTCGGAGCCTTGCCTTCTCCAGGCTGAACAACCCCAACTCTGTCAGCCTGTTCTCATAGCAGAGCTGCTCCAACCCTTGCATTATCTCTGTGGCCTCCTCTGAACCCATTCCAGCAGTTCCATATCCTTCTCATGTTGGGGATTCCAGGTTTTAGAGAAACCTAAATATGTTTTCACCACTAGTAAGCGACACACAAGCTGGAGTGTAATGTTTGAAGATTACTCCAGAAGTTTTCAAGTACTTCTTGCGCACTTTATAAAGCTCTGGAGCATTCACATCTGGCAGGAATAACACTCTTATCTTGCTGAGCGTGCTGCTCGGTAATGAGTGTGGTGAAGGACTTCCTTGCTCTGATTGAATTGGGATAAGCAGCAGAGTGAAGCGAGGGCAAAACACGGTGTATGCTGGGATGTGCTTCCTGTGGCTCAGCCTGACCGAGTTCTGACTTCAACTTAAAGATGTAATTTATGCAAACACATGATTCACGTTATTGAAACAGTATAGATTAACTGGGAAGAAAGCACTTAATCCTATGCACAGAGCACCAGGACAACTGCAGAAGGCCTACTCATGGGTGATTGCAGTTAAACTGTCTTAGGGTTAAGCGTTTTTAGCACAATAAGCAATTGAAGTGGCAGCTCCCCCTGCCTGGAAGCCCCATACAAACATGTGGGTCTCTGCCCGCTCTGTGCAGTGCACTTGTGTGCTTAATGGGATTCAGGGATAGACCTGAATTAAAATGGTTTAGCTGTATAACTGACACCCCTTCACCTTCTCCTCCCCTCCACACCCCCTCCCGCCCACTGGTAATTTGTCTAATGATTAAACTGTTCCCTTGCAGAGGAAGGCAGTGCCTACACGGCAGTGGTAGTGTCCTACGATGTTGCCTGTATGCTCCTGAGCTCCTTCCAAACTCATTAATTGAAATGCTGGTACTGGGTAGTGGACCTGGAATCCAGAAAGTAGGGGAAGTTTGGGTCGTCATCAACTGGCTATAGAAGATAGAGAATAGTAATGAGCAAGTAAATAATGTTAATATCTTGCTGGTGTTAATAGTTGCCTAAACAGCGAGGCTGCAGAGATACCTGAGCAAGTATGACGGTTTCATGCACACCATTTTACCACTCCAGCCTTCCTTAGGAGGTGTTTTAATTAGTTTGTTTCATGTAAATTATCTTCTGTGGATCATTCCACTGTGATTCTGGGAAGTGCAGGGATTGCTCACTGCCTTCAGGAGACAACCTGTAATCAGATTGAAAAATACTAAAGCACCTAAGTGTTTGTTTGTCGCCGCCCAGGTACCAGAGGCGTTTTGGTAGGGCTTCAGTTCTAGTTAAGTTTGTTTTTACTGACAGGTATGTTTTCAGCAGGTTTAGCTCCTGCTGCCTTTGTCCCCAATCCGTACATCATCAGTGCTGCTCCACCGGGAACGGATCCGTACGCAGCCGGACTTGCAGCAGCGGCAACGTTAGGTGAGATATTTCCAGTTGTCCATGCATTTGTGACCGTTTTCTGTGCCGAAACGGCTCGTGGGTCTGTGATTGTGGAAGTTTAATATTAGTATGTTGTTATTTCTGCGAAGAGATAATTGTATGTCAGTAAGCTGAAATGGGATTTGTGTTGGAACCCTGTTTTATGTTGATCAAATGTGATAATTCTTGTGTAGCGCTTGCTGTGGGCTCTCTCTTGAGGAGCAAATCTGAAACAAAACACTTGCAGATGTAAATGTTGCTCCATGTTTGGGGTTTTTTTGATAGCTGGCAGCAGCGAGAGATACCTTTGAAACTATCTTTATTAGATGCTAGAAAAATGGAAGATGTGTTTTCCTGCCAGGAAATGAGGAAAGTTTTATCTCCTAGCTGTTCAACTAGATTTACTGTAGCGCATCCTGCAAGTGAGATCCTTCCTTTTACTGAAGTCTGTTCGGAATTTATGCTTTTGAGGTTCTGTAGGTGAAACCACCCTGTATCTGCTCGTGCTGTGAATGTGGAGGCTTCCAGATGGCAGGCAAAGATAGTGCCTCTTGTCTTCATGTAAGATCTTTCTCCCAAACGCTCGTGTCCAAGTTTCCAAATTCTTTACAACCGTCAGAGCCAAACTTGTTGTATCTGGTGACGACAGCTCAGTGAAACAGCTTATCAGACACTGCGAAGAACAAGCTGTATGTTGAACTTCTGCTGTGTATGCTGCAAAGCTCTTACCTAAGCTTTGAGGACAAAGGAAGAATGTTCTTTCAGAGGAATATTTTTGTAACCATGCTTTGCTTTCCTTGAGACGCTGGGAGAGGAAACTGCAGTTTGAATAAAAACAGCGTAGTTCAGCAGAGTGGTGATTTTTAGTGGAACTTGCGCACCGTCACCACACTCTACTTAGAACTTCAGTGCTTGTTGCCAGCCCCTTCAGCTGTGGGATGGCTTGTACTGAATCAAACCCATAAATGCTGGTTGTAGGTGAATCCAGCGCTCTGGCAAGCAGGGATGTGGTTTGGTACGTGACTTTTTGGCGTGTTCAGCAGCCCTTACGTAACCGCTGCTTAGCTGTTAAGCTTGGAGGCCAATATCAGGTCAAGCTCTGCCATGGGATTTCAGCAGCCATTCTCCAGTTGGATAACATTTTGAGTGGATTGTATGGAAGTATGTAAAGAATCAAGATGATAATTTAAAGATGAGTTTGGACTCCTTGGCCGTTGTGGATTTTGTGTGCTGATTGTGTAATAACAATGCAAGATTAAGTTTAGCTAGCAACATGTTGTTGGCAAACAAATGCCTCTGTGATTAAGTGGAATAAAGCCAAGAGCAGGAGTATAAGGATATTTCTAACAGTCCAGGAGTTGATAAACAAACCACTGTGTGATGATAAGTGTGTGGCAGTGAATGGACGACCTGAACTCTTGGTGGCAAATACAAGTCAGAAGCTTCAGTCAGGACCTAGCAGGGTTGAAGTGCCAGAGCAATTCCTGTTACAGTCAGAAGAGGTGCTCAGTGAATGAAAGCCATAAAAAAGAGGGTGCTGGTTGACCTTTCTGCATCACCTCAGTGCTACTAAAGCCAGTGCTCCTTTAATAATGCACTGAAATTCAGTGGAGCAGGAGGTCAGCGTCTTGATTTCATAGAAAGACCATATGGAAGTGCTGCCAGATTTCTAGGAAACGGCGAGTGTGTTTGCCTCAGCTTTTTTTTTTTTTTCTTCCCCTTTTTCTCAGCAGTATTGAAGCTGCAGCTGCCTGAATATCTGTTGGTGCCTTACAGATTTGAACTAGGAAACATGTCCCAGGATACCTAAAGCATCCCAAAACTTGGCATCAGGATATCTGCTTCAATAATTTTTAATCCTTATGACTTGCAAACAAAAAGAAAGGACATGTAATATGCTGCAATGTACTTGTAGGGTTGTATCACTGATAAGTGAGTTACTTCATCCATCTCCTTTGGCTCTGCACTCTGACAGCTAGAAGCAGCAATATAACAAATCTCACTCCTTTTTGATTTTTGTTTGAAGAAAAGCATCTTTTCTGTCTAGACTTGAGCACCTTTGAAAGCCACCTCGATACTGAGTGCAAGGCTGAGGGGTGTGGGGCAGTTCAGATATTTAGAGGTACATATAAAGTCACGAGGCCTCTCTGATGCAGATGTGAGTGTCAAATTGGGAGGATGTAGAGAAGTTTGAGATGGAAGAAATTACTTTGAAGTTGTTGGTAGTTTATTGCTCAGTTACTTTTAGAGCAGAGAGAATACTTTTGTGTTTTATGGCAGAGATAATTTTGTCAATTAAAATTCTGCCATTATGGCAGCTTTTTTCATGATTGTGAGACTGTCAGCCCTGTGATAATGCTCCTTTCTTCCCAACAATAGTAGCATTTTAAAGAACAGATTTGAATGCAGGGGGAAGGGCTTCCTAGACTCAAGAAAAAAATCACTTTTGAGTTTAAACCATGGGGAATATGTTACAGTCTTTCAAAAGCGCTGTGAAATTGTCTTTTGTCATTTGAGAAAGGTGTCACTCAAAACAAGAAATCTTGCCTTTTATCAGACAAGTTGGGGAATGTTGATTCCCTTTGGGGTGTTGTGTTACAGGTAGAAAAGTGTTCCTGCTCTTTGTAGAGAAGTGGATGCTGGAATAATCTGCATATAGGAAAAGCACAAATGCTGCTTGGCTCCAGGTAGAGTCGGGTTGGAAGTGGCTGCACAGTGCTTTTCCAGCTTGGATTGCTCAGGAGCCTCACTCGGTGGTGACCCCAGCTCAGAGATGGCCGCAGGGGTGGCTGCATGCACACACTCCGAGGTCGCGGGGTTTGGGGAGCACGCGTGGCTGGCTCTTCCAGCTGCCTCAGACACGGTGTTGTGTGAGGGTGCTTCTTATCTTGGATCTGTGCTGGCCCCAGGGTTTGCGTGGGGCTGCACCAGGGCCCCGAGAGCTCAGCTGTTCTCACCCCACCCAGGAAAAGTCACCGCTTCATGGTGGTTGCCGTACGGGTGGTTGTGAAGTGATCAACTCACAAGTTGATAGCATGTGATAGAGCTGCTGTCGGGGTTTTAAGATGAGAGGTTCTTGAGGCTGTTTAACCCCAGTGGTCGCTAAGCCCTTAGCCTTGGCAAGAGGGAGCTAGCTGTTCCTGCAGAGACTGGAGTGTGAAAGCTGAGATGAAAAGCCAAAATTCCATTACGGACACACTTACAGGTGGTTTTGCTAATGTTTCGTGAAAGGAATAGTTGTGGCTGTCTGGCCAGTGTGTGTGAGATGTGGTAGTGGGAATATTTGATTTCAAAGGCAGGGGAATGGCTTTAATTTTCTCATGTACGTGTATCTTTATTAAAAGTGTAAAAGCAGGTGCAGTATTTCCTGAAGAAACACTCTGTCAGTCTGGCGATGATGACACACTTGCCCTCACTGAGAACGTTGTTCAATAATGAGCCTCACCATGCGCTCAAATGAGCTGAGCCAGACTTGCAGCTCTTTTAAGCCCAGCTGCCTGCAAACTTCAAAGACTTCTTCTCCCTTCTTCTTTTAAACATCCAAGACTCTGGTGGATCTGATGAGCAACCTCTAACTAGGAGAAAAAATCCCATCTAGACTATGCTTGTTTGATAATTAGAGCTGAGATTAAAATAACCTGAAGCGATGCCCACATTTTGCCCAGATAAAGGGGATTGCTGCAACTTCTCAGTAGCCGAGGGCAAGCGCAGGCTGATTACTGGCAGAAAATGAAGCAGTTGCAGCTATTTTCCCGTTGAGTGCAGAAGCAACCTAGCAGCTGCCGTCTGATCTGTATATAAGCAGGCCTTTAATCCACTGCTCGGCTGCATCCGTACCTGCTCAGGTGAAGATGAGCAATCCTGTTGGGGCTGATTCTTTTTCCACAGGTTTTTCATTTTTGCTCCCATTGCTTGGGAATGTCCAGTTTGGAAGGTAAGGAACAAGTGGTTGCCGCTCCAAGACAGGCTTGGGTGAGACAGAGGAGTCACCTTCTCTGCCTGGCAGCACACAGTAAATCCTGCACGGGTGGATTTTGTGGCAGAGCTTTAGCATGTGATACAAATCTGACTGCTCAGGGTGTGTTGCTGGCGTCGGTCAAGAAGCTGCTCGTAGCATCTCCCTGTTGCCTGTGGGCGGTGACAGTACAAACCCCTAAATTTGGGGGAAGTACAGTGATTAGAAATGATAAGGAGAGTAACTATTAACACTTTTTAAATAAGAATTTGATATCTGGCATTAAATTAACATCTTGATGTGTGGCTGAGTCTCACCACACCATGGTGTTGATTGCGGGAGCAGCATCCATCCTGGCCCAGACCCAGACTGTTGCACAGGGATTGTTTTTATGTCACGTCCATAGCTCATTTGAGACAAACATGTTACTGGATTAAAAAGAGAGAAAGCCAAAAGAACAAAAGGCTTCCTGGATGCCCCCCGTGGCCCTCCCTTTTTTCCCAAAGCTTGCACTCTGCAGTTTCTTTTGCATCTTTCTGCTGTCATCCCTCATTTTGAGGGAGTATCTTTGAGTCTCTTGTGTGAAACAATTTTTGTGTGTTAACACTTCTATTTTCCTTGCAGAGCTTTACTGCAAGACCAGACTACCAGTAATGCTAAAATGGCTTGCTTAGAACTCGAACACTAGCAGTCTCTCTTAAAATAGAAGTTATTTTTACTCTACGTAAGAACAAGCTTGTGGTTCAAATTCACTAAAGCTATATTTATTCTCCAGTGTCAAATCCAGCTGTGACACTTTTACATTAGGGCTGGCATGTCCTGAGTTACTGCTGCTGTGGCGAAGGAATCTGGGATATAGAGAGTGTTTGAAAAGCAAAGGAAATACTACTTCTCTTCATAGAATCATAGAACAACCAGGTTGGAAGAGACCCACCGGACCATCAAGTCCAACCATTCCTTTCAAACACTAAACCATGTCCCTCAGCAGCTTGTCCACCCGTCCCTTAAACACCTCCAGGGAAGGTGACTCAACCCCCTCCCTGGGCAGCCTCTGCCAGTGCCCAATGACCGTTTCTGTGAGAATTTTTTTCCCAATGTTCAGCCTGAATCTCCCCTGGTGGAGCTTGAGGCCATTCCCTCTTGTCTTGTTCCCTGTCACTTGGGAGAAGAGGCCATCACCCTCCTCTATAACCTCCTTTCAGGTAGTTATAGAGAGCAGTGAGAGTTCTGCTAACCTTTCCAAAAGACACAGAACAGACATATTAAAAATAGTGTTGTGTTCACATCCAAGTTAGTTGGTGGGTGGGCTTCACTGATCAGTGCAGGGTAGTGACTGCTTCCTCCCTCTAACGCTGTTCTTCATCAGCTGGAGTTATTTAAGGATATTGGCTGCTATTCTCTTATCACCAAATTAATATGCAGTGTCCTGAGACTTGACAAAACACAGAATCTTCTAAAGCTGTGCTTTTGTTGTCGCTTTCCAACATTATTATTGTTATTATCAAGCCTCTTAGCCAGCAGTTTAAGGAGGAGGGAACGGGAAGGATACAGAATCACACAGGCTCTTTTAAGGTGTTTCGTGAATGCAAAGTAGGACTGGGTAGCCTGAAAAATAACACTGTAGACACTTGAGAACTGATGCTATCCATCTGCAAAAGGGTTCTTAAAATGTGACAGAGAGCTAAATGATAGCTGTGAATGTCAGCTGAGATTAGGAGATTTGCATATCTCTGTGCTTAAACAGGTTTCCTTCTCCTCTGGTTAGTGATAAAGTTTTGTTCCTTCAATATACAATGAAGGCACAACAACAAAAACATGGGATTTCAATGGGATCATTGGTAGCAGAATTTGACCTCTTCCAGCAAGCTAAAAGCAAGTAAAGGCGAAATTTCAGATCTGACTTCTAAGCTCTTTAAAAATGAAGAATACAAATGCCAGAATATCGCTGTATTTGCAAAGGATTTAAAGCCCAGCACCTTGGAATAGGATTAGTTACAGCAGAGGTGACGAGCAGGTATTTCTGGTGCTGGTTTGCTGCGTAACACTTGTCCTGCTGCAGGAGCTGACCAATTCCCTTGTGTTTCAGGCCCAGCGGTCGTCCCTCACCAGTACTATGGAGTTACACCCTGGGGAGTCTATCCTGCCAGTCTCTTCCAGCAGCAAGCGGCCGCGGCTGCTGCGGCCACCAACTCAGCTAATCAGCAGACCACTCAGCAAACCCAGCAGGGCCAGCAGCAGGTAAGAGCAGGGGGCTTCGACATTGAGTCGTTCCTGGCTTTGGAGAATCCAGATTTCTTGCAGTGGTGACTCCTGAGTCATAAGCGAGGCGAAAAGCCTCTGGTCTCTCTTAACAAAAGAAGAAACATCTGTACATTCTGCTCTGCCATGGAGGTTAGCACACCTATGTTTGAGGTGGTGAATTTTTGCATGTTAATGCTTTGGGAAACAAATATTCCAGCCAGTTTGTGAAAACTGCTGAGTAGTGCAGTAGTAAAAGCATGTGATTGACGTGTCAGTGGAAATCATCTCGCAGTCTGGTTTTGAGCCAAAGGCCGCGGAGGTGAAGATAATGTGTGTCAAGTACTAGATATCGGTAAGGGTGTTCTTATCTTCAGGGTGCTGCCCAGTATAGTGTATTTTTTTGAGGAAGAATAGCTTTAAAGGGGCCAAAGTAACAGCAGAATGAATTGGCTTGGTGTCCAGGTGAGGGCTTGGAAGATAAAAGATGAGTATGAAAAGACAACACAGAGTTTGCTGTTGTTACAAGGTGAACTGAAGTTGTTTTGCTTTAGTCTGCATAACAGTTTAGAGAATTTGATGCTTGAAAGGGGCAAAATTAATGAAGTTAGTGAAAGTTTTTCATTGATCTACTATTATCCTTCTGAGCATGCTAGAGATGCATATTAGCATCATAGAATAACCAGGTTGGAAGAGACCCACCGGATCATTGAATGCTATTGATACAGGTATTGACACAAGTTCCTGATATTTAAATGGTATTTTGTTTTTGTAAAGAAAAAAAAACCAATGACAAGGTCACACGAGGGTGGATAAGGGCAATGTATTTTTTGGATGTGTGGGGTGGGATTTGCACCATCCGCCTCTGCTGCCTTAACCCCTTGGCAGAGACAGGATGTTGGGTGATGTTGTCTGTGCTTTTTCTTCTGTTCAAAATTGTTCTGCTTCGTTGTGATGAATCACTGTAACTTCTTGTTCAGGTGTGTTTTCTATTCCTGGAATTTAACTAGGTTAATGCTTCTAACTTCAGTTAGATAACACAAGCAATTTAAAGGTCTGATATTTAATCATAGCTGTACCTCTGGTGCAGGCAACACAAATGGGAGTGTAGCAGCTGCTGGAGCAGAAGGTGGAAGCTGAGATCAGTACAGAATTAAGAGGGAGCAATAATTTTCTTCCTTTACTGTAATGAAGAGTCATCCTGAGTGCTTTATGAAGGTGTATGGAGTGTGTGGTGCTAGCTTGCTGTTTAAATCAGCATTTAACCCCTGCTCAGTCCTCCAGACTAAGCTGATAGTTGCTAAACCCAAGTAATTAAGTTAAATGTTTGAAGGATGAGAGGTGTCCCACCATCCTGGTTTTGGTTCTTGTTCCCTTTGGACCTGTGGTTTGATGTACTCTGTTTCTCCCCTCAGATGTCAGCAGGGCCTGCAATTTGGGTGTCTAGAAGCAGGCTTGTGCCTTTATTACCTGTCCGGCTCTCTGGCAGAGGCCCAGCCTGTTTGTCCAGTGTTTGGTTGAGTGCTCATCCTCACCTGGCATTGACTCTGTACAGATTTGTCAGCTGCTACCCCATGGTACTTCCTGCTTGGGAACAAAAGTGTTCCGTTACCCTATCACAAAGCGAGGTGGCTCCTCTCTCATAGTAACATCAACCCTTCCTTCCTGGTCTGTCTGCGTTTTGGATGCCAATTACAGAAGATAACATTTGGCAACTGAATTTATTTGCCTCTGCTTTGAAAACTAAAGCAAAACTCCATGTTTGATGATATTATAAGGACTCTTCATGTACAAAAGCAGCGGTGTTTTCACACCAACAATTCAGGACCAGTGATGAGGAGAACATGCTGCTCCTGCAGAGTTAATTCTCAAACCTTCCCCTGTGGCAGCAGTGGGTTGACTAGCCCTCCTGCACAAACCTGTGACGGTGAAGTGATATTCAGAGTGGATTAAAGCCATTTCTGCTCTGCCATTCAGCCTGAGAGCTTTTCCCCGTGAAGAAGGTGTGTGCTGGGAGAGCTTCTGCAAAGGCTGATGCTGTAAAAATAACAAATATCAATCATCAGTAGCCTTTTTAATACTTTTCATTACTTTTATAGCCAGGAAGCAGGCAGGAGGGGGCATCGCGGGGTTTATTTTTAATGCAAACCTTCGATAAGCAGATACAACGTATATTTTGTAGATGGAATTTGTCGAAGAAGTGCTGAGGTGAATGTTTTGGAAACCTAGAGCGATGATTATGGGCAGTTGATTTGTGACGCCTATGACATCTTAATAGCGTATTTATAAAAACCACCACTATTTTGCTTCCTGCCTCCTGTCATCCCTTGTGTGCATTCCACTCAGCGCCTTGCACTGTGCATGCTTACCAAGCAGCTGCGACTTAGAATCATAGAATCATAGAACAACAAAGTTGTAAGTGACCCACCGGATCATCAAGTCCAACCATTTCCATCAAACACTGAACCATGTCCGTCAGCACCTCGTCCACCCATCCCTTAAACAACTCCAGGGAAGGTGAATCAACCCCCTCCCTGGGCAGCTTCTGCCACTGCCCAGTGACCCTTTCCGTGAAAAATTTTTTCCTAATGTCGAGCCTGAACCTGCCCTGGTGGAGCTTGAGGCCATTCCCTCTTGTCCTGTCCCCTGTCACTTGGGAGAAGAGCCCAGCTCCCTCCTCTCCGCAACCTCCTTTCAGGGAGTTGTAGAGAGTAATGAGGTCTCCCCTCAGCCTCCTCTTTTCCAGGATAAACACCCCCAGCTCTCTCAGCCACTCCTCATAAGGCCTGTTCTCCAGCCCCTTCACCAGCTTCATTGCTCAAGACTTGTGGAACTGCCTGGGCTGAAGAGCTCACCTTCCAGCTTAAACAGCGAGAGCAGATGCTGGGATGCACATCTAAACCAGTTCATTTCAGGATCCTCTTCCCATCTCTCCATGCGCAGTCATTTTTTCCTTTCAGTAACTTCAGGTGACATATGCGATGTTACTTTTTGCACCAAACGTGGCCTGTACCAAAGGTTGGCTTTTTAATAAGCTGACCTCACTGGTGGGTGCAGGCTGTTCATCACCGCTTTGAGTAAAAGGCTTTTGCAAACACAGCCTGTGGCAGGTAATGACAGGAAAGGTCAGTCTGCCATCATCCCTTCTGAGAGCACCATGTGCTTAAACCGCAAGAGCTACGTCTAAAAGACGATGTCTGATCTTTGGTCATTATTTCCAGTGAGTAAGCATCCTGTCACTCGGTTGCTGTTTTCCATGGGGGCTGGAAACTTGGAAGAACCCATGTCACCTTGTGTCATCAGCCCCCAGTTCCACACTCAGGCTTCTTAAGGTTTTAGCTCAAAACGACTTTCAGTGGAGCTTTTGTGGCAGAGACCAGATGTTATCTGGGATGGGGCAGGCAGCTTGCAAACACTTCTAACGAAGGATGAATATTGAAGGGGTCAGATGACAAAAGCGCTTCCAAATGGTGCTCTGTAAGCCTGAGAGGGGATGTGTTCTCTAAGTTGAGTTGCCTGCCCGTGGTCACAGCTTGAAGGCTCCAGGTGGTGATGGCAGAGTCCAGAGCAAAGGGATTGTCACATGCTAGTGGTGCAAGAACTGAACTGGATTGCTGCTGATGCTCCTGCAAAGTGTCTGGCAATTGCAGCTTGCTCCTGCGTCCTGGCATAAACAGCTCGGTGTTCCTCTGTCTTCTCCAGGTTCTACGTGGAGGAGCCAGTCAGCGTCCTTTGACCCCGAATCAGAACCAGCAGGGACAGCAGACGGATCCGCTGGTGGCTGCTGCAGCTGTCAATTCTGCCCTTGCCTTTGGACAAGGGCTGGCAGCAGGGATGCCAGGTAGGGGCTCCGAGGGAGCTACAGCTTCTCCAGTGCCCAGGGAGAGCCAAGATAATTACATCTTCTGTCTCTGTGTGGTGTCGCGTTTTGCCTGGTGTTCAATGTTTTGTTTTTATTGTTTTTACTCTGTGGGTATGCAAGGCACTTTGGAGAGGTTGTTAGAAGTCAACCTGACTACCTATGCAGCATTTTAAGTTAAATTGGTTTAGGTCCCTGTGTCACAGCTGAAAACAAACGTTACCAACTGTATTGCTGAATGGGTGGATTAGTTCCTTTGCGTCCTCAAAAGAATCGATGGCTCCTGTTGCAAGTTGCTGTCAGATGTTCCTGTAGCTCATCCTGGCTTATGCGATCTTTGTTTTAAAGCCATGGAGATCTCTTAGTCCCCTTCATTAGCCTTGGCTCTCTGTCCCTGCCAGGTGCTTGACTTCAGCAGGAGAGGAACTCGCCCCTCATGCTTTCTTCAAGAAAAGAAAAGGAATAAAAGAAGCAGGGTTTTGTTCTAATTTATAATTCTGCAAGAGAGAAGCCACTGTGTGAATTCCAACTCTGATCCATGAGGCTGCGTGGTACAAATGCTTTTGACATTCAATTATACAAAATATTATTGAAAAGGCAAAGGGCACATTTAAGTATTTTTTGAATAATGTGCTAGTCCTGCTGGTCACATGTGAGAGAGCAGGATTATTTCAGCCTCTAGTCTCCTCACAGGAAGCGTCACATGATTGGTACATGCGGCTCTTTTATGGTTTAAGAAGAATGTTGCTGTATTAAGTTACAAAATGAACTATAACCGAGTTTCCAAGCAGATTTCCTTAACCTGCATTATCGGGGATATATTTACAGGGCCAGTATTCACTGAGAACATTGTCTGTGTGACCGCACCTCCGAGAATCACTCCACTCTCTCCTGAAAGTTGTATTATACTGTAGAATTATCTCCCGAGCTGCCTGAGCAGCGATAGTGCTGCAAGTCTGTTGCTTTGTGTACCTCCAGCCTGTTCCGTTTAAGGAGGTTTTATTTCCATACATTAAAGAATGCTTTGTGATTCCTTCTAAAAATATATAACTTTCACTTCCACACCTTGTGTGCAGCTCCAACACGCAGTTGGAAGTGCAGTTTGTTCACATGTATGAAAAATTCCAGCACGTGTTGTAGTTATAATGGAAAAGAAAGTGGGTTTTTATGTTAAGAAATTTTTTTTTACCACTGTAATTGAATTTACACTCAGGACCATGGCTGTATAGTAGGTTTTGATGGGAAAAAGCTTTTTTTATCCGAAGTGAAGTTCTCTGCCAGTGTGAAGTTGTAAGCTGTTGAAATAAAAAGGAAAATAGCTATTTTTTCCGGAGAAGCAGAACTGTTGTTGCTTTTCCGTTTTTCATTCACATTTTCCTTTACAAATTGTATTGCAATGTATACATTTGAGAACAACCAATCTGCCTCCTGTTACATAATTTGCTCCCTTACCTGTGTGCCTGTAACGTGTCCCTGCAGGTTACCCTGTGCTGGCTCCTGCTGCCTACTACGACCAAACGGGTGCTCTGGTGGTGAACGCAGGGGCCAGAAATGGCCTGGGGGCCCCTGTCCGCCTGGTCGCCCCGGCTCCTGTCATCATCAGCTCCTCTGCAGCGCAAGCAGGTGAGTACCAGTCCTGTCGCCAGTGCTGGGTGGACCTGAACTCCTCTGGGCTCTGCAGGCGATGATGATACCCTTGCCCTCGCTGAGATCCGGTGTGGGGATTGTTGTTGAGAACATCCTCTGTGCGCACTGTGGGCTGAGCCTCCAGAGCAGTCTTAGAATCATAGAATCACCGGGTTGGAAGAAACCCACCAGATCATCAAGTCCCACCATTCCTATCAAACACTAAATCATGTCCCTCAGCACCTCGTCCACCCGTCCCTTAAACCCCTCCAGGGAAGGTGACTCAACCCCCTCCCTGGGCAGCCTCTGCCAGTGCCTAGTGACACTTTCCGTGAAAAACTTTTTCCTAATGTCCAGCCTAAATCTCCCCTGGTGGAGCTTGAGGCTATTCCCTCTTGTCCCGTCCCCTGTCACTTGTGAGAAGAGCCCAGCTCCCTCCTCTCCACAACCTCCTTTCAAGTAGTTATAGAGAGCGATGAGGTCTCCTCTCAGCCTCTCCTCTTCTTGGAGAGGCAGCGTCACGTTATTTTGCTGAGTTTCATGACAGTTATTTAAATTTGTCTGCCGGCATCTAGTTTCCCATGTAATAAAAGGTTTTGGCTGGTGTAGAACTTCCAAATGATCACCTTGCATAAATGGTTACGTGCCTGGCCTTTGCCGTGAGTGGTTCTGGGTTTTATTAGGGTTCTCTGGGAGTTCAAGGCTTTAAAAGGCTTTTTCCAGCCAGTACCCGGGCGTGTTAGCAGTCTGTGCCAGTGTTAGTAACGGATTATGAAATGGGCCTTTTAATTGTTTCCTTGTAACTCTTGTTTATTTTGCTTTTTCTTTTGCTTTGGAACTGGCTGAAAAACTAAAGCACTTGGGTTTGATGTTCTTAGCACTGCGGGATCACATTTGGTGCGGACAGTTTTGCTTATTTCAAAACTTGTTTCTTAATTGGCTTTTGCTGAGTGTGGAACTAGATGGATTTGAGTCTTGCTTGGATCTTGGGAGAAAGGGAGCGTTTCTGTGTATTTGATCTCTGTAGCTCTAATAACATGAGCAGCAACAATAGTAACGAGGCATCGGTGGTGTTTGTGGCTCTGCGCAAGACTCGAGCTCACATATAAAATAAAGTTTATGTAGAGTTTGATGTGAAAGGGAGATTTTCATCTTGAGAGGGAAGAAAAATCTATAGTAAACACAAGGAATCTGCTAAGTTTTAACTTTGAAACTCGCTATGAAAAAGGACTTTTTCAGCCTGTGCTCCTAATTACTTTCTCTCCAGCGGTTGCAGCGGCTGCAGCTTCGGCCAACGGTGCAGCGGGTGGCCTGGCAGGAACGACAAACGGACCATTCCGCCCTCTGGGAACTCAGCAGCCCCAACCCCAGCCCCAGCAGCAGCCCACCAACAACCTGGCCTCCAGCTCCTTTTACGGCAACAACTCTCTCAGCAGCAATTCCCAGAGCAGCTCCCTCTTCTCTCAGGGCTCTGCCCAACCTGCCAATACTTCCCTGGGTTTTGGAAGCAGCAGCTCTCTTGGTGCCACACTGGGCTCTGCGCTGGGAGGATTTGGGACAGCAGGTAAGAGGAGCAGCTTCTTTGTGGTGCAGGGAGAGGAGTGAATAGCTCCAAGTGCAGGTTGTGAGCTGCTGGAGTAGCCAGGGGACACTAAGCTGTTGAGCCTCTTCATCTCTCTGAATTTGAATGGGAATTGTCCTTTAGAGACTGCTTTGGCTTTCCAAATGGGCAGCGCTTGCTGTGAACTTATTGTAGATGATGTATTAGAAGTACCAAAGTCATGGATTTGTTTGTTATACACATTCCTGCGTCCCTTTGTTGCTCAAGTTTTTAATCAGCTTTGAATTTCCTTGGCTTTCCCTGCGTGTGTTTGGTGGAGACACTGGATGGACAGGATTGAACTCCAGGCTGGAATCCATCCCTGTGCTCTTACCTCAGAATAATGGCTAAGTAAAGTCTTGTGATTTCTAAAAAGCTGATCTGAGGTGGTTTCCATGCTTTATTCTGGGAATTGTTTCTTATACACCAAAACCCGTCACTTATTGTGGTTGCAGGAGATGTTACATGGTTTCGTTTGATTTGCTCATTAGACAACTGGAGACAGATTTTTTCAGACTAAAACCAAACCAGAAAGATGTCTGTGGGTTGGGTTTTTTTTTTCGACTTAGGTTTGTGTTTTTTGAAGTAGAACCATTGTTTTAATTACTGCTTAGTCTCAGAGGTAGTAATTATGTCCTGAACTTTCCTGCTTTCATCACTGTGAAGGGCAAGTTCAAACGTGCCTTTTGAATCCGCTGCCTCAGAAAAGCCCGAGGGACGTACTGTCACTGACTGCATTGAATCGCAGTCTTAAATAAAAGTCATCCTAAATATTTTTCTTAAACCCAGCCTGAGAATTTGAACCGTCTTGGATTCGGGTAAACACAGCATTCACTTCTTTCCCTTTGGTTTATTTAACTAATGGAATTCAATTACTCATTTGCTCAGTGCCAAGATGCACAAATGTGTGTTCTTTCAATCAATGAATAAAAACGTGAGGCTGCTGCATCTAGAACCTGTGTGCAGTCATGAAAAATGATTAGTCCATTACAGTTAACAGTTTTGCTATTTATTAAACAAGATTTTAATGCAAAATTGATTTTTTTCCCCCTCAAGTTGACAGTGCTTTTAAAGAGTTGTGTTTGACCATCAAGAGAACTCTTCAAAAAACCGTTGAGTTTCTGCGTTCAATTGAATTCTGATTTCCATCTCAATAAAGCTTGGAGCAAACAGGAGCTGTTTTCTCACGTAATGAAAGGGAAGCACAAGGATTTCAAGTAAACATACATGGAGCTGTACATGCTCTTAAGTAAACACGAATAGATAAAATCTCCTGTTGGATTTGTTTTAGCTCTAGTGGCCAAAGAATAAATGTGAGGCAATGCTTGTAGGACAATCTGCTATATTCTATTAAATGAAGTGATATGCTTAGGGAAAAGGGCTTCAAAGCAAACAAACTGCTTTCTGGAGGTTCAGAAGTGAACCATTCAGTGTTTGTATCCAAAATCCAACACCTTCACTATTCTCTTCTCTGTCATTTATTTCAGCTAGATTTTTTTTTTTATCTTCTTGATCTTTCTGCTTGTAGAGTTTTGGAGCTGAATTTCTTGATGTGTTCTAAAACTGCAGAACTATCAATGTAAAGACAAGATCCAAGCTGAGTTTTTGAATTAAGAATTTCCGCTTCATCATTAACAGTGTGGGTTAATTCATGTATTTTATTTGGGCACATGCAGCAGGCTTTGGAAAACACCAGCCTGGTGCAGTGAATTATAGAATCATGGAATGATTTGAGTTGGAATGGACCTTAAAGCCCATCCAGTCCCACCCCTGCCATGAGCAGGGACACCTCCCACTGGATCAGGGGTTCCAAGCCCCATCCAACCTGGCCTTGAACCCCTCCAGGGATGGGGCAGCCACCACTGCTCTGGGCAGCCTGGGCCAGAGCCTCCCCACCCTCACAGCAAAACATTTCTTCCTAAGATCTCATCTTAATCTCACTTTCAGCTGAAAACCTTTCCCCCTTGTCCTATCCGTGCACTGGTAAAGTTAAGTTGTTAATGTGCTCTGGCTCTCCAGCTATAGCTGGTTGTCTGAGACAGCTTGTTGACATCACGCAATTTTACTCTCTTCCCTCATTCCAGTGGCGAACTCCAACACGGGCAGTGGCTCCCGCCGAGACTCCCTTACAGGGAGCAGTGACCTGTACAAGAGGACATCCAGCAGTTTGACACCTATAGGACACAGTTTTTATAATGGCCTTGGGTTTTCCTCCTCTCCTGGACCTGTGGGAATGCCTCTGCCCAGCCAAGGACCTGGCCACTCTCAGACTCCGCCACCTTCCTTATCTTCACATGGATCCTCTTCAAGCTTAAACTTGGGTAAGAGCCAAAGTACTGCCATCCCCGCACATGGGGCGCTGCTCCGCTCTCCCGGGGTACAGGGCTGGGAGCGCCGCGCTGCCAGGTGTGTGAGGCATCTGCTGCCTGCTCAGTGCTGCCGTCCCCACCCTTTGGGGCGCTGCTCCGCTCTCCTGGGGTACAGGGCTGGGAGTACTGCGCTGCCAGGTGTGAGAGGCACCTGCTGCCTGCTCGCTGCTCTCATCCCTGCAGCAGGGCCCCTACTTCTGCAGGTGAAACACTGAAACAGGAGTTATGGCCCCTGCGTTGTGTGTTTGTCTCACACCATAGTTCAGCTGTGAAATGGGAGGGTTTCTGTGTTGCCTCTTTGTTCCCTCATCTCTTCATTATGAATAAAGTTTCATAGAATCATAGAACAACCAGGTTGGGAGACACCCACTGGATCATCGAGTCCAACCGTTTCCATCAGTCACTAACCCATGTCCCTCAGCACCTCATCCACCCTGTGCCTTAAACCCCTCCAGGGAAGGTGAATCAACCACTTCCCTGGGCAGCCTCTGCCAGTGCCCAGTGACCCTTTTTGTGAAAAATTTCTTTCTGATATCTAGTCTGAACCTCCCCTGGCAGAGCTTGAGGCCATTCCCTCCCTATGACTTGGGAGAAGAGGCCATAAGCCTCTTCTAAGTTTCCAGGCATTTGAGAAACAAACTGTTGTTCTCATGCAGAGCTCGATTACAGCACCAGTTATGTGTTATCCTTGAATTAAATAGACATGTAAGGCTGATCCTTAACCTTGTCAGATGTTTTAAGATACCCATTAAGCTTTCAATAATAAATTAATGAGTTCAGAATTCAGTTTCTTCATTTAACCAAAACATGCAGTGTTGTCTGGAGCAGTTATTTAGTTTTTAACTGAGGATTTGGGTAGTCTTCTTTTGAGACTTTCCCACCAGTGCGGCCTCATCCAAAGCACATTAATGCATGGGAGAGAGTTTCTTGATTTTGGTAGGTTACGTCTTCTGGAAGAGGTTCCAGTTGGCTTAGAGCTGTTGTGTACAATGAAGTGAATTTTCAAAATAAATAAAGCAACTACTGAAACAGTGCTCATCTGAATTTCCTGAAGTGCTCATTTCTAGCCCTCGTTAATAAATAAGATGGGTTTTGTTGCATTTGCACCAGATAGGTCAGTACTCGCTCAAGAAATCTCTATTTCGGTTCTGTCCCTTATCTGTCTGGGTTTAACAGGGCCGTTGGTTATCAGAGCTGTTTTCCATGCATATCCACACTCCTCCAACACTGCATTTTTCGTGTTTATTACATGCAGGTGTTATAAATTCAGTGCTGGCTAAAGGTGAACATGGAGTAGTAATAAATGATTTTTTGAGGTCAGATTTAGATTTACCATCTTTCTTTGTTAAGAGCTTTAGTAGAACCAGAAGTGTCTTTAGCTTTATTTATGCAGCCATACAGTCCTATGCTGAAAGCTTAAACAACTACAATAAATTAATGCTGAAGAGTAACCAGATTCCAGATCTGACTCTAGTAAGTCTCTTGCCCCTGCAGGCAACCAAAAGAATGAGTCTTAAAAAGTGGATCAGTGAAAGCTTGATCTGTTTGCTAACAAATCCTGGCTTGACAGAGCATTCCTCTGCTTGGAACCTGGTTTTCTCCGTGGCTGACTTCATGCTTGCTAACGCTGCAGGAGAAATCTCATATACAGCTTGACATTTGTGTGGTTTTCACCTTGAAAGCTGTTAAAAGGTCATTTTGTTGTCCTAAGTTTCTATTTCACCTGTTATAGAAGACAGTGTTAAGTGCAGTTGTAGCTCCCTTTGATTGTAGAATAAGATGTAATGCTATAAAACCAGCACAGGCATTGTTTTTCCTTATTAAAAGAATTGAGGCTGACTCCTGTTTTATTTGGGGAGTGATACCAGAAGCAGTTTATGATGGAGAAGATGAGGATTATTTCTGAATATCTAAAAATGGAAGGACAGATGGTTACACCCAAACGTTGTTTGCAAAATGGGGAATTGGAGCAGTCGCATTTAGAACCGTGTGTTATGCGGGGGGGATGCAACCTGGGGGAGTCAGTTCCAATGACTTTGGTTTCAGGATCAGACAACGACATAAGAAGTTGGCATCAAATCTGACCTGCAGTCAGCAAGTTTAGGGTTAAGTGCAGTGTACGCCGTGGGTTTGACTTTGTCACGTCTCCAGCGGGTTGTTTGTTGGGTTGGTGGCATGTGTACAGCTTCAGCTCCTGCTCTTCTGACTTTGTGAAAGCTCATAGCTGTGAAAAATGGTGTGTATTTATCAAGCTCGGCTTTTTCTGGTGCTGTAAAGTGACCTTGTGGGATGTCTGGGCAATTGCAAGTACCTGAAGTAACCATGCAGCTGGGGCTTAGGAAAAGAACAGCTGGAAGAGGGAGGCTGAGTTAAATATGAGGAACGGCTGAGAGACCTGGGGGTGTTTATCCTGGAGAAGAGAGGAGGCTGAGGGGAGACCTCATTGCTCTCTCCAACACCCTGAAAGGAGGTTGTGGAGAGGAGGGAGCTGGGCTCTTCTCCCAAGTGACAGGGGACAGGACGAGAGGGAATGGCCTCAAGCTCCACCAGGGGAGATTTAGGCTGGACATTAGGAAAACGTTTTTCACAGAAAGGATCATTGGGCACTGGCAGAGGCTGCCCAGGGAGGTGGTTGATTCACCTTTCCTGGAGGTGTTTAAGGGACGGGTGGACGAGGTGCTGAGGGACATGGGTTAGTGATTGATGGGAACGGTTGGACTCAATGATCCGATGGGTCTTTTCCATCCTGGTTGTTCTATGATTCTATGAAATACATTCTGTAAATTCAGAGGTGTGTGCCACATACACAACTGTGGTTAGCTAGGGTAAAGCATCGGTAAATAAACACGCTGAATACATTTTGTAAGTTAAGAGATGTGACTTTGGCCAGGTTACACTTCACATCAACTCCTGTAGACCCATAAACAGGTTTTGTCAGCCCTTGTGTACCTGGTTGGCATAGAGTCATAGAATAACCAGGTTGGAAGTGACCCACTGGATCATCGAGTCCAACCATTTCTATCAAACACTAAACCACATTAAGCAGCCAAGAACCACCCTGCACCCTCATCCCTATAAGCTCAAAGGTGGGTCTAATTCTTGAATACAGGATCACAAAAGGAAACTCAGCTGCTGCAAGTTTTGTTAGGAAAGTGATAAAAGTTCTTTGATATAGATAGGAACATCATAGAATCATAGAACAACCAGGTTGGAAGGGACCCATCGGATCATTGAGTCCAACCGTCATGCTGCAGCCTGGGGCTGAATGTGGCCAACTCTGGCTTTTCCCAGTTTGGAATTGGAGTTGGGATTTGCAGTGGATAAGTAATTCTTTTTGTTTTATGGTTTTCTTGCAGAAGCTGCTTGGAGGGAAGCTGCCTCATGCACTTGGGGCTGCACACGTGACAGATTGGGGCAGTGACACCTATGGTGTCACTGCCCCAATCTGTCACCTGTACAGCCCCAATCCAACCTTCCCAGAGCTTAGCAGGCGCTGCTGGTTCCCTCTGCTCTGAGCCTGCAAGAAGGGAGAGCAGCAGGGACGACTACTCTGCCTTTTTCTCTCAGAGCCATCTTTTCATTTTCCTTTCTTTCCCATTGTTCTGGCATTTCTCACACCGGGGAACTCCCGCGATGCCGAGCATTCAGAATCCCCTGGGAGCTCGCTTAAGAAGTGCTTTGTTTTCAGACAGCAGCCTTTGTGCTTCTTCCCCTGTGTTTTCTTTTTTGACTCATCCTTTCATTGTCCTTTCCTTTCCCTGAAATCAGGAATTCTTTCAGGTTAAGGTCTGTCTCCAGTGCCCCAGCAAGCACTGAGAAGCTGAGGTATTGTTTCAAAATAGGAGATGCTCAGTTGTTCTGGTCACAGTGGGAGTCTGAGTCAAAGTAACACATCTGCCTTGGAATCCCCAGGACAGAGCCTGTGCACTTTGTCCTCACAGTTGCAGATTTTTCCTGACATAACCCAGACACTGTGAAGAAAATATCGTTGATAGATTCAGAGCCAGAGCCACAGCAGAGCTGTCCCTTCTCTGCAACCTCTGTGTGCCGTGTCCAACACTGCTTTGCTGTTGTTAGAATCCTAGAATCATAGAATCACCAGTCTGGAAGAGACCCACCAGATCATTGAGTCCAACCATTCCTATCAAACACTAAACCGTGTCCCTCAGCACCTCATCCACCCGTCCATTAAACCCCTCCAGGGAAGGAGAATCAACCACCTCCCTGGGCAGCCTGTTCCAATGCCCAATGACCCTTTCTGTTGAAAGCTTTTTTCTAATATCCAGCCTAAATCTTCCCTAGTGGAGCTTGAGGCCATTTCCTCTTGTCCTGTCCCTTGGGAGAAGAGGCCAGCGCCCTCCTGTCCACAGCCTCCTTTCAGGTAGTTCTAGAGAACAATGAGGTCTCCCCTCAGCCTCCTCTTCTCCAGGATAAACACCCCCAGCTCTCTCAACCATTCCTCATAAGGCCTGTAAATGAGGATGCTGAGCGCTTTGCATGGGCTGCATGATGTTAGCCTGATAGAATGTCTCCATACGGTTTGTAGACTCCTTTTAAAGTTTGTTGTGGCTGAGGATGAAGAAGACACTGTCTGTGCCAGGAATCTTGTCCCATCTTTGGTGTTTTTGCCCCTTTATTCTACCCTAGTGTTCCCAAGAGCTTCAGGAGCTTCCAGCCTCCTCACGCTGCTCCTGAACAAGGAGTTGTTTCATTGTCGTTATGAGTAAGATCCCACTGCAGTGTGGGATCACTCAGAGTTGCTACATTCCCAGCCACACGTGGACATAAAAGAGCTTGAGGTGCTCCAAGGCTTCTGGCCTTTAGTGGGCTTGCTTGATTTAGGATCTATGTCCCCAGCACGGTCTCTTAATTCCCAGTGAGATGTTGAACGTCATGAGGAGACCTGCAGTCAGCATTTCCATTGTTAGAAAGAGACACAGGTAGAAAATGGGGGTAATTTGTGTTTTATTTTGGATCTCCAGGAAGATCAGAAGGTTTTTCTCAGGAAACCTGACAGAGAAGACTTTGTACTAGTTGTGCTTTCCCTCTTAACTAAGAGATAAGGTGTAGGTGATAACAGTGTGAGTACTAAACCCTTCCCTCTTACAGCCGGTTATAGAGCAGCAGGAGCTGAATTTCCATTTCGTTGCCTTAGTGTTGTGACTTTTGCTCCAGGCTTTCAAAAAAACAAGTGGGAATTCTAAGCTCTTTGAATTCCATGGAGAACACCAATGTCACTGTTGGGTTTCCTTTACCTGAGAGGTGCTTCAATGTTCCTTTGAATATCCCAGACCTTAAACCAATGAGGAGTATCTCTTGCTCAGTCAAGAACTCCAGTGAATAGAGAAGATGATGGCCACACCTTTGGCCTGGCACCATAAGAAAGATGTGAACAAGAAGCTCTCTTTTCCTCCTCTAGGTTTGGCACCTGCTCTGGAGAACTCGGAAACCATTTGCCCAGCTCTGGAACAGGGGAACTTGATTAGGCCGTTATCAGATACTTAATTCTCACCCAGTGCTTCCTGCACAGGAGCTCCCTTCAGGCAGCGATGGCAGAGGAGCGCAGTGCACTCAGCTCTTCTATTTAATGTTTTTATTTCAGATGCTTGTGCATGGCTGCTAGGAGCAGATCTCTTTGCAGACAGTCCTCCTGATGTTCGCCATCAAGATCTTCCCTCCTTCGCAAAGATTTCTTGTAACTTTGTTTTCCCGGTGGTTTCCCCTCCCAGCTTCATGTTGGCTGTTGAGGTTCCCATGCCATAAGAACATTTTTCTTGGGAGGGGTTTGTCCTACCCAGGAATAAGCACACTCGCTCAAGGCATCTTGCGTTCTTTGACCAGCAGAGGGATCCCGAGCCCTGCAAGAAAAGGCAGGAGTGCTCTGCCATAGCTCTGAAGCAAATTGCAAATGATTGCAGACAAGGAAACAGCATTTAAAGGTTTAACTTGGGTCCCATCAATATTTTCGCTTTACTCCGTGTGATAAATCGTTACCTGTTACCCATGTAACTGTTACTGGTCACCCAGCAGCAGCCTTAACGTGGGTGAGAATCTTCAGGGCATTTGTGAAAGCAAAGGGGTTGGCTCTTCCGGCCTCAAACTCCACGAGGTGGGGGTTAGGCTGGACATTAGGAAAAATATTTTTCACAGAAAGGGTCATTGGGCACTGGCAGAGGCTGCCCAGGGAGGGGCTTGAGTCACCTTCCCTGGAGGTGTTTAAGGGACGGGTGGACGAGGTCCTAAGGGACATGGTTTAGTGTTTGATAGGAATGGTTGGACTCAGTGATCTGGTGGGTCTCTTCCAACCTGGTTGTTCTATGGTTCTATGATTCTGTGAACAAAGGGCAGGTGGAGCATAAGGCAGTTAGAAACAGCAAGTTAGCGAGTGGTGGGATTGGCAGTTTGTCTGGTTTAGACAGTTTGGACACAGAGTGAGGAACAGGAGTTGTTGCAGGCTGTTCTTTGCTGAAATGTCTAGCTGTTCCGACTTTCAAACAACTCTGTGATATTAAGAATCATACAGTTCTTCGGGTTGTTAGGAACCTCAACGCCCATCCATTTCCAACCCCCTGTGCCAGGGAGAGGACATCTCCCACTGGATCCAGTTGCTCAAAGCCCTGTCTAGTCTGGCTTTGAATATTAAGGAGCGATTCTTGAACACCTCCCCATCAGAATAATTTAAGGATGATTTGTTTAGCTTAGTCGCAAACAATTTCTGGTTGAACCATGTCAGAAACCCATCTCAGTGGAAAAGGAGTAATTGGAAGTGGAACACCTAGCTTGTAGATTAACACCTCGACCCCTTTATTTGATCTTGTGACTGACCCTTGTTATTGTGCCTGGCAGGAGGGCTCACAAACGGGAGCGGCCGCTACATTTCTGCTGCTCCTGGAGCTGAAGCCAAGTACCGCAGCGCGAGCAGTGCCTCCAGCCTCTTCAGCCCCAGCAGCACGCTCTTCCCTTCATCTCGCTTGCGCTACGGGATGTCTGACGTGATGCCCTCGGGACGGAGCAGGCTGCTTGAAGACTTCCGCAATAATCGGTACCCAAATTTACAGCTGAGGGAGATCGCTGGGCACATCATGGAGTTCTCCCAGGATCAACATGGATCCAGGTGGGATTAAAAACTTTGTGCTATAGGAAGCTTTTGGGAGTTACCATCATTTGCAATTTGTATCACATCCTGAAGCAAAGAGGCAGAACAGGGAAAAGAAAGTGTTAAAAGCCAAGCAGTGTAGCACTCTGACCCTTCTTTTTAAAGACTGAGTACAACTGCTGATAGCAGGAATTCTTCCTCTGAAGATTTGCTTTGTAATTTGTTTGCTATTCCCACTGGCATAGCTTAACTCATTTTAAAGAGCTGTCTGGATGTGAGACCTTGCTGGGTTACTCTATTTAGATCTGCTTTGCTTGGAACATGGAGGTTTCTGGGATACCAACAGTGATGTCTGGCCAAGGACCCTCATGGCTGTGACCACCCGGAGGTTTCAGATTGATAGAAAAGGCAGCTGTGCTTGAAAGATTAGTTTTGCCAGAACGTTGTGTGTGAGGCTTTTGGAAGGAATTGTATTAATAAATGTGTTGAGGGCGTATGTACCAGTGGCATCACTCCAGACCCATTTTTCAGGTTTATTCAGCTGAAACTGGAGCGTGCTACCCCAGCAGAACGTCAGCTTGTGTTCAACGAGATCCTCCAGGCAGCTTATCAGTTGATGGTCGATGTATTTGGAAATTATGTCATCCAGAAGTTCTTTGAGGTAAGTCCCCATTCCCCTGCAAGTCTCACTCAGCTGCTTGCTGTCTGAAGGTACCAGAAGAGCTTATAGAAGCCCTGCTGGCTTAAATGGAGGCCATCTGTCCGCACTGTTGTTGTCTCCCCACTGGCTGCTGCACCATTCTTGTTGGGGTGACTGTGGTGTGGGATCTGAAACACTTTGCTTTGAGATACAGAAGGTTCAGGAGTAAACAGCAGCATATCCAGGAGACAGAGGTCCAACAAGACTTCTCAGGGACGCTGCGCTGAGCTTTTGGTAATTGTGTCTTTAGGAACAAAATCATGGAATCACCAAGTTGGAGAAGACTTCTGAGATCACTGAGTCCAACCATACCTATCTGCCACTAAACTATAACCTTAAGCACCTCCTTTACCTATCTTTTAAATACCTCTAGGGATGGTAACTCAACCACCTCCTTGGGCAGCCTGTTCCAGTGCAGCAGGAACAAGCAGGGTTCTTTGCAGCAGCCCAAGTGCCTCACAGCAGTCAAGGAGCTTCACAATAACCCATTGCCCTCAAAGGAAGGTTCTTGAAGCAGTCAAGAACCCTTAGAGCACTCAAGGAGCTCTCACAGCAGAAACTTCTTCTCCGGTGAACATAATCTGTTGGAAGAAAGCGTTGTGCTTGCATACTAGGAGGTTGGGCAGACACCCACCTCTCCTTGCAAGTGCTCTGATCCTTCTCCACCAAACCTTACTAGTTCTGCTCTCCGGTAGTTTTATATCAGCCTTGTCAAGGATAGTGAGCTGTCGCGTGTCACCCCAGTGGCCCCAGTGTCTCTGGCTCAGAAGTCCATTTCACACATGGTAGCGTGTCTAACAGACACAGAACAGCCGTCTGGCTTGTCCCTGCCCACACCCACCGAGGTGCGCTTGGTATTTTCTTTTCAGTAGGCACAACGTTTTGTGTTTTAACGCTTTGTCGTGACGGCATAGGAGTGCTGCCATGCCGCTTGGCCTCCAGTGGGTTGTGCCTGTAGTGATTGGTTTTTCTCGTTGCAGTTTGGCAGCCTGGAACAGAAGCTGGCCTTGGCAGAACGTATCCGTGGGCATGTTCTCTCCCTGGCTCTGCAGATGTACGGCTGTCGGGTGATCCAGAAGGCCCTGGAGTTTATTCCCCCAGACCAGCAGGTAATTGTAAGTTTCAATTTTAACTTTCTTCTTGATGTTTACTGTTCCTTGCCGTTTGGTGACCTGAACTGCGACTTCCTGTTCCTCTTGTGGCTGGTGTTCTTCTGCTTTGGTTTATGGCATGTTTGTTACCTTTTCTGTGCATGTTAAGTACGTGACACCATTCTTGGGTCTTGTCATTGTCTACTTGTTCTACTTAACTGACCGTAGCATTGATTCTCTTCTAATTCCCTACAATCAGATCACGTGTATAAGGGAAACACAGTGAATTAGAAGATATTTTTAAATCTCTGGAAGGAAACAATGCCAGAGCTTTGCCTTTAATATTCACTGAGATATCAGTGCTTTGATATGTGGGTCAATATTCTGCTTTCCTGCCGTGAGATGTGTGAGCAGCTCCTAGTTCCTGTTGAGCCAGGCCTGGCACTGAAGAGATGTGGATGATCGCCAGAGTCCCACTCAAAGCTCATTAATAAAGCAGATTCTCGAGGGTTTTATGAACAATGAATTAAGATGAAAAAGCACTAGGCAAGCTAGCTAATAAAGGTAGTAAGAATTGTAATACAGGAATCTGAGTGTCGGTTATTAAATTAAAAATTGACAGAGGCCTCAGGAGCATTCATAGAATCATGGAATCACCAGGTTGGAAGAGACCTACGGGATCATCAAGTCCAACCATTCCTATCAATCACTAAACCATGCTCCTTAGGACCTCGTCCACCCATGCCTTAAACCCCTCCAGGGAAGGTGATGAAACCCCCTCCCTGGGCAGCCTCAGCCAGTGCCTAAAGGCCCTTTCTGTGAAGAATTTTTTCCTTATGTCTAGCCTGAATCTCCCCTGGTGGAGCTTGAGGCCATTCCCTCTTGTCCTTTCCCCTGTCACTTGGGAGAAGAGCCCAGCTCTCTCCTCTCCACAACCTCCTTTCAGGGAGTTGTGGAGAGCAATGAGGTCTCCTCTCAGCCTCCTCTTCTCCAGGATAAACACCCCCAGCTCTCTCAGCCGCTCCTCGTAAGACTTGTTCTCCAGCCCCCAGAGGCTTTGTTGCTCTTCTTGGGACTTGCTCGAGAGCCTCAACATCCTTCTTGTGGTGCGGGGCCCAGAACTGAACGCAGGATTCAAGGAGCGGCCTCACCAGTGGCCTTGTTAAACCTCATCCCATTGGTCTCAGCCCATGGATCCAGCCTGGTCAGATCCCTTTGGAGCCTCCCAACCCTCCAGCAGACCGACACTTCCACCCAGCTTAGTGTCATCTACAAACTTGCTAAGGGAACACTCGATGCCTTCATCCAGGTCATTGATAAAGACATGGAACCCCTTTTGGGTTGAGCCTGAGGCTAAGCTGTTACCTTAGGGTGTCAGCAGGGTGGTGCTCAGGCTCCAGCACTGCCTGTCCCAGGATTCATTGTCTTCCTCCAGAATGGCATTTCTCAGTTCTCTGTGCTCCTGAAATGCCTGGGTTTGCACAGGCCGCAAACCTGAACTCATCCAGTTTTGTGGTATCATTAAATTCCCCAAACTCATTCTCTGTTTGCTGATGGTGAAGGTTTTGCCCTGTGTGTGTGTACAGTTTGGAATACACTTTTGGAATGCATCCTTCATACCTTTTGTCTTCCTGACCACATTTAGCAGTGCAAGCTTTGTGTTTATCAGCCATGAATCCTGGTGGTGCTTTCTGTTTGTCTTTCTCTCCTCCTAATAGAATGAGATGGTACGGGAGCTGGATGGCCACGTCCTCAAGTGCGTGAAAGACCAGAATGGGAACCATGTGGTGCAGAAGTGTATTGAGTGTGTGCAGCCTCAGTCCCTGCAGTTCATCATTGATGCGTTTAAGGGACAGGTAAGTCCTGGCTCTCACTCTTTATATTCTTATGTGTGGGAGAGGCTGTAGCTTGTTCAGCTGTGTTGAATGCTAAATTTTAGTGGGCATCAGTTGCAAGGTTTACACGGCAATGTTAGGGAGCCTGAAAAACTCTTTGCGTAGGTCTCTGTTACTGTTTTTGTGCAGGCATATGACAACAAAGCATTTCAAAAATCCATTTTCCTGGAACATATGGTATTTTTGATGGGGGAACCAACCTCTCACTAATGCATCTTCATAGCAAAAGTGGTGAGCAGAGCTTTGTGATGGGTAGAGTCCACTTTCATCGTGATCCTCTCTGTGAGGATGCTTAGAGGACGGCTGTATTCCTAGGGCTTCAGACCAGGGGAAAAAATGTGAGTTTAATTTAGAAAAAGGCAGTTTCATTCTCCCAGATTTTGTGTGGTATCCTCTCCTGAATTGATGTCCTGGATATTAATCATGTAGCTGGCTTTATTATGCCTGTAGTCAGCTTGTCTTCCATTATAAAAATGCTGGTTTGGGCGTTTCCAGCTTCAACTTAATTGGTTTTGGAGGAGGACTTTGAAGTATTGAGGGCTTTGCCACAGGGATGTGAGGATGACCTGGGGTTGTTAGAGCAGGAACCAGTCTTTATTAGTTTGGCTGCTCCTGGAATGGACGGGAAAGTGAGGACTTGCTCAGCTGTGTTAAAACAAGCAGGATTCTAGCTGGAAACTTGCTCAGCAGATTTGCTGGTTGGAGTTTAGCTGGGACCTCCCACGAGGGAGTGAAGCAAGGCAGAAATTCCTCTGGGAAACTGGTTGATGGCCCTGACATCGCTTTGACCAGCCGGCCCAGTTTTGTCTGAACTTTCATATGGAAACTTGCACCTCCAGACTTTTTCTGCTGTTGATTGCACTTCAAGTCCTGTTTTCTGTGCAGTTAATAGTTATTAAAAATATGTGGACTGTTAATTCAATGCTTGGATTTGCTGCTTTTGTTAACTTTGCAACCAAATAGGACTTTGTGCTTTAAAACTGTGCAGTAACAATGAAGTGTGTCATGGATTACCAAATCTGCTTCTAAGAACATGAGAAACGAGGAGGAAGGTTCTTTCTTGTCCCTTCTCTGAAATGCAGTTCAAGGTTTCAAAACAAATCTAAAGAGTTTAGGGCAATTCTTTGCTGACTGGTTCATAACTTTCCTTACACAGCTTAAAATACGCACCTGGCAAGCAGTGTGCTGGGTTTGTTCTTCTGAAACAGGTTTTAACTCAGCTTCTAGTAATACTTGGATGTCCCAGTGTTTTTATTAATTAAGAGGCTTTACCCCTTGTTTTCCTGTTTCACAAGTGGGGAAGCTGAGGCACAGGGATGTGCCTGTGGTCACCCAGTTACTCCTGTAGCCGTGGGAGCAGATGTTTCCAGGTCACTTGATGCTCTCAGTCAGTATCGTTAAATTGATGTTACCTTAAAAATTAAACCAGGGGCTGGAGAATAGGCCTTACGAGGAACAGCTGAGAGAGCTGGGAGTGTTTATCCTGGAGAAGAGGAGGCTGAGGGGAGACCTCATTGCTCTCTCCAACTACCTGAAAAGAGTTTGTGGAGAGGAGGGAGCTGGGCTCTTCTCCCAAGTGACAGGGGACAGGACAAGAGGGAATGGCCTCAAGCTCCACCAGAGGAGGTTCAGGCTACACATAAGGAAAAAATTCTTCACAGCAAGGGTCATTGGGCACTGGCAGAGGCTGCCCAGGGAGGTGGTTGATTCACCTTCCCTGGAGGTGTTTAATGGACAGGTGGATGAGGTGCTGAGGAACATGGGTTAGTGTTTGATAGGAATGGTTGGACTTGATGATCTGGTGGGTCTCTTCCAACCTGGTGGTGGTGATTCTGTGATTCACTGGAGCTGCAGTGCCATCAGCTGGCATTACCTGCCATGCCCAGTTAAAAACTGTGTTCATTTAGTTCCGAGAGGTTTCTAGGATTCACAGACTAACAGATGTGTTGCTGCCTGTGCCTGCCTGTCTATGTTGAATGCAGGTTTTTGCGTTGTCTACACATCCATATGGCTGTCGTGTGATCCAAAGGATCCTTGAGCACTGTCTTCCCGAGCAGACCCTTCCCATCTTGGAGGAACTTCACCAACACACCGAACAGCTTGTTCAGGTCAGTGTGGGCAGGGGGAATGGGAGTGCTGAGAGATGTTTCTGGGTTTCTTCTTTGTATTGGGACAGCTCCAAGCAACCTGTTTGGGACCCCAGCTGTAGTGCTGTGGGGTCACGTGAATACAGGGAAGTGCGTGTCCTGATGCTTCACTCTAAAAGGATGGTTTGGGTTGGAAGGGACCCTAAAGCCCATCCAGTCCCACCCCTGCCATGGGCAGGGACACCTCCCACTGGATCTGGTTGCTCCAAACCCCATCCAACCTGCCCTTGAACCTCTCCAGGGATGGGGCAGCCACCCCTGCTCTGGGCAACCTGGGCCAGGGCCTCCCCACCCTCACAGGAGTTGATGTGAGGAGCTGATTACTTCTAGGAAAAGAAAATACCAAGTATTTGGGGTCCTTAAAATGTGCTGGTTATATGCACACCCCCATCCCTGCGTGCAGGGATGGGGGTGTGCATATAACCAGCACATTTCCTCTTCCTTTCAGTCCTTCAGCAACTTATTTTACCAGGATTCCGATATTGGGGCACGATAGAGCCGCACGTGCTTAATCGTGGGAAGAGGCTGGGAGGTGAAGGCATCAGGGAATGCCTCTGGGATAATGAAGTGGGAAAATTCATATCTTGTGGTGTGGACATGCACACGTTTGGAATCTGAACACATGTAAGGACAGCCTCCTATTCAAGGATGTTATTTTGTGTTTATAATCAGTACAGAAATGTGTAGGATTTTACTCCTAAAAAAACTACTGCACTTTTCTGTAGAGGTGGAAAGCATTTACGTGATTTCTTCAGTAGCTGTTGGGAACTGGTTTGATATTAATGTCACACACTTGTCACACGCTTCTGCTGTCTCTCAAACAGGATCAGTATGGGAACTATGTTATCCAGCATGTCCTAGAACATGGTCGGCCTGAGGATAAGAGCAAGATCGTAGCAGAAATTAGAGGCAACGTGCTCGTGTTGAGTCAACATAAATTTGCTAGGTATGAATTTGTTCCTTGGAGTCTCCACACCCTGTGGGAGCATAGACATGTGCTAGAGCTGCAGAGGAGTTAGGGATGGGGTGTAGGTAGGTGAAAAGGGGGGGAAATAACTTCTTGCCGAAGAACAGGATGCTGTTATTATTTATTCTTATAAACTGGAATACGTGGCTGGCAAGGTAAGTTTTACCTGTGGTCAAGGAGGATGAAGATGACTACCTGAAAGGAGGTTGTAGAGAGGAGGGAGCTGGCCTCTTCTCCCAAGTGACAGGGGACAGGACAAGAGGGAATGGCCTCAAACTCTGCCAGGGGAGATTTAGGCTGGAGATTAGGAGGAAGTTTTTCACGGAAAGAGTCATTGGGCATTGGAATAGGCTGCCCAGGGAGGTGGTTGATTCACCTTCCCTGGAGGTGTGTAAGGGACGGGTGGATGAGGTCCTGAGGGACATGTTTTAGTGTTTGATAGGAATGGTTGGACTTGATGATCCGATGGGTCTCTTCCAACCTGGTTGTTCTATGATTCTGTGATTCTAAGATTGGGAAGAGCAGCTCTAATCCTGAACTTGACCAAGAGTTTTTGTGTGTGTTGGTGTTTTGAGTTTGTTTTGATATTTTTGAGCAGTCACTACCCCTTAGATAATATCCTACCTTAAGAGCATTTCACTGCCTCTGAGATGCTGTGTCAGGCCACAAGGGAGTTGGGGAAATCAGTGTAGCCACGATTCTTTTGGTCGTTTCTGAGACACCTGCATAATGATGGTTGATGGTTGATTCACCTTCCCTGGAGGTGTATAAGGGACGGGTAGATGAGGTCCTGAGGGACATGGTTTAGTGTTTGATAGGAATGGTTGGACTCGATGATCTGATGGGTCTCTTCCAACCTGGTTGTTCTATGATTCTATGATGTCCCTGTAGGAAGGTGCCGCAGTCCAGGGTTGTCAGTCCAGATCCTACAGAGCTACATGTGGGTAGAAGCAAAATCCAGTGGGTGTCGAGACAAAGGAATGTTTCCCACATCTGTAAATCCCTTTTGTGTGTGTTTCCAGCCATTTGAATATGAAGGCTGAGCGCTTCAAAGGCTCAGCATTCCCTCTTTTTTATGATTAGTGAAATAGTGCTTTAATACTTCTGGGCACAAGGGAAGTGTAACATGAACGAGAATTAGAAGAGCGTGGTCTTTATGTTGTTATTTCAGGTCCTTCCTCCCTGAGTTGCCTTGCTCTTTTTTTTCTACACTCCTTTCCAGAAAGAGCATTTTAATGCTCTTTCTGGAAAGGAGTGTAGAAAAAAAAGAGTTAGTCTTCCAAGTCTGGGGTGGCCCCTGAGCTCAGCACTGGCTGCAGAAAACCACTGCATGATGTTATGATTCAGTCAGGGATGCAGAAGAAAAGACTAGCAAAACTCTTTCTCCCCTTTCATGTATCCTATTTAACTTGGATCTCTGGAGAGCAGAGATTAGTCATCTAATATATTCAGGAATTTTGGAAGTTCTCTGCCTTTGCTGAGCTCTTTTGTTCCTGAAGAAGCGTTTCCCTGTTGTTCTAACCTTGGACCTCTGCTCCTGTCAAACTCCAGTATGGAGAAAACCAAACAAAGAACAACTCATCTGCTTCCCTAATGGGCTTGCTAGGAGCACAGGCGCTGATCTCATACAGCGTCACAGAATCATAGAATCACCAGGTTGGAAGAGACCCACTGGATCATTGAGTCCAACTGTTCCTATCAAACACTAAACCATGTCCCTCAGCACCTCGTCTACCTGTCTCTTAAACACCTCCAGGAATGGCAACTCAACCCCCTCCCTGGGCAGCCTCTGACACTGCCCAAGGAACCTTTCTGTGAAAAACTTCCTCCTAATGTCCAGCCTAAATCTGCCCTGGTGGAATTTGAGGCCGTTTCCTCTTGTCTTGTCCCCTGTCCCTTGGGAGAAGAACCCAGATCCCTCCTTTCAGAGAGCAATGAGGTCTCCCCTCAGCCTCCTCTTCTCCAGGCTAAACACCCCCAGCTCTCTCTGCCATTCCTCATAAGGCTTGTTCTCCAGCCCCTTCACCAGCTTCATTGCTCTTATCTAGACTTGCTCTGCGCTGCAGAGCTGCACAAATTTGGGTGAAATAAATCCTGAACTGATCCTTTCCCAAATTCCCACTCAGATCTCGAGTTCCTTGAACTGCTCTTCACGTCGCTAAACCTCTGTGCCAGCACATATGTCTCTCCCAAATACTCTGCCTTTGCTAGAAGCGTGAGAGCTCTCCTTGGGGTTGAACAAAAAGCCCAGTGTTGTTCATGGAATCATAGAATCACCAGGTTGGAAGAGACCCATCGAATCATCGAGTCCAACCATTCCTATCAGACACTAAACCATGTCCCTCAGCACCTCGTCCACCCACCCCTTAAACCCCTCCAGGGAAGGTGAATCAACCACCTCCCTGGGCAGCCTATCCCAATGCCCAGTGACCCTTTCCATGAAAAACTTCCTCCTAATCTCTAGCCTAAATCTCCCCTGGCAGAGCTTGAGGCCATTCCCTCTTGTCCTGTCAGATGTCCTGTTCCTCACAGATTTTCCTTCTTTATTGTTACAGCAACGTGGTGGAGAAATGCGTCACCCACGCCTCGCGCACGGAGCGCGCCATGTTGATCGATGAGGTGTGCACTATGAACGACGGCCCTCACAGTGCCTTATACACCATGATGAAGGATCAGTACGCCAACTACGTGGTACAGAAGATGATCGATGTGGCAGAACCAGCTCAGCGCAAGATTGTCATGCACAAGGTAAGCGGCTACCGTCGATTGATGAGGATGTAAGGCTTGTCGCTGCCGCACTGGTTGTGGAGAGAAAATAGAGCTGAGGTGATTGCTTTTGCCGTTAGAACTTCCTAGTAACAGAGGTTTTACGAAGTTGCTTGCTTCAGTAGTAGCTGAAATATGAAAATAGGAAATAACGAGATGCCATTTGGATTTAAAACGAGCTGATTGCTTCTAGCAATCTCTCCTGACCCAGTAACCTACTTCTGCACTCGTGGTGTAGCGAGCGCTGCTGAAAACCGCCAGGGCTTTCGCTGCAGTGGTGCCGTCAGATCGGAGCCTGGCGAGGGGCCCTCTGGAGTCTGGCGATGACGACACACTTGCCCTCACTGAGAGCTGATGAGAGCTGCTTTATGCGCTCAGTGGAGCTGAGCCAGACCTCAGCACTGCTGCCCGAGCTGCTGGCTGCGTTCCGGAGGGCGGCCAGCGCTGTCACCTCGCATCCCGATCACCGCGGGCAGGTTGGCTCACGGCGCCTGTCTCTGTAGTGCCTGAGCCTGGAGCCATTAATCAAGTTCTCTCTTTCTCAGTCCTCAATGCGCTTTTGATGAAAGACTTCCGTGCTTTAGGATTGTGCTGCGGTGTTGGAATGCGAAACAATTTCGGGACTTAGTATTTGTCAAAAAATGAAGACGTTTTGGAATTAAATATGCATTGCTGCCAGTCCTGCCTCCCGAGGCTGTGTGCCTCCCGTGGGACAGCAGGCTCTAAAAACCAGGTGATGTCTTCATTTTCCTGCTTTTAAAAGTCCCGGTTTTGGCTCTTTATAACTGTAATGAATGGGAAAAATAGGCTTTTAAATGTGTAGTGGAACTGAGATTATTTTCTCAACACCAGCTGGATCTCGGTCTCTTCTTGGTAATAAAACACTTACTGACTGGCTTGGGAAACCTCCTATTTATGTTTTGTTTAAGAAGAACTGTTAGGGGTTCAAATCCCAGTGAGATCAAGTGTAGTTAAGAATCCTTGAGTATAAGGGACCAAGTGATTGTTCTATGAAAAGAAGTGGGTATTAATGTGCAAAATAGCTGTATTTTACCTGCACAAGGAGGTCGATTAGTATGTAAACAACATCTATGCAGCTGAAATAATCCTCGGGGAGGTAAATTCCTAGGTTTAGGAGTCATTCGGAGTGGCTCTTTCAAACCAAACCCTGTATTAGTCCCAAAGAAGCGATAAGAATGATTCAGTAAGACATCTGTAGCCGACTGACCTGTGGCTTTGCTGATCTATTTATAGAGGGAGTGGGTATATTAAAAAAAAAACTGTGAATGATCTTTACTGACAAGTTCTTTTTCCTGTCGAGCAAAGCCTTTTGAATAAAATGCTAATGAGGTTATCAGTGTGGTTGTCAAAAAATAAAGCAGGGCTGACAGCTCAATAGGATTGGCTGGATAAGGTGATTTCAGCTACCTTATCGAGCTGAGTGAAAGGCTGAGCAAACTGAGCGTGTCGGCTGCTGCTTTTGGGTTGTCAAAGTGGCCATCGGTGTAAACAAGCAGTTTCTGATGGTGTTAATGGCAGTAGCTTTATTTTAAACAAGTAAAAACAACAACCAGTTTTATGTCAGTCGTGTCAGAAAAAAAGTTTAGAAATGAGGATAAAGAAAGACAAAAATCATAGAGTCATAGAATCACCAGATTGGAAGAGACCCACTAGATCATTGAGTCCAACCATTCCTATCAAACACTAAACCATGTCCCTCAGTACTTCATCCACCCGTCCCTTATACACTTCCAGGGAAGGTGAATCAACCCCCTTCCTGGGCAGCCTCTGCCAGTGTCCTTTCTGTGAAGAATTTTTTCCTTATGTCTAGCCTAAACCTCCCCTGGTGGAGCTTGATGTATTCCCTCTTGTCCTGTCCCCTGTCCCTTGGGAGAAGAGCTCAGCTCCCTCCTCTCCACAACCTCCCTTCAGGTAGTTGTTGAGAGCAATGAGGTCTCCCCTCAGCCTCCTCTTCTCCAGGATAAACACGCCCAGCTCTCTCAGCTGTTCCTCATAAGGCCTGTTCTCCAGCCCCTTCCCCAGCTTTGTTGCTCTTCTCTGGACTCACTCCAGAGCCTCAACATCCTTCTTGTGCTGAGGGGCCCACAACTGAACACAGGATTCAAGGAGTGGTCTCTCCAGTGCCGAATCCAGAGGGAGAATCACCTCCCTGGCCCTGCTGGTCACACCGTTTCTGATCCAAGCCAAGATGCCATTGGCCTTCTTGGCCACCTGGACCACTGCTGGATCATGTTCAGTCTTTGTCAACCAACACCCCCAGGTCCTTCTCCTCCAGGCAGTTTCCAGCCAGACTTCTCTTAGTCTGTAGCTGCTCAGGGTTGTTGTGCCCCAAGTGCAGGATCCGCCATTCGGCTCTTCTTCACTCACTCTTCTTTTCTCTCCTAGATCCGGCCTCACATTGCTACCCTGCGCAAATACACCTACGGCAAACACATTCTGGCCAAGCTGGAGAAGTACTACATGAAGAACGGGGTGGACCTGGGGCCGATCTGTGGGCCCCCCAACGGCATCATCTGAGGGAGCCGCTGGGAGCAGCCACCCGGCCGGCGGCACCACAACCAGCAACCGACACTATTCCAGTCTACAGTCAGATAATGTTTTCTGGTTGCTCGCAAGGAAAAAATTAAAAAAAGGCCTTTGTAAATTTCTTTAATTTTATTATGCATAACATGTACTAATTATTTTTTTTAATTAACTAATTGCCCTGCTGTTTTACTGGTGTATAGAATACTTGTACATAGGTACCAAATGTACATGGAAGGCCACATTTTTGTTCACTGTTGTATCTATAATCCAAATGTGGAAACTTTCAGGGTGGTTGGTTTGAAGAAAACAAACAAAAAAACCTGTTTTTAATTCATCTGCCTCGCAGGCAACTTTTTTGCAAACCCCTTTTTTCTCCTTTTACTCAAAAGTCGGCGAGAAGTTTGAATTTTAGTTAAAACGCATTGAAAGCTGTTTATAAAAAAAAAAAAGACAAAATCAACTTGATAAAGCTTCGGTTTAAAAAAAAAAAACGAATTAAGTTTTTGAAACTTTTTAATTGCTTTATATATATTTTATTTTATTTTTTTTTTTGCTCGAGGAGTTGGCGTGGGTGTCGTTTGGGGGCAGAGAACCCCCCACACCCAGAAGGTTTTTAAAGCAGGGGAGGGCGGGGGCGGTTACTGCCTACTCGGTTTGTTCTGTTACCACGGAGAGACACGATTTGGTTCTTAAGCATGAGGAAACAAACAAAATCCGACTCGGCTTTGGTCTTGCTTCTATAAATATCTAGTGTATACTTGGTGTAGACTTTACATATATAAAAAAATTTGTAGTATTTTCTTGTTTTGATGTCTGATCTGTATCTATAATGTACCCTAGTAGTGGAACATACTTCTGACTGTACAATTGTACATTTGTAAACCTCTGTAATGTAAATGTGGAGAAGTTTGAATCGACATTAAAAAAAAAAAAAACCCGTTTTTTGGTAAGAAAAAAAAAAAAAGAATTAGCCAAACCTGTGCATTTCAGTGTATATTCACACCTTTTATGGTCGTAGCATATAGTGTTGTATATTGTAAATTGTAATTTCAACCAGAAGTAAATTTTTTCTTTGGAAGGAAATGTTCTCTTTATACAGCCTAGTTCATGTTGGAAACGAGAGACATGCTTGGGTTGATTTGTCACCTAGTTGAACGGTAGCGATTCTTTCTAAATGTTACACGAAAAAAACCCTGATTCAGTTCCAACTAGTGGTTTTTTTTTTTTTCTGGATCTTCAAAAGTAATGTTTTTGCTTCTTTTGTGACGGTAAGAAACTGAAAACAAAAAAAAAGAAGTGCAAAAGTACAGCCTCCCCTAGTTTTTCCTTTACAATCAGAGTCCCCTCCACCTTGTAAAGTGTGAATCACCTCCCCTTTTTGTACAGAAGATGAACTGTATTTTGCATTTTGTCTACTTGTAAGTGAATGTAACATACTGTCAATTTTCCTTGTTTGAATATAGAATTGTAACACTACACGGTGTACATTTACAGAGCCTTGTGTATATTTCCAATGAACTTTTTTGCAAGCACACTTGTAACCATATGTGTATAATTAACAAACCTGTGTATGCTTATGCCTGGGCGACTATTTTTTGTAACTCTTGTGTAGATTGTCTCTAAACAACGTGTGATCTTTATTTTGAAAAATACAGAACTTTGGAATCTGGCTTTGCCTTTCGTGACGTCGGGGAATGGGGTTGAGGTGGAAGGGACCTCAAAGCTCAGACAGTTCCATTTTCAGGGACACCTCCCACGCGATCAGGAGCTCCAAGCCCCATCCAACCTGCCCTTGAAAACACTCAGGGATGGGGCAGCCACCACTGCTCTGGGCAACCTGAGCCAGGGACACTTCACCCAAACAGGAAAATATTTATTAGAATCATAAAGTGGTTTGGATTGGAAGGGAGCTTGGAGGTCATCTAGTCAAACCCCTTGCAGCTCTGTATAGAATCATAGAACAACCAGGTTGGAAGGGACCCATCGGATCTTATAGTCCAACCATTCCTATCAACCACTAAACCAAGTCCTTCAAGACCTCATCCACCTGTCCCTTAAACACCTCCAGGGAAGGTGAATCAACCACCTCCCTGGGCAGCCTAGTCCAATGCCCAATGACCCTCTGTGTGAAAAACTTCCTCCTAATCTCTAGCTTAAATCTCCCCTGGTGGAGCTTGAGGCCATTCCCTCTTGTCCTGTCTCCTGTCACTTGGGAGAAGAGCCCAGCTCCCTGTTCCTCTGTTGCCCCTTAGAGTCATAGAATCACCATGTTCAAAGAGACCCACTGGATCATCGAGTCCAACCCTTCTCCCAGGGTCTGCGTTTTCCCCGTCTTTGAGCCCCCCCAGCCTCTCCCCTCTAGGGCCAAGTTGGAAGTGAACAACCAACCTGTGTCTCTTGGTCAGTGAGGGGCAGGGAAAACCTCTCCCTAGCACCTCCTGTCTTAGAATTTTGAACATCAGCAAAGCCCTTTAAGCTCATGCAGTCCAGCCATCAACCCAACACCATTGGTTATGAAACCGTGTCCTGAAGTGCCACGGCCACTTGGGTTTTTTGACCCCTTCAGGGGATGGAGACTCCAACAATTTCTTGGTCAGCAAGTGATTTAAATTTTCTGCTCATGCTTTCTTCCCCTGCTTCCACCATCCCCTTCTCCCCCTCTGTGGGCCAGGGTGGTCCATGAGTTGAGGGCTGTGTGGATACAGTTTGTATCCTCATCTTCCTTCTCTTTGCTTCTGGGATGCAGGGCAGAAAGGTGTTGGGAGGGAGCTGCACCCAGCACTCAAGGTGGGGATGCAGCAGCAGCAGCAAAGGCTGTGATGCTTTCTGGTTCGTGAAGAGCCACTAGAAAAAGTGGGAGCGAGCGCTGAGCTCGTGTTTCCATGGAGACTCCCCAGTCCCAAGCTCTCCTGCCAGAGAGGGAACGTTCCGCTTGGAGCCCAGCACTGGGTGAGCCCTTGGGGCTGCCCTTGCCTGCTTCACCTCTTGCTCCCTCGCTCCATGTTCATTATCTGCTGCCCGGACCGTGTTCTTGTGCAACGTCTCTGTCTCAGGCTGCCTTTGTTCTTTATTCCCTCAATTACACGTCTCGGGGAAGCTCCAGCTCAGTTTCATAGAATCACCAGGTTAGAAGAGACCCACCGGATCATCGAGTCCAACCATTCCTCTCAAACACTAACCCATGTCCCTCAGCACCTCGTCCACTCGTGCCTTAAACCCCTCCAGGGAAGGTGAATCAACCACCTCCCTGGGCAGCCTCTGCGACTGCCCAATGACCCTTTCTGTGAAAAACTTCCTCCTAATCTCTAGCCTAAATCTCCCCTGGTGGAGCTTGAGGCCATTCCCTCTCGTCCTGTCCCCTGGCACTTGGGAGAAGAGGCCATTACCCTCCTCTCCACAACCTCCTTTCAGGTAGCTGCAGAGACCAATGAGGTCTCCCCTCAGCCTCCTCTTCTCCAGGATAAACACCCCCAGCTCTCTTAGCCGTTCCTCATAAGGCCTGTTCTCCAGCCCCTTCACCAGCCTCTTGCTCCCTCTCTCCATGTTCGTCATCTGCTGCCTGGACTGTGTTATTGTACAACGTCTCAGCCTGTCTCAGGCTGCCTTTGTTCTTTATTCTCTCAATTCCACGCCTCGGGAAGCTCCAGCTCAGTGCGTGACCCGTGCTCCGGGAGAAAATTGGCATCCAGGACCCTGCAGAGCAGTCAGCGGCTGCTGGGTTTGAAAACCCTTTCCTGAAGGTCGTTGGAGTCATTTGGGAAATTCCAATAAGTCTGAGCACTTGTGCAAACGTGTGATAAACTGAGGGAGGAGAAAAGACTTCCCATTTTGCAGGAAATCATGATAATTTTTTAGCTCAGAGCATTGGAACGTTTGATTTTGGAGCACGTGTCGAACTCCTGATCCTTCGCCTGCTGCTGCTGTCTTCTCCTCACCCCTCAAAGCCCAATGCCCCCGAGACCCAGTGGTGCTTTTAATCTGCTTTCACACCCATTGTTGCTAACTTTAGAGAGGAGCTGACTTGGGGTTTCAAACACTTTTTTTTTGCCCTGGGTTTGAAGCCAGGCTGCGTCTCTGCAAGAACCAAGAGGCATCGCAGTGAGACACATGAGTCACAGCAGTGCTTGGGTCCCACACCCTGAACCCTCCAGGTCTCTTAGAGCTCTTCCACTCTTCGTTTCACCCTTAGGGTTTAAGCAGCTCAGGGAGGCACCAGCAAGGCTGTGGGTAGGGTAGGGAGGCTCTGCAAAGGGACCTAAACAGGCTGGACTGCTGGGCACAGTCCAATGGCATGAGGTTTAACATGGCCAATGCTGGGTCCTGCACTTGGGGCACAACAACCCTATGCAGAGCTACAGACTGGGAGAAGTCTGGCTGGAAAACTGCCAGGAGGAGAGGGACCTGGGGGTGTTGGTCGACAGCTGACTGACCACGAGCCAGCAGTGTTCCCAGGTGGCCAAGAAGGCCAATGGCATCCTGGCTTGGATCAGAAACGGTGTGACCAGCAGGTCCAGGGAGGTGATTCTCCCTCTGGACTCAGCACTGGTGAGGCCGCTCCTTGAATCCTGTGTTGAGTTGTGGGCCCCTCAGCACAAGAAGGATGTTGAGGCTCTGGAGTGAGTCCAGAGAAGAGCAACGAGGCTGGTGAAGGGGCTGGAGAGCAGGTCCTATGAGGAGCGTCTGAGAGAGCTGGGGGTGTTTCTCCTGGAGAAGAGGAGGCTGAGGGGAGACCTCATTGCTCTCTATAACTACCTGAAGGAAGATTGTGGAGAGGAGGGAGCTGGGCTCTTCTCCCAAGGGACAGGGGACAGGATGAGAGGGAATGGCCTCAAGCTCCTCCAGGGGAGATTTAGGCTAGAGATTAGGAGGAAGTTTTTCACACAGAGGGTCATTGGGCATTGGAACAGGCTGCCCAGGGAGGTGGTTGAGTCACCTTCCCAGGAGGTGTTTAAGGGACGGGTGGATGAGACGCTGAGGGACATGGTTTAGTGTTTGATAGGAATGGTTGGACTCGATGATCCAGTGGGTCTCTTCCAACCTGGTTGTTCTATGATTCTATGATTGGGGGCAGAAGATGATGAAAACAATATCTATAAAGTTTGATTTGGTTTAGCACTGAGCACACACCTCAGGTGTGAGGTTGCAGAGCAGGGTGAGGCTCAGATTTTCTCCTTCTGGACGCTCTGGGATTAGGGGTTTGCCCTGGGCACTGGGCAGCAGCAGCAAAATTGTTGGGGAATGGATTTGGTTCTTGTCCATGTCTGACCCACAGGGACCAGCCTGTCCTCATAGGAGAGGTGCTCCAGCCATAGGAAAATAAAATTCATGGAAAGGGTCATTGGGCAGTGGCAGAGGCTGCCCAGGGAGGGGGTTGATTCACCTTCCCTGGATGTGTTTAAGGGACGGGTGGATGAGGTGCTGAGGGACATGGGTTAGTGTTTGATGGGAATGGTTGGACTTGATGATCTGGTGGGTCTCTTCCAACCTGGTGATTCTATGATCTCTGTAACTTCCACTGGACCCATTCCAACAGATACATCATGACATCAAGGGTCCGTCACACCAGCCGGGATCTGCCACATCAACCAGGGTCCATCACATCATCCAGGCTCCACCAACCTCACCCTGACCTATCGGAACAAGATCTCCTGCTTCCAGTGAGGCTACAGGTAGAAACGGACCGAGTGGCAGCTGAGCAGCAGAGAATCATAGAATCATCAGGTTGGAAGAGACCCACCAGATCATCGAGTCCAACCATTCCTATCAAACACTAAACCATGTCCCTCAGCACCTCGTCCACCTGTGCCTTAAACACCTCCAGGGAAGGTGAATCAACCCCCTCCCTGGGCAGCCTGTTCCAATGCCCAATGACACTTTCCATGAATTTTTTTTTCCTAATGTGCAGCCTGAACCTCCCCTGGTGGAGCTTGAGGCCATTCCCTCTTGTCCTGTCCCCTGTCCCTTGGGAGAAGAGCCCAGCTCCCTCCTCTCCACAACCTCCTTTTAGGGAGTTGTAGAGAGCAATGAGGTCTCCCCTCAGCCTCCTCTTCTCTAGGCTAAATCCCGCCAGCTCTCTCAGTCGCATCCCCCTCCTCACCCCCCAGCGGGACGGGGTTGTGTGTGCAGACCCCTCTCCCCCCACGACAGTCCCAGCCCTTGGGTGGGGACAGCTGGGGACCAGCGAAACCCTGCGTCCTCCCGTTCGGTCCCTGCAGGGGTGGCTCTGGCCACAGCGGGGCGGTGCAGCCCCAGCAACCGAGGCTCCTGTCCCCTCCCCTGCCCGGGGATCCCCCCACATCATCCCATCCCATTCTTATCCCCATCCCCATCTCCTCCCCATCTCCATCCCATCCACTTCCTCATCCTCATCCCATCCCCATCCGCTCCCCATCCGCTCCCCTCCCCATCCCATCCCAACCCATCCCCATCCCATCTCCACCCCCTCCCCATCCTAATCTCCTCCCTATCCCATCCCCATCTTATCCCCTCCCCTCCTTATCTCTATCCCATCCCCTCCCCATCCTATCCTCTCCCCATCTCCATCCCCATCCCTATCTCTATCCCACCCCCATCCCCATCTCTATCCCATCCCAATCCCCATCCTTATCTCTATCCCATCCCATCCCTATCTCTATCCCATCCCCATCCCAATCCCCATCCCTATCGCTATCCCATCCCCATCCCAATCCCTATCTCTATACCATCCCATCCCCATCCCCATCCCCATCTCTATCCCATCCCCATCCCCATCCCCATCCCTATCTCTATCCCATCCCATCCCATTCCCATCCCTATCTCTATCCCATCCCATCCCCATCTCTATCCCATCCCATCCCATCCCATTCCCATCCCTATCTCTATCCCATCCCCATCCCCATCCCCATCTCTATCCCATCCCATCCCCATCCCATCCCCATCCCATCCCCATCTCTATCCCATCCCATCCCCATCCCTATCTCTATCCCATCTCCATCCCCATCCCCATCCCATCCCCATCCCTATCTCTATCCCATCCCATCCCATTCCCATCCCTATCTCTATCCCATCCCATCCCCATCTCTATCCCATCCCATCCCCATCTCCATCTCCATCCCCATCCCTATCCCATCCCCATCCCTATCTCTATCCCATCCCCAGCCCCACCTGCCTCTCCTCACCACCCTAGGTTTCTCATCCCCCTGCGCTGATATTAAAGCACCTTTTAATTAGAATTAATTATGTTCCTGCTGATTATAGTGCAATTAAACCAAAGAATTGGCTCAGGAGGGGACCCCAAGCCAGAGCCCCCCCATTTCACCCCCCGAAGAGGAGGGGTGCTCTGGGGTTCCCATCTAACAGGGAGGATGCAAGTGCCCCAGCTCTCCCCATCGGGGGCTAAATCCCCATTTGGAGCTGAATTTGGCTGATTTTGGTTCATTTCCCCTCCTGAACAGGTGATGCCAGGCGGGCGATGCCCCTCGCTCCAGGTGACCCCCCTGCCCTTCCTTTCCCCCTCCCAGCAGGTAGTTTGCATTCAGAATTCAAAATTCATTATTTTTCAAGGAGAATCAAAGTATATTTTTAGGCTTCTCCCAGAATGCGTGTGAACACCATTAGGAGGAATTACACGCGTGCGAGAAACAACTCATTTATAGCCCATCCCATCTGTTCCCAGCTCCCCTACAGCTCCTTGGGCCCATCAGGGTGACCAAACACCCAAATTCAGAGGAAAGTCACCCAAGGGCCACCCATCAGCTACTTGGAAGCCACTGGCCTGACCAGGGACTCGTTGTGCTCTTCTTTGTTTTGAAAGGGGAAACTGAGGCAGAGTGTGGCAGAGTTGCTGGAGGTGTCCGTGTGGGGCTGGCGGCGAGTCCTGGCCCTGCCCAGATGATTTTCCACTCCTGGGTTGTAGCCCTGGTCCCAGTCAGGGTGACCGAGGGTCCCTGCGAGGAGTGGGGCAGCCTGGGGAGCCCAGAGCCTTGGTTCCTCTCGCCCATCCTTCCTCAGGTGACTCCATCTGCCCCACGATGCCCTCATCTACTCCTGCCCCTGGGCTCCCCCACGGCCTCAGCTACCTTTGAGCCCCACCAGCTGCCCCAGGACCTCTCCATCTGCCTCAGATTCTCCTCCATCTACCCCAGATTCTTCTCCATCTGCCCTGGACCCACCCCCATCTACCCCAGGTACCCCTCCATCTACCCCAGGGCTCCCCCATCTACCCCAGATTCTCTTCCATCTACCCTAGGGCCCACTCCATCTGCTCCAGGACCCCCCAACATCTACCCCAGGTTCCCTCCCATCTACCCCAGGACCACCTCCATCTAACCCAGGTTCCCCTCCATCTACCCCAGATTATCTTCCATCTACCCCAGATTCTCTTCCATCTACCCTGGGGCCCACTCCATCTGTCCCGGATCCCCCTCCATGTACCCCAGGTTCCCTCCTATCTACCCCAGGACCTCCCCCTATCTCCCCCAGGACACCCCCCCCATCTACCCCAGGTTCCCCTCTATCTACCCCAAGACTTCCCTATCTACCCCATTCCCCCCCCTCCATCTACTCCTGTCACCTGTCCCAGGGTCCCTCCCAGGCTGCCCCACCTGCCCCAGCCCTCCCCCATCTCCTCCTGTGTCCCCCCATCTGCCCTTAGGCCCCCAACCTGTGCCCCTGGATTCCTCCAGTTTACCCCTGGTCCCTCCCCAATTTGCCCCAGTCCCCTCCTTTGCCTATTCCAGTGCCCCCCATTCCCTCCCAGTCCCCTCCATTCCCCTCAGTCCCTCCCAGCCTCGTTACCCCCAGTCCCTCCCCACTCCCCTAGTCCCCCCATTCCCACAGTCTCTCCCATTCTCCCAGTCCCTCCCAGTCCCCCCATTTCCCCAGTCCCCCCATTCTCCCAGACACCCCCATTCCCCCAGTCTCTCCCATTCTGCCAGCTCCCTCCAGTCCTCTCATTCCCCCAGTCTCTCCCAGTCCCCCCATTCCCCCACTCTCCTAGTCCCATTTCCCCAGTCCCTCCCATTCTCCCAGTCTCACTCAGTCCCTCCTATTAACCCCAGTCCCTCTCAGCGCCCCCCATTCCCCCAGTCTCTCCTATCTCCCAGTCCCCCCCGTCCCTTCCAGATCCTCCCGTCTCTCCCATTCCCCCAGTCTCCCCCAGTCCCTCCCAGTCCCATTTCCCCAGTCCCTCCTATTCTCGCAGTCCCACATTCCCCCAGTCCCACTCAGTCCCTCCCATTACCCCCAGTCCCTCCCAGTGCCCCCATTCCCCCAGTCTCTCCCATTCCCCCAGTCCCTCCCAACTCCCCCAGTCCCTCCCATTCTCCCAGTCTCACTCAGTCCCTCCCAGCGCCCCCCATTCTCCCAGCTACCCCCAGTCTCTCCCATTCCCCCAGTCACCCCCAGTCCCTCCCAGTACCCCCATTCCCCGACTATCTCCCAGTTCCCCCATTCCCTCCCAGTCCCCTCCATTCACAGAATCACAGAACAACCAGGTTGGAAGGGACCCATCGGATTTTCTAGTCCAACCATTCCTATCAAACACTAAACCAAGTCCCTCAAGACCTCATTCACCAGTCCCTTAAACCCCTCCAGGGAAGGTGAATCAACCCCCTCCCTGGGCAGCCTGTTCCAATACCCAATGACCCTCTGTGTGAAAAACCTCCTCCTAATCTCCAGCCTAAATCTCCCCTGGTGGAGCTTGAGGCCATTTCCTCTCGTCCTGTCCCCTGTCCCTTGGGAGAAGAGCCCAGCTCCCTCCTCTCCACAACCTCCTCTCAGGTAGTTGTAGAGAGCAATGAGGCCTCCTCTCAGCCTCCTCTTCTCCAGACTAAACCCCCCCAGCTCTCTCAGCCGTTCCTCATAAGGCCTGTTCTCCAGCCCCTTCACCAGCCTCGTTGCTCTTCTCTGGACTCGCTCCAGAGCCTCAACATCCTTCTTGTGCTGAGGGGCCCAGAACTGGACCCCTCCCAGTCCCCTCCATTCCCCTCAGTCCTTCCTAGCCCCATTACTCCCAGCACCCCCCATTCTCTCCCATTCCCCCAGTCCCTCCCATTCCCCCAGTCCCACATTTTCCCAGTCCCACTCAGTCCCTCCCGGCTCCCTCCATTCACTCCCCCAGTGCCCCGGCCCCTCCCAGCTTCCAGGCCCCGCCCCTCGCCCCCAGGCCCCGCCCCTCGCCCCCAGGCCCCGCCCCTCGCCCCCAGGCCCCGCCCCCCGCGGGCGGCGATAAGCTGTGTGTGTCCCCGCCCCCCCCCTTGGCGGCCGCAGCGCTGCCGGCGGCTGCACCATGCGCGGGGAGCGGGGGCTGCGGGGCCTGCCCTCCCTCCTCCTCCTCCTCCTCCTCCTCCTGCTGCTCCTCCACACCCTCGCCGCCACCGTGAGTCCCGCAACGGGGGGGGGGCTTGGGGGACACCGGGAGCGGCGTGCTGGGCACCGGGACCGACCGCGTCCTGCGGGAGAGCGGCCCCGCGGGGTGTGGGGGGCTGGCACCGACATCGGGGAGGGGGGGGCTGGGACCGAGACCGTGGGGAGATGGGAGGGACCGGGACCGGCATCGTGTGGGATATCGGCACCGGGAAGGGGCGTTGAGGGGGTGTCTGGGACCAGTATCGTGAGGAGATGGAGGGGACTGGGACCGGTATCGTGTGAGATATCGACATCAGCACCGGGGCTGGGGGGGCTCTGGGACCAGTGGGGAGATGGGAGGGACTGGGACCAATATCATGTAGGACATGGGCATCAGTACCGGGATTGGGAGGGTCTGGGACCAGCATCGTTGGGAGGTGGGAGGACTGGGACCAGTATCGTGTGAGATACCGGGACTGGGGGGAGGCACCGTGGGCGATATTGGCACCGGGAAGGGCGTTGAGGGGGGACTGGGACCAGTATCGTGTGAGATACCGGCAGCAGCATCAGGGTTGGGGGCGTCCGGGACCAGCATCGTGGGGAGGTGGGGGGGACTGGGACCAGTATCGTGTGAGATATAGACATCAGCACCGGGACTGGGGGGGTCTGGGACCAGCATCGTGGGGAGATAGGGGCACTGGGACTAGTGTGATGTGAGATATCAGCATCAGCACCGGGACTGGGGGGGTCTGGGACCAGCACCGTGGGGAGATGGGGGCACTGGGACCAGTATCGTGTGCGATACCGGCATCAACACCGGGACTGGGGGAATCTGGGACCAGCATTGTGGGGAGATGGGGGGCACTGGGACCAGTATCGTGGGGGATACCGGCATCGGGGACCGGGAGGGGCGTTGAGGGGGGTCTGGGACCAGTAACGTGTGAGATACCTGCATCGGCACCGGGACTGGGCGGGTCTGGGACCAGCATCGTGGGGAGATGGGGGAGACTGGGACCAGTATTGTGTGGGATATCGGCATCGGCACCGGGACTGGGGGGGTCTGGGAGCAGCACCGTGGGCGATATTGGCACCGGGAAGGGCGTTGAGGGGGAACTGGGACCAGTATGGTGTGAGATACCGGCATCGGCACCGGGACTGGGAGGGGGTCTGGGAGCAGCATCGTGGGGAGATGGGAGGGACTGGGACCAGTATGGTGGGAGAGACCGACATCAGCACCAGGGCTGGGGGGCTCTGGCACTGGCGCCATAGGGGATATTGGCACTGGGAGGGGGGGTTGAGGGGGAACTGGGACCAGCATCGTGTGAGATACCGGCAGCAGCACCGGGACTGGGGGGGGGGGGGGGGGCTGGGACCAGCATCGTGGGGAGATGGGGGCACTGGGACCAGTATCCTATGGGATATGGGCATCGGCATGCTGCTCCCAGACTGCCAGCCCCCCCCACCCCAGTCCCGGTGCTGATGCCGGTATCTCACATCATACTGGTCCCAGTCTCCCCCATCTCCCACACGATACTGGTCCCAGACCCCCTCCCAGTCCCGGTGCTGATGCCGGTATCTCCCACCATACTGCTCCCAGTACCCCCCATCTCCCCACGATACTGGTCCCAGACCCCCTCCCAGTCCCGGTGCCGATGCCGGTATCTCCCACCATACTGGTCCCAGTCTCCCCCATCTCCCACACGATACTGGTCCCAGACCCCTTCCCAGTCCCGGTGCTGATGCCGGTATCTCCCACCATACTGGTCCCAGTCCCCCCCATCTCCCCACGATGCTGCTCCCAGACCCCCTCCCAGTCCCGGTGCCGATGCCGATATCCCACATCACACTGGTCCCAGTCCCTCCCATATATCGGCATCGGCCCCGGGAGGGGGGCGGGGCGGGGGGGGGGCGTTGTCTGGGACCAGCGTCGTACTAGGCATCGGTACCGAGCAGGGGGATCTGGGCCCGGGATGGTGTGGGAGGGAGGGATGCAGGAGCAGCCCCGAGCAGGGGGAGCGGCCCCGCGGGGGCACAGCCGGGGGGCTCTGGGGCTCCAGCCCCCAACTTGGGGCTCTGCTCCAAAGCCCCCGGGGGGGCTGCAGGCAGATGCCCTTTGAAGGTCGTGTTGGAAACTGCGCCTTAAAAATAACCCTCTGGGAGGGGAAGGAGGAAAATCCCACTCCTGCTCTCCGCTGGCATTATCCCAGTCCCCCCCCAGTCCTTCCCATTCTCCCAGTCCCCCCCGAGTCCTTCCCATTCTCCCAGTCCCCCCCGAGTCCTTCCCATTCTCCCAGTCCCCCCCGAGTCCTTCCCATTCTCCCAGTCCCCCCCGAGTCCTTCCCATTCTCCCAGTCCCCCCCGAGTCCTTCCCATTCTCCCAGTCCCCCCCGAGTCCTTCCCATTCTCCCAGTCCCCCCCGAGTCCTTCCCATTCTCCCAGTCCCCCCCGAGTCCTTCCCATTCTCCCAGTCCCCCCCGAGTCCTTCCCATTCTCCCAGTCCCCCCCCCAGTCCTTCCCATTCTCCCAGTCCCTCCCAGTCCTTCCCATTCTCCCAGTCCCCCCCCAGTCCTTCCCATTCTCCCAGTCCCCCCCCCAGTCCTTCCCATTCTCCCAGTCCCCCCCCCCAGTCCTTCCCATTCTCCCAGTCCCCTCCCAGTCCTTCCCAGCTCCCTCCCAGTCCTTCCCATTCTCCCATTCCCCCCTAGTCCCTCTCAGCTCCCCCACAGTCCCTCTCATTCTCCCAGTCCCCTCCAGTCCCTCCCATTCTCCCAGTCCCCCCCATTCCCCAACTCGAGCAACTCAAGGAGGTGGGGGTGGGGGGGGTCATCCCACCCGTGCCCTCCCCCAGGAATGTCCCTCAGCCCCTGAGCCCAGGCTCATCCCGGCTTTCCCAGCCCTGGAGTCTGACGATGCCGAGTGGAAGGACGGGATCTGTGGCTTCCAAAGCAGCTTCTCCCCTCTGCTTGAAGCTGGGGACCCTCGGCTGGAGCCCCGCACAGCGCTTCAGAGAGCATCTGGGGGCCCCAGGGTGGCTTTGTGGGGCGCTGGCTGCTGGGTGATGCTCTCCAGGAAGGATCCTCCTGCAACCAGGAGATGCTTTTGCCACACAACCGGTTGCAAGTCCATCTGCTGGGCAAAGCGGCTGCTCCAAGGACAATGTGGGAAAGGCTGCTGCCTCCTCTTCTTAGAATCATAGAATCACAGAATCACCAGGTTGGAAAGAACACACTGGGTCATCGAGTCCAACCATTCCCATCAAACACTAACCCATGTCCCTCAGCACCTTGTCCACCCGTCCCTTATACTCTCCAAGGAAGGTGAATCAACCCCCTCCCTGGGCAGCCTGTTCCAATGTTCCTTTCTGTGAAAAACTTCCTCCTAATGTCCAGCCTGAACCTCCCCTGGTGGAGCTTGAGGCCATTCCCTCTTGTCCTGTCCCTTGGGAGAAGAGCCCAGCTCCCTCCTCTCCACAACCTCCTTTCAGGGAGTTGTAGAGAGCAATGAATAAACTCCTGGCCTTGTGTCTAGGTACCAGGAAAGGGTAATTTATTGTGATTTAGCAAGAATATCCAGATTGGGGAGTCGGGAAGTCCCAGGTTTGGCCAAGGAGGAGGTTTGGGTGTCACCTGCGGTTGGGAGACTTGGCTAGGCTGGTGCTCACCAGGAACAAGGAGTGCATTGGTCTGGCAGGGAGTGGCTGATGGCAGCTCCTGGAGTCTCTCCTGCCTTGTGCTCTTGGAAGGAAATCTTTCAGCCCACACTTGTTCTTCTGAAAGGTTGGCCAGTGCCCAGTGACCCTTTCTGTGAAATACTTTTTCCTCATGTCCAGCCTGAACCTCCCCTGGTGCAGCTTGAGGCCATTCCCTCTCATCCTGTCCCCTGTCACTTGGGAGAAGAGCCCAGCTCCCTCCTCTCCACAACCTCCTTTCAGGTAGTTGCAGAGAGCAATGAGGAGAGCAGGAGGGGTGGCAAAGCCTGGGTAGGGAAAGCATCCCCAGCCCTGGCTGATCGCACCCCCTGCTGCATTTCCTAACCCTGGAGCTCTTCCCCCTCCTCCTGGGGGTCTGGTTTGTGGGTGTCTCAGGCTGTCCCCCCTTTTTCTGTGGAGCAGTGGGGGCGCACAGGGGGTTTGCTTGGCTTTCCTGGCAGCCGCCTGCAACTTTGGTGTTTCTGAGGAGGCTGCTGAGCCTTTAGTGAGAGGAGCATCGTGCGTGTGATTTATTCTTTCCGAGCAGTGATGAATATTGTGGCTCCCGGCACTGCTGCTTACACAGAGCATCAAAAGGAGGGTTATTAAGCTGAATATTGTGCGTTGCCATTGATCCTTCTCCATCGCTGAGCGCCCACGGCAGCCAGAGGTGCGCGTGATCGTACCAGTAGCTCCATCAGCCGCGATGAGTGTAGAGTCAGCTGCTTGGGCGCTTGCTCCCCACCCACCCCTCAAAATAAGCTTTTCCCCTTCCCCACTTCATAGAATCATAGAATCATAGAACAACCAGGTTGGGAGAGACCCATCGGATCATCGAGTCCAACCATCCCTATCAAACACTAAACCAAGTCCCTCAGCGTCTCATCTACCCATCCCTTAAACACCTCCAGGGAAGGTGAATCAACTACCTCCCTGGGTAGCCTATTCCAATGCCCAATGACCCTTTCCGTGAAAAACTTCCTCCTAATCTCCAGCCTAATCTGGGGCATTTTAGTTGCTGGTGGAGAGTGATGCAAGTCAATGCAAGTCGGTGCCGGTGTTTCCTGAGGATAATTAGGCAGGAAAGGCTCTGGGCTTGTTAAACACCAGGATGGGAGGTGATGGGATACTGGAATGCTCCCAGGGACCATGGGGCAGGTCTGGGGCTGGAGGGAGGCAGCCCAAGGGAGGAACGAGGCTGCTTTTCCCCTAGAGGGATGCTCTAGGAATCACCAAGCACCCTCAGGTAGAGGACAGGTAGTGTTAGATAGGAATGGTTGGACTAGAAGATCCGATGGGTCCCTTCCAACCTGGTTGTTCTGTGATTCTGTGATTCTGTGACACTGAGGTCTCTCCTCTCCTTCTCTGTGCTGAGGCTTTTAGATCATTTGGACTTCATAGAATCATAGAACAACCAGGTTGGAAGAGACCCATCGGATCATTGAGTCCAAGCATTCCCATCAAGCACTAAACCAAGTCCCTCAGCACCTCATCCACCTGTCCCTTAAACACCTCCAGGGAAGGTGAATCAACCACCTCCCTGGGCAGCCTCTGACAGTGACCAATGACACTTTCTGGGAAAAACTTCCTCCTAATCTCTAGCCTAAATCTCCCCTGGTAGTGCTTGAGGTCATTCCCTCTTGTCCTGTCCCCTGTCCCTTGGGAGAAGAGCCCAACTCCCTCCTCTCTACAACCTCCTTTTAGGTAGCTGTAGAGAGCAATGAGGTCTCCCCTCAGCCTCCTCTTCTCCAGGATAAACACCCCCAGCTCTCTCAGCCGTTCTTCATAGGGCCTGTTCTCCAGCCCCTTCCCCAGCTTTGTTGCTCTTCTCTGGACTTGCTCCAAAGCCTCAACATCCTTCTTGTGCTGAGGGGCCCAGAACTGAACACAGGATTCAAGGAGCGGCCTCACCAGTGCTGAGTCCAGAGGGAGAAGAACCTCCCTGGCCCTGCTGGTCACACCGTTTCTGATCCAAGCCAAGATACCATTGGCCTTCTTGGCCACCTGGGCCACTGCTGCCTCATGGTCAGTCGCTGTCAACCAACACTCCCAGGTCCCTCTCCTCCAGGCACTTTCCAGACAGACTTCTCCTAGTGTATAGCTGCTCAGGGTTGTTGTGCCCCAAGTGCAGGATCCGCCATTTGGCCTTGTTAAACCTCATCCCATTGGTCTCAGCCCATGGATCCAGCCTCTTCAGATCCCTTTGGAGTCTCCCAACCCTCAAAGCCAGGATGCCATTGGCCTTCTTGGCCACCTGGGCACACTGCTGGCTCATGTTCAGTCGCTGTCAACCAACACCCCCAGGTCCCTCTCCTCCTGGCAGTTTTCCAGCCAGACTTCTCCCAGTCTGTAGCTCTGCATAGGGTTGTTGTACCCCAAGTGCAGGACTCGGCATTTGGCCGTGTTAAACCTCAACGACTTGTTGGACAAAGTTTTGGTTTCTCCTTGGGGTCACAAGGAATGGAAGCGGTGATGTGGAGCAGCTCTGGAAAATTCCGTCTGGCTGCTGGGATGAAGGGATAGGGAATGAGTTTGGGGAGTGCTGTCCCCCTGATGCGGTCATGCAGGGAGCTGGAGTGATGCTGTGCCAGACCCTGATCCCTTTTCTGGAGCAGCAACCAGAGAGTTAAGTAATTAATATTTGTATTGTGGAGAACAGACAAATAACTCTGGTTCCCTTTGGCCCTGAGCCCTGTCTCTGTCCTTGGAGAGCACAGAGGGACAGGGGCCACTGGCCTTGGGACAGGGATTGTTTGGGAAGTGTTTGGGAACCGAAATGAGTCTCGTGGGACTCATTGCTTCTTTCTGATCTTGTGATGGCTGTGATCCCTCTTGACCCTGGGCTTGGGGAAGCTGGAATCAGTCTCCTCGACCCTTCGTGTGCCTCCGTGGAGTGTTCTGGGGTGGGGGCTGCCAAGACCTGATCCTGACTGAGTTTTCCTGATGGTGTCATGGTCACACAGGTTTGGTTCTGGCCAGGATTCCCCAGGGCTGTAAAGTTCACGAGCTCACCCTGTCCATCCCTGCTGACCCCACCCCCTGCCGATGAGTTATGGAACAATTGGCTATGGAGGAGGTTGAATCACCTTCCCTGGAGGTGTTTAAGGGATGGACGAGGTGCTGAGGGACACGGGTTAGTGTTTGATGGGAATGGTTGGACTCTATGATCCAGTGGGTCTTTTCCAACTTGGTGATTCTATATGATTCTATGAATTTGAGAGAGGAAGAGGTTTGGATCTGCTTGAGACATCCAGGCAGCTCGGTGACCAGGAGCCCCACAGCAGCTGTGCCTGTGGCAGGGGTGAGCTCAACCCCTTATTAGACACCTGAGAATCCAAGAGTGGGCTGTTTTCTTGTGTGGCCGAGAGAGCTGGCTGCTCCCCACCCCACAGACCACCCACAGGGTGAGGAGGTTGCTCCTTCCTCCTCCTCCTCCTCCTCGTTTCTGGGCCTTGGTGGGGAACGGGGATGCTGGCAGGTGAGCGGCATCTGGAGCCCTTTTAGGGTAGGGGGAGAGGGCAGCGCCAGGCAGCTTCGCTGGTGTTAAGTGGGTGCAGGCAAAGCCCAGGCTGATGAGCTTTAATCCGTGAGGGTGGCCGACGTGCTGGGCTGTGGCGAGATGCCAGGGGAGCAGGAGCTTCCAGCTGTGGGACAGTCCCAGTCTGGGGACCCTGAGTCCCTTGCTGGGGCTGGATGCTTCGTCTAGGCCCCGGGTGGCTGAGCTGTGAGCTTAGGGATCAACTCATCACCTTAATTACTGAGAGCATTGATTAGCCATAACCCTTCCAGGGTCCCGGCTGTTCACGTGTCCTGGCTCCAGCACTGGGCTGCTTGGGGACCAGCCTCATCCTGCTCCGTTTTACAGGGTGTTGGGATGGTGATTTTGGTTTAGTCCTGGCATGTGTTTCCACGGGGCTCTCCCAGCAAGGCTCAGCGTGGGATGGCATCGTTTGCTCCTTGCAATCCCTTAAAATCCAGCCTTGGCACAATCTGGAGGGATGATTGGGAACGTGGTTACCCAGACAAGCCCCACAGCCCTGCAGAGCTTTGCTGTGGAGCATGATCCTTGCTGAAGATTTGGGGGTTCCAGCTTCTTCACAGCCCTGGGTCCCACTGGTATTGATTTAAGGACCTGGGGATTTGCAGGGCACCCTCGTGCCCACGATATTTGGCAACAGTTTGGGGTGGGCAGTCCTGGAGTTGCCTGGTGTTTGATCCAGTGGGTTATCTTTTCCCTTTCAAGCTTTGTAGCTGCTCTTGGGGTTGTTGTGAGATTGTGAGGAGTTTGCTAGGACTCAGCCTGGCTCCAGTGTGGGTGGATTTGAGCTCCCTGGTGTGAGCTGGGATGACCAGTAGGGACATTCCTGCTGTCCCCATCCAGCCGTGCTCAGCACCCTGCTCCTTCCTCTGATGAACAAGAGATGAAGCAAGTTCATGGAGAGAAACTGAGCACTGGTGAGGCAGCAGCTCAAATCCTGTGTTCAGTTGTGGGCCCCTCAGCACAAGAAGGATGTTGAGGTTCTGGAGCGAGTCCAGAGAAGAGCAACGAAGCTGGTGAAGGGGCTGGAGAACAGACCTGATGAGGAATGGTTGAGAGAACTGGGGGTGTTTATCCTGGAGAAGAGGCTGAGAGGAGACCTCATTGCCCTCTGCAACTACCTGAGAGAGGAGGTTGTGGAGAGGAAGGAGCTGGGCTTTTCTGCCAAGGGACAGGGGACAGGACAAGAGGGAATGGCCTCAAGCTCCACCAGGGGAGGTTCAGGCTGGACATTAGGAAAAGAAATTCACAGAAAGGGTCACTGGGCACTGTCAGAGGCTGCCCAGGGAGGTGGTTAATTCACCTTCCCTGGAGGTGTTTAAAGGACGGGTGAATGAGGTTCTGAGGGACATGGTTTAGTGATTGATGGAAGTGCTTGGACTCGTTGGGTGGGTCTTTTCCACCCTGGTGGTTCTATTATTAATATTATTAATATTGTTATTGTTAATAATAACAACGGAGTCCCAGAGCTTCTTGAGGAGCGCAGGGTCCTCCAGCTGCTGGCCCCTCCTGTGTGTACATGGTGTGGGTGAAGTGGGAGTTAAGTCCCCAAGTGCTCTTACGACTCCCTTTTCCCTTTGGAAGGGCAGCCAGGAGCTGTGTGCGGCAGCCCTGGGAGACGGCAGCCAGGCCGAGGGAATGACCACCCCTGGTGTGACGTGAGCCGGGTACCAAACCCTGCCAGCTGGGAAGGCACTGAACCCGGGACTGTGCCCTAGGAGATGGGAGCCTTTCCCTTCCCGAACCTTTAAAGACTTTAAAGTAGTTTTATATTGAGGCATTAATTCTGTACCTGCATTCCCTTCCCACTGAGCTTTTCCTGTGCTCAGGGCAGGGAGGACAGACCTGGTCGCATCCTTGCACCACGCGAGGCTCTGGCTGTGTTTTTTTGCTTTTATTCTGCTCCCTGATCTCTGCACTTCCAGCCTAGGTGCCCAGGAGATGAGGAGTAAGTATTTGGCAGGAATGCCCTTCAGCACATGGCTTGGCATCCCCCGGGAGCAGAGGGCAGGTATATTCCTTGGTCCTCAGCATCCTCCCTACTCCAGTTGATGCCTGGATGAGGCTCCTTTGGCTCTGCAACCTAGAAAGCTGCTGGAAAAACATTTATCCTGACAATGGGTGATACTATCAAGCATCTTAGCGATGCTTATCTTATCAAGCTGGTGAAGGGGCAGGAGAATAGGCCTTACGAGGAGCGACTGAGAGAGCTGGGGGTGTTTATCCTGGAGAAGAGGAGGCTGAGAGGAGACCTCATTACTCTCTCCAACTACCTGAAAGGAGGTTGTAGAGAGGAGGGAGCTGGGCCAAAGAGATGTAAACACTCCCAAGTGGCAGGGACAGGATGAGAGGGAATGGCCTCAAGCTCCACCAGGGGAGGTTCAGGCTGAACATTAGGAAAAACATTTTCACAGAAAGGGTCATTGGATGCTGGCAGAGGCTGCCCAGGGACGTGGTTGGATTCACCTTCCCTGGAAGGGTTTAAGGGACAGGTGGATGAGGTGCTGAAGGACATGATTTAGTGTTTGATAGGAATGGTTGGACTCAATGATTCAGTGGGTCTCTTCCAACCTGGTGATTCTATGATTCTATGATCTTACAGGCAGAAAGGAGGCTGTGCCTCTGTTTTTCACCCCAGCAGTGCCAGCCTGGCCCTGGCAGAGGATGCTCATCCCTCCCCACCCGTGTCCCCGGAGGTGGTGCCGCAACATGTGTGTAGAAGGAGGAACAGCGGCTGCCAGTGGTGTTTCCCACTGTTTCCATACTTGCTTTGTGCTTTTCCCTGTTCCCTTGATGTGGTGCTTTATAGTAGGGAGAAAAAAATTGCCACTGGGAGTGCCCAGCGGTGCTTTGCCCCCCCCAGCCGTGGCTTTTGCCATCTCCAGCCAGTGTCCGGCGCTGCAGAGAGCGGAGGTGGGAGGGAAGGCAGCAGCGTGAAACAGAAGGCTTTTTGTGGCAGCTCTTACATCTTTTCCAGTTAATTAATCTGACGTTTATGCCAAGCTTCTCGTGGAAAGCTGTCAAGCCTTTATGCGACCTTCGTGTGTGGAGTGTGGGGCAAAGGCCCCTTTTCTTTGTGTCCAGCCCTGCCAGGCAGGATGGGAGCTGCTGGGAGTCAAGGTTGGGGGAAAGATGAGGCTGGATGCAGACAGTGCACAGATCCCAGAGCTGCCAAATTGCCAAATTTTTGATAGGAATGGTTGGACTCGATGATCTGATGGGTCTCTTCCAACCTGGTTGTTCTATGATTCTATGATTCAAATTGAGCCTGATTGGCCCCTCAAAATGCGCTTTTGGGGTCTTGCTGTGGTCAGGAGGGAGTAGGATTGGACCTAGGACCACGTGGGTGGCAAAAGGATCTCATTTTTGCATTTTAAGAGCTGGTTCTGTCAAGGATTTTTTTTTTTGTTAAAATTGACTCAAAAGGTTAATTCTGATGCTGGTCCAATCAGTATTTAACCCAATGTGAGGGTGAATAACACCGGGTACCACTGTGGTCCCCACCCGGGGAGTGATGCTCTCTGAACCACACATTCCCCTTTTGCACCTTGGCATCCCAGAATAAGCCATTTCACCTCTTTCCAGAGTGGATGGGGATGTTTGCTCTGCCCCAGCCGTGTGATGTGCTCCTGCCAAGACAGAGGCCGTGTGTGTTTACATCTCTTTGGCCACAACGCGAAGCATCTCCCTCCCTCGGAACAGCTTGGCTGCGGCTCAAACTATTTATTTCGAGATAAAAATAACAGCAGCAACCTCAGGGCTGCTGCTTCTCTCCCGGCTGATGGCAAAACAAGAATTATTCGAGCAAAAGAGGGGGGAAAAAAACCTCACTAGGGGAGCCTGGGCATGTGTCCCCCACACTGCTACCCGAGTCGGGCACCAAATTGTGTCCCATCAGGGTGGAGGAGGCTGGATGTGGCATCTTGTGGGCAGCCCAGGGCACAACTTGTTGGCAAAGCAGCCTATTTGCCAAAAAAGGCTGTTTACTGGAGGAGGGGAACGAAGCTATTTCGTGAACCACGTTGGTTGTGCTGAATAACTGCTGAGGAGAGGGAGCAGTCCGGAGAGTGAGTTTGGCTTCGGTTCTAAGTGATGCGAGTGTTAGCAAATGTTGAAAATTTAGCAGAGTGGTGTGTTTTGGGGGGGAAAAGAGTGGGAGTTTTGGTCCAAAATGAGCATTTTTTTTAAAAAAAAAATTATTTATTTCTTTCTTTTTTTTGCAAGGAAAGCTAGAACTGAACAGAAAGGCTCTGTGTGCCTCTCCTACCCCAAAGCAGTTTTCCTCGCAGAGGCAGCGAGTGATGTTGGCACCAAGCAGCAAAGGAGCTTTACTATGCAGAACGAAGTGTCAGTCGACCATTTCCAGCTCATTTAAGGCAAATTTAGGTCCACCAGGCTCCTCCAACTTTTATAGAATCATAGAATCATAGAACAACCAGGTTGGAAGGGACCCATTGGATCATCGAGTCCAACCATTCCTAACAAACACTAAACCATGTCCCTCAGCACCTCATCCGCCTGTGCCTTAAACACCTCCAAGGAAGGTGAATCAACCCCCTCCCTGGGCAGCCTATTCCAATGCCCAATGACCCTCTGTATGAAAAACTTCCTCCTAATGTCCAGCCTAAATCTCCCCTGGTGGAGCTTGAGGCCATTCCCTCTTGTCTTGTCCCCTGTCCCTTGGGAGAAGAGCCTAGCTCCCTCCTCTCTACAACCTCCTTTCAGGTAGTTGTAGAGAGCAACGAGGTTTTTCTGGGTGCTGCCTCTCCTAGGGATGTTTGTTGTGTTCTGAGATGCTGCTGGGAAGCGTCTCTGCTGCGAGCCATAAAGATTATTCAGATGAAGCTGGAATCGTGCATTTAATTCCCATTTTGGAGGTTTTTTGGCGAGTAGCAGCATCCAGCCTTTAACTTTCCTTCTCCCTCGTGCACAGGCTGCATGTGCATTCGCTCAGTGTCAGCCAGGAAATCTCTTGCCACTGGGATGAGGGGATTTAAAAGCTGGAGCTGAGTTTCACGGGAGGTGGCACTGAGAGAGCTGGGGGTGTTTAACCTGGAGAAGAGGAGGCTGAGGGGAGACCTCATTGCTCTCTACAACTACCTGAAAGGAGGTTGTGGAGAGGAGGGAGCTGGGCTCTTCTCCCAAGGGACAGGGGACAGGACAAGAGGGAATGGCCTCAAGCTTCACCAGGTGAGGTTTAGGCTGAACATTAGGAAAAAATTTTTCACAGAAAGTGTCATTGGGCATTGGAATAGACTGTCCAGGGAGGGGGTTGATTCACCTTCCCTGGAGGTGTTTAAGGGACGGGTGGATGAGGCACTGAGGGACATGGTTTAGTGTTTGATAGGAATGGTTGGACTCGATGATCTGATGGGTCTCTTCCAACCTGGTGATTCTATGATTCTATAAGGCAGGAACCAGCACGGAAATGCTCTGAAGCCCTGGCCGTGGCCCAGTGGAAAAACCCAGAGCTGCCAGGTATTTGTTGATGAAACAGCGTGATTTTATGCAGCTCTGGCAATGGTTTAACCCGTGCCCAGTGGACTGGTCAGAGACGAGGTTCCCTTTTTTGGAGGTGCCGGGTAAGACAGCAGCAGCATCCCCATGACTTTGGGGTGCTTCGGTCATTGGCCACTGTCGCCCCTCTCTCTCATAGAATCACCAGGTTGGAAGAGACCCATCAGATCATCAAGTCCAACCATTCCTATCAAACACTAAACCATGTCCCTCAGCACCTCATCCACCCGTCCCTTACACACCTCCAGGGAAGGTGAATCAACCCCCTCCCTGGGCAGTCTATTCCAATGCCCAATGACACTTTCTGTGAAAAATTTTTTCCTAATGTCCAGCCTAAACCTCCCCTGGTGGAGCTTGAGGCCATTCCCTCTTGTCCTGTCCCCTGTCACTTGGGAGAAGAGCCCAGCTCCCTCCTCTCCACAGCCTCCTTTCAGGTAGTTGGAGAGAGCAGTGAGGTCTCCCCTCAGCCTCCTCTTCTCCAGGATAAGAACCCCCAGCTCTCTCAGCCGTCCCTCAGCCCTCCCCTTGCCTCCACTACTACTCCAACTAATGCAGAATATAATAAATCCACTTTGCAGGGTGCTCCCTTCCACCTGAGGCTTGATGAGCTTGCAGCACCCAAGCCTGGGTGCCAAGGGGCTGTGACCTGGAGCACCCATGCCTCGTGCTGCTGTGAACCAATGAGTGCTAATTAAGCCCTAATTAGCTACCAGTTCTTGCCAGTCAGTGCCCTGCCAGCGTGCGCAGCTTGTGCCTCATGTGGTGCTGCCCTTGGCCTCTGTCAGAGGGTGATTACAACCCCCCTGAGAGGGACCCTGGTGTTAATTAGGCTGGTGTTAATTAGGAATTGTACCAACATGGAGGTGGTCAAGTCCAGGCTGGGTGGGGCCTCGAGAAGTCTGGAATAGTGGGACATGGGATGGAACTGGATGGGCTTTAAGGTCCCTTCCTGCTGAGAGAGCTGGGGCTGTTTATCCTGGAGAAGAGGAGGCTGAGGGGAGACCTCGTTGCTCTCTCCAACTCCCTGAAAGGAGGTTGTGGAGAGGAGGGAGCTGGGCTCTTCTCCCAGGGGACAGGACAAGAGGGAATGGCCTCAAGCACTACCAGGGGAGATTTAGGCTAGAGATTAGGAGGAAGTTTTTCCCAGAAAGATTCATTGGTCACTGTCAGAGGCTGCCCAGGGAGGGGGTTGATTCACCTTCCTTGGAGGTGTTTAAGGGATGGGTAGACGAGGTGCTGAGGGACATGGTTTAGTGTTTGATAGGAATGGTTGGTCTCGATCTGGTGGGTCTCTTCCAACCTGGTGATTCTATGATTCCAACTCAACTCTTCAATGATTCTATGATCAAATGATGCCTCAAGTCCCTGCTTGGTGCCCAGGTCCTCGGGTGCAGTGAGCTGGGATGAAATGGGGTCCTGTGCTGGGTTTAGTGGCATTGCCATCCCACCAGGTTCCCTGAGACCCACAAGTGCTGGAGGTGTCGGACCTGCAGCCAGTGGGGACGCTCAGGTGAGCGAAGCTGCCTGTGATGTGGCACCAGGCAGCAGCCCAGCCTCTGCCATTGATTGTTTTAGTTTTCTTCTGGCATGGCAAGGAGTTGTTTCTCCCCGTTTATCAGTAAATTATAGTTTCGGGTGCGTCTTGCTCATTAGCTGCCTGGCAAGCTGCAATTAGGCTGTGGGAGAGGGCTGTAGGGAGAGTTGGGAAGCTGTCGAGGCTCTTCAAGGTGTCCCCTGAGGCATTGGAGCATCTCCTGACACTGTGAGGGTGTCAGGGCTGTGGGGGCTTGTGCTGCCAGGCAGGACCCCTTAGAGTTTTGGGGTGTTAGTTATAAGCCACATCCTTCAGTGCTGGAACTGGGGCAGCACAGCTGGTTCTCCCTCTTGCCATGAGGTGGGATTCATTAATGCCTACTCCTCCAACTGGAGTTGCCTCTCCCATCTCCAGGCTGTGGCATTTAAAGGTGCACACAGAACCTTGCAGCATTGGTCGTGCCATCCCAAATGTCCCTACACAGATGTCCTTAAAGCCACTATAGGTGATCTCCAGGGATGTTCATGCAGAAGCGAGTGGATGTGCTCTGTGCCAGGGGCAGAATTGCAGCCCTGGTCATGGATGGGAACAGGTCCTGGATGTGGATCATACTAAATCCCTTTATTTAGGAGCTGTGGAGAGGAGGGAGCTGGCCTCATCTCCCAAGTGACAGGGGACGGAACAAGAGGGAATGGCCTCAAGCTCCACCAGGGGAGATTTAGGCTGGAAATTAGGAGGAAGTCTTTCACAGAAAGGGAGGTCATTGGGCATTGGAACATTGGCTGCCCAGGGAGGGGGTTGATTCACCTTCCCTGTTTAAGGGACAGGTGGACAAGGTCCTGAGGCACATGATTTAGTGTTTGGTAGGAATGGCTGGACTTGATGATCCAGTGGGTCTCTTCCAACCTGGTTGTTCTATGATTCTGTGTTTCTATGATCTCCCATGGTGCATGCCCTTCAAACAGCCAGCCAAAGGCTGGAGGAGGAGGAGAGTGGGAGAGAAGGTTCTTTCTGTGTGGGAGAAGGGGAATCCATTAAATGTAGTGTGGGGACTGGATGGGCACAGCTGGGTTTGCAGGGGTTACCTGTTACCTTGGTCCAAGTGCCTGAAACATCATCCTTGTGGGGACGTGCACGTCACTGTGGCCATTCCTCCATCGGCACCTGACACATCTGGAGCAGCTGTGCTTCCTTGCCTTTGGGCTGAGCTCAACCAGACGGTGCCTGCTTGCTCTGGCACTAAAAAAGGGCTGCAAAGAGTCAGCGGAAGGATGCGCCTAGGGGGTCTGCATGCTCGGAGCAAGAAACTCCCCTCTCTGCTGGTCTGAAATCTTCTGGATCCCGTGGATTCTCACGGAATGTCCCTGCTACCCACATGGTCCCCCAGCCAGAGACGTGTATGCAAAGGATGCTGTTTACCAGCATTTGGGCTTGTTTCACGGACAACCAGCCTCTGTTTTTGTCTGTAGCATCCCAAATGAGACCCAGAAATATCCCACTAAGGGCATGTCCTTCCAGTCTTTTTGAAGAAGTGAGGGGGGAGTTGAAAAAAGCCTGGCCAGGCTCTGGATGCAGCAATTTTTCTTCAAACACACCCCGACCCAAGAAGAAATTGGAATTACGCTGTCTGGAAAGGGAAGGCAGCAGGCAGGGGGCAGCTGGGGCTGAAGGAAGCAACAACTTTGTGTCCTGCCCACCTCCTTCCAGGAGAATGAGGGATTTTGGGTCTGAACTGTGACTTTCCAGCTCTAAATGCCCTGGGGGTGTCTCCTTGGGATGTTTCTGTCCAGCTGTTGCGCACCCTGGGTTTGCGCTGGGTTAAAAGCAGCAGCAAAGGGACTGGGGAGAATTGGCCCCATGGGCTCCTCTGGCTGGACACCAACACAATATTTGGCTGAAAGAGTTTACTTCTGGTGTTTTTCCAAGGAGCTTATTGGCTGCTTTGTCCCATCATTCTGCTGTGAGGCTGAGGTTCTGGCTGGGGCCACCCTAGCTGTAAAGCACCAAATGGTACAGGAGAGGGTCCCAGGAACCCCAAAGTGGTTTGTGTTATTTTTTATTTTTTTTTCCCTTCTGACGCAACTCCAAACTTGCTCTCGCAGCTCCAGCACAAGCAAAGACTATGGTTAATTCCAGGTGCTGTGCATCCTGCTGCTATAACTCCTAGAGGAAAAGCATTACTGAATCTATAGGATTAGGATGTAGGAGGGAGCTGGGCTCTTCTCCCAAGTGACAGGGGACAGGACGAGAGGGAATGACCTCAAGCTCCACCAGGGGAGATTTAGGCTGGACATCAGGAGGAAGTTTTTCACAGAAAGGGTCATTGGTCATTGGAACAGGCTGCCCAGGGAGGTGGTTGATTCACCTTCCCTGGAGGTGCTTAAGGGACGGGTGGACTAGGTGCTGAGGGACATGGTTTTGATGGGAATGGTTGGACTTGATGATCCGGTGGGTCTCTTCCAACCTGGTGATTCTATGTGCTTGGCCAGCTTTGTGCTGCTTGCGATGTTGGGGCTGCTGAGACAGGGAAGAATCATATAATCAGAATCGCTAGGTTGGAAAAGACCTTTGAGATCAAGTCCGACTGTACCTGTCTGCATCTAAACCAGATCCCTGAGTACCTCATCTGCTGGTCTTTTAAACACCTCCAGGGATGGGGACTCAACCGCTTTCCTGGGCAGTGGTTCTAGTGCCTGAGAACCCTTTTGGTGACCAAGTTTTTCCTCCTTTCCAATCTAAACCTCTTCACACAGAGGGTCATTGGGCATTGGAATAGGCTGCCCAGGGAGGTAGTTGAGTCACCTTCCCTGGAGGTATTTAAGGCACAGTTGGATGAGGTCTTGAGGGACTTGGTTTAGTGTTTGTTAGGAATGGTTGGACTCGATCATCCGATGGGTCCCTTCCAACCTGGTTGTTCTATGATTCTAAACCTGCCCTTGAGCAGCTTGAGGCCCTTCCCTATCGCTTGGGTGAAGGGACCCAGAGCAGCTGCTTTCTATCAGGCAGGCTTGGGGTGCAAAGCCCCCACTCTCCTGCCCTGCCCCTTGTCTCTGCTCGCCTCCTGGCAGGATTTTCACGTCCCCTGGCTCAGGAAATGGCTGCTGCCTGCAGGCAGCCCAGCATCCTCCTCCCCATCCCTCTCCCCCCCCTGTATTTTCCTCCCTTCAGCTGAAGGGCTTTGTCTGCTGGACTGTATTAAAGTCAGGACATGAGGAGGACAAGCTGCTAGCAATTAGGTTCTGCGAACCCTCCCCCAGCCAGGCATGTAAGAGGAGCAGGGCTGGATGCCAACGGTTAGGAAGAAGGGAACAATTTCCCCCTCTTTTTCTGCTTTTTTTTTTGCAGCAGATGAGAGGTGAGGTGAATTTCCCATTGCCTGGGAAATTGTCTTGATGAAATTACTCTCTACATTACTCTCATTACCCTCTACAACTACCTGAAAGGAGATTGTAGAGAGGAGGGAGCTGGGCTCTTCTCCCAAGGGACAGGGGACAGGACAAGAGGGAATGGCCTCAAGCTCCACCAGGGGAGATTTAGGCTAGAGATTAGGAGGAAGTTTTTCACACAGAAAGTCATTGGGCATTGGAATAGGCTGCCCAGGGAGGTGGTTGATTCACCTTCCCTGGAGATGTTTAAGGGACGGGTGGATGGGGTCCTGAGGGTCATGGTTTAGTGTTTGATAGGAATGGTTGGACTTGATGATCCGGTGGGTCCCTTCCAACCTGGTTGTTCTATGATTCTATGAAATGGGTTGAGTGCCTGCTTTTTTGACTAGGAGATGCAGACCAGCAGCTGGGTGGTTTCTCAGCCTCTCGACTCATCCTCGTTGCTCCAGATCTGGCCAAACCCCTCCAAATCTCTCCCAAACCTCCTGACCCCCAGCAGGAGAGCGTCCCAAACCTTCTCTCCCATGGCAGTGCAGGGGACTGGTGGTTTCAGGATTGATCTTTTGATAGGGATGGTTGGACTCAATGATCCGGTGGGTCTCTTCCAACCTGCTTGTTCTATGGTTCTATGATCTTGGTTGCCAGGAGGGCTTCTCAACCCAGCAACCCCCTTCCCTGGTGCTTGCAGGGCTGGATCCTGCCTCCCCCAGTGCAGTTCCAACTGCTCCCGGTGAACACGGTAGGAGTTTGCCTCCAGTTATAAATATCTCGGAGCCCCCAAAGGGTTTAGGCGCTATATATAGGATTCCTGCAGCAGAAAGACATCTTGCACGGAGGCTGAGTGGTGGGATCTCCTGCTTCCATCTAGGAATGGGGGAAAGGAGAGGACACAATGCAGAGGGATGACTTTCCCTGTGGATATGGGGCTGAATTCTCTCCCTGTGGCCGGTGTCCCCGTCCCTTTGTGCCCTGTCCCTGGCAGCTGCTCCGCTCCGGGTCTTGCTTACGCCGAGCATCGCCCAGAGTTGCTTGTCTGAGAGTAGAGGAAAGGGACATAAAACATTTATAGCCCTTGAAAATCGTCAAGGAAATGTCTGTCTCAGTTAAAATAGCAAGAGCAATTAGAGGGGAAAAAAAAACCCCAAACCCACAGCACGATTCGTGTGTTATTCCAGCACTTTTCTGAGTGCTTCTCGTCCTCAGCCAGGGTTACAGTCTTCCTTCTCCTCCTCTCCCTTTGTGGTGGTTCTAGGAGATGGGACAAGATCCAACCCCTCCTCCCACAACCAGGAGCACCAAACCCATCTGAAATCCCAATTTTGTGGCTCTCCCATGCGTGTTAAAAGCTCACTCTTGACTTAAAATGAAAGGGGACCAAGAAGTTCATTGGGTTCCTTCTTTCTGGTGTTTGCAGTGCTGCTGGAGCAAGGTTGTTGTCTCCTGTGTGTCTCTGGACCCTGTTAATTAGGGAAGTTCCCAAGCCTGAACTTCCCCAGTGCTGTTTCCAACTGCAGTGAGTTTTAATGTGTGAGAACGGGCCCTTCCCCTCCCTGGGCTGCAATTGGGGCCGAGGATGGGGCGGGAGATGAGGGAAAACAGCCGCTCGCAAGGGAACAGGCCAAATCCTGTCGATAAGGGGAATTTTGATGTTGCTTTATTTGACCCCATATATTCCAGGAAAAAGAAAAATCCCCAGTTCTGCAGCAGGACTTGAGGGTCAGGCTTGTTTTGTAGAATCTGAGAATTGTTATGGTTGGAAAAACCCTCTAAGATGGTCCAGTCCAGCATCCCCAGCCTGCTAAGCCATGTCCCACAGGGCTATGTCCACACATATTTCGAACCCCTCCAGGGATAGAGACTCCACCACTGCGCTGAGCAGCCTCTGCCAGGCTTTCACCACTGTTTCAGTAGATATTTTTCCTAATCTCCACTCTAAACCTCCCCTGCTGCACCTTGAGGCCATTTCTTCTCGTCCAATCACTTGTTACTTAAGAGAAGAGTTATTTGTTTGCTCAAATCTAGCACTTCCCTGCCTAAAAATCAGCGGTTTAGTGGGGTTGTATCATTGTTTCTTTCCTTCTGCAAAGGTTTTAACCTGACCCAAGAGCATGGCTGCTTCTCTGGGGTGAGAAGGTGGAGGTTCAGTGTCCACTGTGGTTGAGGACAGGCACGGGTTGGGGTGTCCCTGCCCCAGTGCTCAGTGTTGCAGCCTTAGCAAGTTTGCAGATGACACTAAGCTGGGTGGAAGTGTGGATCTGCTGGACAGTCGGGAGACTTCAAAGGGATGTGAACAGGCTGGATCCATGGGCTGAGACCAATGGGATGAGGTTTAACAAGGCCAAATGCTGAGTCCTGCACTTGGGGCACAACAACCCTGAGCAGCTACAGACTAGAAGTCTGTCTGGAAAGTGCCTGGAGGAGAAGGACCTGGGGGTGTTGGTTTGACAGGGACTGACCATGAGGCAGCAGTGGCCCAGGTGGCCAAGAAGGACAATGGCATCTTGGCTTGGATCAGAAATGATGTGACCAGCAGGTCCAGGGAGGTTCTTCTCCCTCTGGACTCAGCATGGGTGAGACCACTCCTTGAATCCTGTGCTCAGTTGTGGACCCCTCAGCACAAGAAGGATGTTGAGGCTCTGGAGAGAGTCCAGAGAAGAGCAATGAAGCTGGTGAAGGGGCTGGAGAACAGACCTTTTCAGGAACATCTGAGAGAGCTGGGGGTGTTTCTCCTGGAGAAGAGGAGGCTGAGGGGAGACCTCATTGCTCTCTACAACTCCCTGAAAGGAGGTTGTGGAGAGGAGGGAGCTGGGCTCTTCTCCCAAGTGACAGGAGACAGGATGAGAGGGAATGACCTCAAGCTCCACCAGGGGAGTTTTAGGCTGGACATTAGGAGGAAGTTTTTCACGGAAAGGGTCATTGGGCATTGGAATAGGCTGCCCAGGGAGGTGGTTGAGTCACCTTCCTTGGAGAGTTTAAGGGATTGGTGGACGAGGCACCGAGGGACGTGGTTTAGTGTTTGATAGGAATGGTTGGACTTGATCCTGGAGTTTTTTTTTCCAACCTAGTGATTCTGTGATTTTGCATTACTGAAGGTTTTGGGGGACAGGGTTTGTCTTGGCAAAGAGCTCAGGGACCAAGTGCCTGGCATGACATGGCTTGAACCTTGCTTGTATGAGAAAGAGGAAAGAAAATCCCAAGAGGGGAAATCCGAACAGGAAGGGCACGTCTGGGTGAAGCAGCCAGCAGGGCGTCGGGCGGGCACTGCCCTGGGTGTCAGCAAGTCCTGCCTGTCGTTGGAAAAGGAGCCTGGAAAGCCACATTTTTCAGGAACTGGCAGTCCTGCTGAGGGGTAGGGAAGCGTTTCCTGGGGGAGGGAAACCAAAAGAACCTGTTAGGAAGATGTACTGGCCTGTTTTAACTTGAAAATGAAGGATTGGTTGGTGTTTCAGACTTATAAATGTCTCTGCTTGTCTATGTTCACTTTTTAACAATGTGCTTTCCTGATGTGATCACACTGGTAGTGAAACCCTCATCACAATGTTCCCATTTTGTGAAATCCAAATTTTGAGTCTGTTTCCTTCACCCCCTGGGCTGCGAGAGCTTCTCAGTGTCCCATTTTCAAGCTCTGCCTGCTGAGTTCAGAGCTGGAAGTACTTTTCCAAGCGCAAGGTGAATCCCTCAACTCGTGCAGCTGAGGCTCTGAGGGAAACATGATGTGTGGTGGGAGATAATCACTGCATGGAGAGGTTCTTCCTCGGTCCATACGTAGTCCAGCAATGTATCCCCAGGGAAGGATGTTGAGCATGGGGTCAAACAAATCATAGAATCATGGAACAACCAGGTTGGAAGAGACCCCCTGGATCATTGAGTCCAACCAGTGGCTTCTCCTGCCTGGAGCTTCTGCAGTGCTATGAGTCTCCAGGTGCCCTGGGAGTGTGTTCCTATGGGATACGGTTCTCCTTGCTTTAATTTTCCTCCTGGTCTGGTAGCTTCTGGGTTGTGGATGAGAAGAACAGCAGGGCTTGGGAACAGTGAGCCAGGGTCCTGGGTGTAGGCAGGAGGTATTTGCCTGAGGATGCTGATACTCATAGAATAAAATCATAGAAACTATAAACTGGAGAAGAGGAGGCTGAGGGGAAACCTCATTGCTCTCTCCAACTACCTGAAAGGAGGTTGTGGAGAGGAGGGAGCTGGGCTCTTCTCCCAGGGGACAGGGGACAGGATGAGAGGGAATGGCCTCAAGCTCTGCCAGGGGAGGTTTAGGATGAACATTAGGAAAAAAAAATTCATTGAAAGGGTCATTGGGCATTGGCAGAGGCTGCCCAGGGAGGGAGTTGAGTCACCTTCCCTGGAGGTGTTTAAGGGACGGATGGACGAGGTGCTGAGGGACATGGTTTAGTGATTGATCTGAATGGTTGGACTTGATCCAGTGTGACTCTTCCAACCTGATGATTCTATGATTCTATTCTGTATGCACAGAAGAGGCTTCAGGTGCAGTGAAACACCCTCCTCTTGCATTGGTTGGTTCTTCTTCACCTCCTTCCAGGGAAATATGAGAGCTGCTTGAGGTGGTTTTTCTTTTCTTTCTACAATAAGAAGTTTTTCTTCAACAGCGGAGACTGGAAGTGCTGAAGAGCTCAGAACAATTAACACAAAAGTGTGTCAGGAAGGGTATTGTCACCAGAAGGCTAAAGCTGCTTTGAATCCTTCCTATTGTAGTGAGATGGAGCAGAAGCCTCCTTCCTGCCTGGATATTTGCTGAGAGGAACAAGAGGGTGTGAAATAAATATCGGCATTTCTCCCCTTGGGGACTTCCCGGTGCCATCCCCAATTCAAACCCCAGGTGAACGCTGCTGAAATGCCTGCGAGCGAGAGGATGCTCAGCACAAGTGGATTATCGTTGGGGTTTTTTTTTTCCCCTTCTTAATGGAAAAAGCCGTGTTCGTACAGAAACCAATCGGTTTCTGCGGTCCTTAAGGGAAGGAGCATCCCAGAGGCTCTGGTAAAAGCTTATTGCTTTATGCTCGGTGTTGCAAAAAGGCTTATAAAATTAAAAATAGCATGTGGAGGGTGCGGAGGGGTCTTTATACCACGTGCTCTCTCTTGCAAGAGCCTTCTGCTTGCAGACTCTGGCAGCGAGGACTGGAAGATCATAGAATCACAGAACAACCAGGTTGGAAGAGACCCATCGGATCACCGAATCCAAACATTACTATCAAACACTAGCCCATGTCCCTCAGAACCTCATCTACCCGTCCCTTAAACACCTCCAGGGAAGGTGAAACAACCACCTCCCTGGGCAGCCTGTTCCAATGACCAATGACCCTCTGTGTGAAAAACTTCCTCCTAGTCTCTAGCCTAAATCTCCCCTGGCGGAGCTTGAGGCCATTCCCTCTTGTCCTGTCCCCTGTCACTTGGAAAAAGAACCCAGATCCCTCCTCTCTACAACCTCCTTTCAGGGAGTTACAGAGAGTAATGAGGTCTCCTCTCAGCCTCCTCTTCTCTAGGCTAAACACCCCCAGCTCTCTCGGACATTCCTCATAGGGCCTGTTCTCCAACCCCTTCACCAGCCTCGTTGCTCTTCTCTGGACTCTCTCCAGAGCCTCAACATCCTTCTTGTGCTGAGGGGCCGTCAACTGAACACAGGATTCAAGGAGCAGCCTCACCAGTGCTGAGTCCAGAGGGAGAATAACCTCCCTGGCCCTGCTGGCCATGCTGTGTCTGATCCAAGCCAAGATGCCATTGTCCTTCTTGGCCACCTGGGCCACTGCTGGCTCATGTTCAGTTGGCTGTCGACCAACACCCCCAGGTCCCTCTCCTCCTGGCAGTTTTCCAGCCAGACTTCTCCCAGTCTGTAGCAATGCATAGGGTTGTTGTGCCCCAAGTGCAGATGGAGACATGGTGGAGCTGAGCCCTCCCTGAAGCTCATGACACGTGTGGGAAGCAGCTCCAGAGCTTGCTCAGAGCTTCAGAGAAAGTTGCAGCGAGTGTGTAATTAAACCCAATGGATGCTCTGAGCCTTCCCATAGGTATTGATGCTTTGGAGGTGTGAGCAACCGTCACATCCCCCAGAAGCTGCCAGTTTGGGTGTGAAAACCCGAGATTGCATCAATAGCGGGACTCCCAACCTATTTCTGTTCTTCAGAAGCGGGTGGGCTGCTCCGGTGGAGCTGAGCTGAGCTCGTCACAGCCCCCAAACACACCCACATCCCTCTGGAACTGCGGAAAAGTAGGTCGTGGCTGTGCTGGCGTGGCGGACTCTGTCCTATATATGTAAATGGAGTCTGTTTATGGGTGTTGGCATGACTAGGGGCTCAGGCGGCCCTGAGCATCACCTCACTCACCATTCCCTCCGTGGGGTTCATCCTGGTGCTGTTGGGGCCCTCCTGGTGGCCCCAGCCCTGGTCACACCTTGGTGGGTTGAATAGTGGGTGCTTGTGGGTCTGCAGTTTGGGGTGAAGCTTTGGGATTGCATCCTGCTCCAGCCGGGCAGGGGAAGTGAGGTGCAACCTCCCCTCTCTGGGATGGATGCTGAACTCCCTTGCCTCCATCCCCTTTGCCTCCATCCCCTTTGCCTCCATCCCCCTTGCCTCCATCCCCCTCTGCCTCCATCCCCTGCCTTTTCTGGAAACAGTTGTTGGCAGATCCCACCCTGGCTTTCTGCTTCCAATATTTTGGGGTTTTTTTTAATAATTCCTCCTAATGACAAGGCAGGAAAAAAAAAAATCCCTTTAAAACTGCATTTGCAAAGCTGTTCTGGACAGACTTGGGGCATCTCATTTGTTTCTCCATCCCCATTAAGGAGCTGGGTTTCCCTCCAACAATTCCCTTATAGCCCAGTGCAGGATTTACTCCAGTTAATCTCCTTGGGGCTGGAGTCCCTCTGCAAACTGCAGCACGTTTGCATTTGGCAAGTGCAGCAACTTCATCACCATCCATCACGATTTCCATGACAACTCTGGGGAAGGTTGGGCAGAAATTCCTTCCCGTGGAATACATGCAAGCTTGCAAATACCCCCAGCCTGCTGCTGGGGCCAGCAGTCAGCAACGCATCACCCTGGATTAATTATTCCTAATTAATCACTCTATGGAAGCAGGCGGCCTGGGAAAAGGGCTCTTTCCTTTTTGGGGGACCTGCTGATGGGAAAGAGCAGTCGGTATTAATCTCCAGCTGTATGAAAGAGGTTCTAATATATTCCTGATTAATTGTTATTAGGGGGTTTATTAGCTGTGGCTTAGCCCGTGAATGGATCAGGAAGGGCACCAGGGCTCCCGTAACGGAACTGTAACAGTTTTCGGAGCAGGTAGATGATGGTTATCAGGGTGTCGTGACAGCGATAGCTTTTCTCTTTTCCATGTGGCTTAAATATGGCTCAAGTGGAGCATCTGCCCCACCCAATCCTCTCACCCTCCCATTTGTTACTCTGTTTATTGCCATCCCAGACCTGGCTGCTTCCTGCATCCCTAAAAGTGATCATAGATCCATAGGATTGTTTGGGTTGGAAGGGACTCAAAGCCCATTCAGTTCCACCCCTGCCGTGGGCAGGGACACCTCTCACTGCATCAGGGGCTCCAAGCCCCATCCAACCTGCCCTTGAACCCCTCCAGGGATGGGGCAGCCACCCCTGCTCTAGGCAACCTGGGCCAGGGCCTCCCCACCCTCTATGTGGAGAACTTTTTCTTAATGTCTAATCAAAATCTTCCCCCTTCCAATTTAAAGTCTTTCCCCCTCATTATGTCACTCTGGACCCTTGTAAAAAGCTCCTCCCCAGCTTTTCTGGAGGCCGTTTCAGTGCTGGAAGCTGCTCTAAGGTCTCCTTGGAGCCTTCTCTTCTCCAGATTGAACAACCTCAACCCTCTCAGCCGGTCCACAAAGCAGAGGTGCTGCAGCCCTTGCATCATTTCCGTGATCTCTTCTGGAATCACTCCAACAGTTCCACATCCTTCTTATGTTGGGGATTCCAGAACTGGACACAGGGCTCCAGGTGAGGTGTCAGAGTTTACAGTTTGTTCACCTGCCCATGGCTGGAGGTGATGCATTGGATGGGCTCCTCGCACCTGAGGACTCAGGAGGCTGTGGGGGATTTTCAGAGTGTTACAGGCTGGTACATCACTAGCTTTTGATACGAATGGTTGGACTCGATGATCCGGTGGGTCTCTTCCGACCTGGTTGTTCTATGATTCTATGATCAGGAACAGGTCTGGGAAGTGGTTTCCCACCTGCCCGTATTGGTGGGTTTGCTCTAAACACCCCAAGAGCCATCAAAGCACAGGGTCTGTGTGGCTGAGCAGCCGCTGCTTCTCATCCTCGCCTTCTCCAGCGCCCCTGCTCTGTGCTGCTGACCCGGTGTGTTCGGAAACAGCAGAAAACATTCCCCTTAAAGACGAGAGTTTCATTGCTCTTAGAGCTCATGGCTTAGGAAGGTCTTGGGTCCCACCAAATGTGCCTTCTGTGACTTACGGAGAACTGGCTCCTTGGATACAGAATGAGGAAACTGAGGCAGGAGCCAGGAGGGAGAGGAGCCAGCAGCAGAGGGGGTAGTTGAGAGTAAGGGGATGGTTTTAGGGCTGGAGGATCTTCCCTCTGAGAAGTGAAGGGGCTGAGATCTGTGCCCACAGCCAGAGCCCATGCCCTAGAGGCTCAGTACTCCCCTTGCAACCTTAATGACCACAATTAAGCCAATCCCAGCAAATGAAGCGGCATTTAAAAACCAAAATGAAATTAAAAAGCCCACAATTGCTTTTTGTGGTCATTAAGAGGCTTTTTACTCCCCGGGTGCCTCTGCTGTGGTTTCAGTGGAGCATCCCCTGGCACAGTGTCAGCCCCTTGGCTCATCGAAGCCGTCCTATGCTCCCGCAGAAGTTGTTTTGGGGGAGTCTGGATTTCTCCTTAGTCCCTCGGGGGGCAAAAATATTTGTGGTGGATCCAACCTGTGCCAATATTCCCTCCGCATGGGACAGCTCATCCCACAGAGGGGTTCCCCATAAATAGAGGGGACACGGTGTTGTCCTTGTGCCCTGGAAGGAGGTGACACAGTGGTGACCTTGAAGCAGGGTGATTTCTGCCTCCTGAGTCACCCTGGCTGCTCTGGCTGAGAAGGGCATCACGCGCCTCAGAGCAGAACAGGTTCTCAGCAGGGCTGTGTCCCCACGACCCCGAATAATCGTGCTGAGTTCATCGTGTCGCTGCCAGCCCTGGGCAGGGCTGAACCTTTGCTGTTCCCCATCGGAAACCTCATGGAAAAGAGATTTAGGCGCGGTGAGGCTGGTTCCTGTGTCCCACCTCCGTTGGTGGCTGATTTCCCGTGGCGCACAGGCTTTTCCAGCTGAACCCTTTTCTTCCACAAACAGGCGTGAGCTCATTTTCTTCTTCCCACCACACAATGGAGCATTGTCCTCCTTATTCCACTGAAAACTGAGAAGGGGATATGAGCTAAAACACTGCCATCGGTGGCCTGATGGCTGCTGTTCCCATTCCCAGTGTCGATGCAGCCTCCTCAAGCCTCTCAAAGCTTTTTCCCAGTGCAGGGAAGGTTTTTTGTCCTGGGAGCGAAGGGGACCTGCTGGGTTATGGGGACAAGTATCGACACAGCTGGTTCCTGCCTGCATCTCAGTGCTAGGACCAGCCTATCGTGGTGTGAGGGTTGGGGTTATACTTGGCTAGCTTCTAAAAAGGGTGGTTGCTCTTTTTCTTGCCTTTTCATTGTGTAGCAAAGGGCTGTTATCTAAGCAGGCAGGGAAGAGCAGACTGGCAGCCCTGGTGCTTGGCTGGAGGGAGCATTTTAATGTGCCCGACTAAACTGAATTTTTGGGTCAGAGGTTTAGGGGATAAGAAAATATCCTTCCCATCTTTTGTGGAGCTTTGAAGAGCCAGTCCAAAGTGGGAGCCGAAGCTGGAGTGTGTTGCTTGGGAAGGAAGAAGAAGGTGTAAAGGCTCCTAGGAGCCCTGGAAACCCAAATGCTGCTCGTAGGGTGCACATCTGGCTGCACAGAGAGGGTCCTGAAGGGTCCTGATATAGCAACATGAAGCCTGTAGTGTCCTTATGTGATGCTGGTGGGCTAGCAGACTCCCTCTGCTTCAGTCGGCCTTATGAGGAGTGACTGAGAGAGCTGGGGGTGTTTAGCCTGGAGAAGAGGAGGCTGAGAGGAGACCTCATTGCTCTCTACAACTACCTGAAAGGAGGTTGTGGAGAGGAGAGAGCTGGGCTCTTCTCCCAAGTGACAGGGGACAGGACAAGAGGGAATGGCCTCAAACTCCACCAGGGGAGATTTAGGCTAGAGATTAGGAGGAAGTTTTTCACGGAAAGGGTCATTGGAAGAGGCTGCCCAGGGAGGGGGTTGCATCACTTTCCCTGGAGGTGTTTAAGGGACGGGTGGATGAGGTGCTGAGGGACATGGTTTAGTGTTCGACAGGAACGGTTGGACTCGATGATCCAGTAGGTCTCTTCCAAACTGGTTATTCTATGATTCTATGAATTGAAAGGTATTTCTGTGCTGTCTGGGATTCAGCGTTAGGGAGAGCGTCTCATTCTTTCCCTCACGCACCCACCTCAGCTCGTGTGCATCGTGCAACACGTTTCTCCACCATGCACTCCCAGAAATGATGGGCTGCACACCCACCCCAGGACACAAAGACACCCCAAAACCCCATTATCCCAAGCTGGGAGGCCCAGAACAGCTTCACCCATGGAGCCAGCGCAGATGGGGATGTGCCACCAGCGCATCTTTGGAGCCCATCTGCTCGGCATCCCAGTGCTGACTGTGCTTTGCCAATTCCCTGTGAGTCACCCATGGCTTGTCCCAGCACAGGGTATTTTTACATCCATCTCTTCAGGCTCCCATGTTGCACATCTCCCTCCCTCTACAGATTTCTTTATTTTTTTTCTCCCCTTAATTAATGGAAACCATCCAGGTGTGTAATAATAGCGCTGGGTGACCTGTATTTTGCATGCTCTGCATTGTAATTGGGAGTTGGAGCACAGAGACTGCGCTCCCCACCGTGGCAAACCTTTCCTGGACATAATTAGGGAGAAAAAAAGCAGAGGATTTTATTTTAATCCATGATAGGAAATGTGGCTGTGAGGAACCAAGCCTAGATCCGGCCCTGCTGCCTCCCACCCATTTCCAGCAGTTCCCATCCCCAGTGTTCCACGCTGAGGTGTAGATATGGTGGGATAGATGTTGTTTCATAGGTTTTGAGTCTGGAAAGAACCAGGCAGGAACGGCTGAGAGAGCTGGGGGTGTTTATCCTGGAGAAGAGGAGGCTGAGGGGAGACTTCATTTCTCTCTGTAACTCCCTGAAAGGAGGTTGTGGAGAAGAGGGAGCTGGCCTCTTCTCCCAAGTGACAGGGGACAGGATGAGAGGAAATGGCCTCAAGCTCCACCAGGGGAGGTTTAGGCTGAACATTAGGAAAAGCTTTTTCACAGAAAGGGTCATTGGTCATTGGAACAGGCTGCCCAGGGAGGTGGTTGAGTCACTTTCCCTGGAGGTGTTTAAGGGACGAGTGGACGAGGTCTTGAGGGACATGGTTTAGTGTTTGATGGGAATGGTTGGACTCGATGATCTAGTGGGTCTCTTCCAACCTGGTGATTCTATAATTCTATGATTCTAAGTCTGGGGCTTTATGCAGCTCCTGCAGTCTTGGAGGCTGTTTTTCCTTTGAAGGACAGGGGGTGCAGAGCCTGCTGCAGCCTTGACCCCCTGCGTATGGAGAAAGCACGTGCCAGCATTATTCAACCAGGGCTGAAAATGCACCTGGGGCAGGAACCTGGAGTGTTAGACCTGATTTACGCTGGGATCTGTCCCTAGCTTTCTTGCAGCATTGTTGCACAGAGAAGGATTTCATGCCCAAGAGCGTCTCAGAGCAGCTGGCAGCCCCCAACCTGCAGCCTGCCCCCTCCAAAGTGACACTGCTGTCACTTGGTTTGGGATCTTCCTGCCCTCGGCAGCTCTTCTGCCTCGCAAACTGTCTACCCAGAGCTCCCAGACACCAACTTGTCTGCACTGGGCAGGATTAGTCTCCCTTGAACCATCTGGTCCCTGTGGAGGCAGCCCCAGCCCCAGCTCCCTGCAGCCCCAGGATGGGGTCAGCATCCCACAGCATCGTTCCTGGGCACCCCTTGGTGAGGGGCTCCGCATGACGGGAGAGGAATAGAATCATGGAATGCCTTGAGTTGGCAGGGAACTCAAAGCCCATCCAGTCCCACTACTGCCACGGGCAGGGACACCTCCCACTGGATCAAGGGCTCCAAGCCCCATCCAACCTGACCTTGAACCCCTCCAGGGATGGGGCAGCCACCACTGCTCTGGGCAACCTGGGCCAGGGCCTCCCCACCCTCATTGTGAAACATTTCTTTGCAAGATTTCATCTCAATCTCCTCTGTTTCAGCTGAAAACCATTCCCTCTTGTCCTGTCCCTGCACTCCCTGATCCAGAGTCCCTCCCCAGCTTTCTTGGAGCCCCTTTCAGTACTGGAAGCTGCTCTAAGGTCACCCTTAGGCACCTTCCCATGTGTCCCCCTTGGTCGTGGAGAGACTCTCTGTGCCAGCTTGGGGTAATCACCTTGTTTTTTGGCTACTTGGGGTGGATGCCAACCTTCAGGGGCTGAGTTTGGAGCCAAGTGTGTCCATGCTGAAGGAAATAGAAAAGGAAAACACCCCATGGACTTCCCCCAACTCATCTCCCAGCTGTGTTTAGGGAAGGTTTGGACCAGATCCACCTGCTGTGACTGGGAGTAAGATGGAGAATAAGTGTTCCTGTCTCCTCGCACTCAACAGGCAGCTGCGGGGAGGATGCTCTTGGCTAGGGACTGCTCTCAGATGGCATCTCAGCTGCCACCATATTTAAGCAGTGGCTATAATTTCATTTAATCCTTGCAGGCAGGTTTTCTGCTGCAACCTGCAAAGTGCCACCTGCCTCACCTGGCGGCTGGCGAGCCAGTGGCACGCTGGAGATTCACCGTGGGCGGCCCCAGCGCCGGTGGTGGCCCCGACAATCGGCTTAAGGAAGATAAAGCTGCAGGGACAGGAGGGACAAAGGGAGGTGGTGGGGTTTGGAGGAAGGAAATTAGCTGCTGGGGGGCTTGCGATTAGAGCTTGGGGGCTCCTGGGTGGTGCCACCCCAAATGACACTGGGAAGGTCACTCCAAAGGGGGCATGTGTAGCTCAAGGGTGGGCTGGGATCAGGTGATGGTGGATGCCAGTGACAAAGAGCATTATTTTGGGGTGAGGGAGCAGTCCTGTTTGTGTGCGAGGGAGATTGTGGCTTTCTTGACCTCTCTGAGTACAGCCTGACCTTGAGAGCCCTGCTCTGCCTCTCTCCTACAGTTAGAAAAGTTGGGCTCAGGCAATGGGAACCTCAAGCTGGGTGGGTTGTGCCAGCATAAAGGATCCAGGGGCTGTGGGATGCTGTGCAAGCCCTTTGCCGGCTTATCTTAGCTCATCGGGAACCAGAGCTGCAGAACCAGTCCTGACCAAGTGACGGTTTTGTGCAGGGACTGGGACTCATTGGAGCCCAGCCAGGGGAGCAAAGGGCAGAAATCAGTGTTTCTATGCAGGGCATGTGGGCAGCATCCTCTGTAGCATCCCCACAGCATCCTCTGTAGTGTCCCTACAGCATCCTCTGTAGCATAGAATCATAGAATCATACAATAAGCAGGTTGGAAGAGACCCACCGGATCACTGAGTCCAACCATAGCTCTCTGCAATGCCCCAATACTATCAACAGTTTCAACACACAGAAGATAATACAACACTTCTTCATGCTCTCTGCCAGATCTCCAGCACTTTCAAATTACTACCCTGCCACCGCTTCACTGAACAGACATGTATAAAAATGGTCAAAGATTCTTCCATAACATGCGAAAAATGTCAAATGAAAGAGGTAACAGTTATTGATTCACCCTCTTCAGCCAGTCTTGCTGCTAACCTCTAGGCTTGCAAGACTTTCAAAGACGTGCTTTTAAACTAAGCCAACCTACACTTCTCAAGTAAAGTCCTTCATGTGTGACAATGTGAGGCTTCTGTAGCCTCTACAGCATCCTCTCTAGCATCCCTGCAGCAATGTGGACTCAGGGAGGGAGCTACAAAAGGAAACTCTGCATTAATCCTTGGTGTTTGGACAAGCTCAGCCCAGCCCTGGCAGGCTTTCAGGGCCAGGGAGAGTGGAACCATCACCACTTCCCCAGCGTTCCCACTCTCAGATTGGGACGTAGCCAGAAATACCTGTTTTTTAGAGCAGCCTGGAGTGTGTAAACCACTTTATTTTGATAGATGAGGAGGAGTGTAGAGGATACTCTTCTCCACAGCAGCAACTTGCACATTTATAACCTCATTTTTTTTTTATTCTGGCTGATGTAAGCACACGTCTCCATCCCTAGGTTTGAGGCTCCCTTCTGAAACCTTGTCCCCGGGGGTGCCACGTGTAGCAGCGAGTCCCAGAGGTTAATGATACGAGATGCTAAAAATAGCACTTTTTATCTACAGACACACGTTCTTGTGTGTTTGGGGAAGCGGGAAGGAGGGTAGTTGGAAGAGGAGCTGGGATGAGCACGAGATCTGGGCTACTGGGTGCAACGTGGGAGTTGGGGTGCTCAGGGGTGCTGATGCTTGTGGTTGTAGGGAAGGTTATGGTTGGACTTGATGATCCGATGGGTCCCTTCCAACCTGATTGTTCTGTGATTCTGTGAAGAGCAAGAGGAATTCTCTTATTCTAGGAATTCCTGCTCATCTCTGAGGTCTCTCACGGTGAAGTCAATAGGAGCATTAACTTGCAACCATGCTGGGGATTTGCTCCGTGACTCAGTTTCCCCATGGGTGAAAAGGGGGTGGAGCCTTACTGAGCTGCCTGGAGGCTGGCAGAGGGTTATGAATTCCTAGGGAAAAAAATGCCCCTTTAGTCAGACAAGGATTGCTCACTGATTGCTTTATTAGAGTGGATGTCGCTTGCTTCTGCCACCGCATGCGCACATCCCTGGTGTAATTTTAGCATTTAGGTAAATCCTCCTCTTTATTACACCATAAAAAAATCCATCGAACGCAAAGACACGAGGTTTTATGCAGCCCTTCCCCCATGGCACAGGCAATCTGCTGGGATCTGAGCACCCGGCGAGGGCTGTGGGTAATCTCCTCCTCTAGCGCATCCTTAATCCTCGCCCTGTCCCTCCCTGAACTGCCCGTGGGGCAGAGGAAGCAGGCTCAGGAGGCCAGTTCGGGTTTGATTTCGAGTGGTCAGGCTTGGGTAGGAGAGCTGCCCAGGTGGGCAGTGGGGAGCAAGGAGTTGTGCAAGCTCAGCTGCTGGGGTTGCTCTGCAGGGGGTTTGCAGCAAGGAGCATATTCCACCACTCTCCTTGGACAAGGGAAGGCTGGAAACATAGAATCACCAGGTTGGAAAAGACCCATCAGATCATTGAGTCCAACCATTCCCATCAATCACTAACTCATGTCCCTCAGCGCCTCAGTCCACCCATCCCTTAAACACCTCCAGGGGAGGTGACTCAACCACCTCCCTGGGCAGCCTTTGCCAGTGCACAGTGACCCTTTCTGTGAAAATTTTTTTCCTTATGTCAAGCCTGAACCTCCCCTGGTGGAGCTTGAGGCCATTCCCTCTTGTCCTGTCCCCTGTCCCTTGGGAGAAGAACCCAGCTCCCTCCTCTCCACAACCTCCTTTCAGGTAGTTGCAGAGAGCAATGAGGTCTCCCCTCAGCCTCCTCTTCTCCAGGATAAACAACCTGAAGGGGCATCAGATACTGATGTCCCCAGTGAGTGGGAGATATCCCACATCTGGAGGACCTGGGAGCTTGATTTCATCACCATTCCAGCCTGGAATCTGGGGACCGGGCACTGTGAGGGTTGGTCTATGGGACCACGGTCCCCTGTCCATCACCTGCACATTATCCCAGTGGTTTGGTCCTCAACCCCCAGCTGAGCATCCAAATGTGCTCCTCAACACTGACCTGCCTCCCTGTGTCTCTGTCACAGCAAAATGGCCAAGGGGATGGGGACACAGCCAGGCAGCTACCTTCATCCAAGGCTGGGCTCTGGCCTCACTTTTCCATCTTCCTTGCACCCAATGTTTGCTGCCTCCTTTGCATCCAGATCATCTCCCATAACTTTACATAGAATTATAGACTATCCTGAGTTGAAAGGGACACACAAGGACCATCGAGTGCAGCTCCTGTCCCTGCATAGGACAGCCCAACATTCACCCCGTGGGGCTGAGGGCGTTGGCCAAATGCTTCAGGGACATTGTCAGGCTTGGAGCTGTGACTGCTTCCCTGGGAGCTGTTCCAGGGCTCCACCACCCTCTGCGGGAAGAACCTTTGCCTAATGTCCAACCTAAATAGAACTGTAGACATTTTCCAGCATCACTTCTAGAGCTGGGAAGGCACTCAGGTTTTGTACATGGCTGGGAAGGTCGCCACCAGTTGTGAGAATAAGTAAGTAGGGAGGAGGCTTGTTTTTGAAGGAGTTGGTGACCTCGCTGTTCACTTCAGCGATGAAGTCAGTGGTAATGGTGGTTGTACAGGTAGAAGCATGACAGTGGAAGGATGTGAGTGCAAGGATGTTGGCAGCGAGAGGCTGTATCTTTTATTAGAGCAAGCGATATGGCTGGGGAAAAAAAAAATGCTCCAAAGCAGATAAGCTTTTGGGCTCAGAAGTCTTTATTCAGGTCCTAAATAGAAACAGCTAAGTCAGATCACTGGGTTTATTTTAATCAATTTTAGATCCGAAAAAAAAAAGAAACCATCAACCCAACCCTGGTGAGCTGAAAATCTTCTTTCTTTCCTTGGTGACGTGGTGAGGACTCAAACCTGCTTCATAGACTCATAGAATAGTTGGAAGGGACCTAGTTCCAACCCCCTTGCCATGGGTAAGTGTCTCGCAGTGGATTAGGGGCTCCAAGCCCCATCCAACCTTGCCCTGAACACCTGCAGGGATGGGGCAGCCACCCCTGCTCTGGGCTTCCTCCCAGTGCTGCCCAGCTGCAGGCACTGGAATATCTTGCCGACCCCTGCCAGTGTCAGGAGGTAGAGAAGAACTAAGGCTGCCCTTATTTATTAAGATGATGCTGGACTCTGACACTCTGCCACTTAGCCTCATTTTCCCTCTCCATGTCAAACACAGGAGAGTGTTTTTTCCCCTTTTATCACCAAGCGCTTTGGTATGGGTGAGGTGGAGCTACCAGGAGAGGCAATGTGAGGGGCATTTTCCCCCAGAAAACTCAATGACGTATACCAGCTCCAACACATGCAGCCTCCACCCCTGCACACAGTCCCAGTGCTTTGCTTTGGCTGCTTCTTCTCTAGCAAAATTAAATATCTGCTGTGATGATGGTAATATCCCACACAGGGAAGTGGGTAAACAGTGATTGGGGAACGAGGCAAAGCAGGCACAGAGGGACTCTTACTCTATACTCAGCACTGGTGAGGCCTCTCCTTGAATCCTGTGTTCAGTTCTGGGCCTTTCACCACAAGAAGGATGTTCTTCTCTGGAGCAAGTCCAGAGAAGAGCAACGAAGATGGTGAAGGGGCTGGAGAACAGGACCTATGAGGAGCGTCTGAGAGAGCTGGGGGTGTTTAACCTGGAGAAGAGGAGGTCGAGAGGAGACCTCATTACTCTCTCCAACTACCTGAAAGGAGGTTGTAGAGAGGAGGGAGCTGGGATCTTCTCCCAAGTGTCAGGGGACAGGACAAGAGGGAATGGCCTCAAGCTCCACCAGGGGAGATATAGGCTAGACATTAGGAGGAAGTTTTTCACAGAAAGTATCATTGGGCATTGGAATAGTCTGCCCAGGGAGGTGGTTGATTCACCTTCCCTGGAGGTGTTTAAGGGATGGGTAGATGAGGTGCTGAGGGACATGGTTTAGTGTTTGATCGGAATGGTTGGACTCGATGATCCGATGGGTCTCTTCCAACCTGGTTGTTCTGATTCTATGATTCTGTGATACTCTTGCTCCAGGACTAGTGATGCCATCTCAGGCCCATGAACGCTCCAGCCAGGTGGATGGAAGCTGGGATCCCCAGTGAGGTCACGTTGCTGAAATGCAAACTCTCTTCTTAAAGCTTTGATGTTGCCTGGTAGATGTTGCCTTGGGGAGCTGGTTGTCATCTCTCCAGCAGGGTGTTGAAATGCTGCCATCCCGCTTACTGTATCAGCTGCAATTATCGTCGGAAAGGCAGAATGGAAGCGGCTTGTTTAGTTACATTTCATTAGGAGAACTTCATCTGGGGGCAGGAAACAAGGAGGCTCAGGCTGTATAAATATTTGAACAACTCTTTCCAGCAGCACAACCCCCTTTCACACATCCACCCATCGCACGCGGATGAGGTACCTTGAAACATTTCCCACCGCACACAAAAAGCTTTCCCGGTGTGCGGGCAGCGAGGGCGGGGAGTGGTTTTTGTCCGCTGGCTGAAGCTTTGCTCATTTATAAGGCTTGAAGCCTCCAGCTCTTTTATTTTCTCGGTAAGCTGAGCCCTGTGGGGCTGGCGGTGTTTCCTGGGCAAGGACCAGTAACTGGAGATGGGCAGCGCTCGGGTCAAGGCCCTGATATTCAGCAGTTTGGAGACATTTTCTTTCATCTTGAAACCTTAGATTTATTGGCAACATGCAGAGCCTACACGCTTCCAGACGGACACATCAGGAACCCAGTCCCAGCGTCCCAGTGGTTTGGGGTGACCCCGTTACTGGGGGCTTGTCCCAGTGCTCCTGCAGCTGGTGGATCTCCTTTCCTCCTCCCTTTGCACAGAACAGGGTAACATCCCAAACAGCAGAACTTTAACAAATGAGTTGCCCCGTGCGAGGAAAATTGTTTTATTTAATGGCATTTTAATTTTTCTCTTTGACTCATCAGGTCTGATTGCTCGAAGCCTCTGGATGCAGAGGGGAGGGTGGCTGAGCAGCTGAAAGGGCCGACGCTGTCGGAAAGGAGATTGATTACATTTCCAGATGAATAACTGCAGCAGATAAAGTTCAGGGCAGATAAATCCAGGTTGAGGGCTCTTTGTGCTCAGGCTAGAAAGAGGAAATACCTTTTCTTTTCTTCTAAATTGAGGAACTCCGGTGGTGTTCTGCCAGGGATGGGAAATGCTAAGCACTGTTGGAGGGAGCTCTGCTGGTTTTGCAGCTGAAAAATGCACATTAAATGAATTTTCATAGAATCATAGAACAACCAGGTTGGAAGAGACCCATTGGATCATCGAGTCCAACCATTCCTATCAAACACTAAACCATGTCCCTCAGCACCTCATCCACCTGTCCCTTAAACACCTCCAGGGAAGGGGAATCAAACACCTCCCTGGGCAGCCTATTCCAATGCCCAATGACTTTCTGTGTGAAAAACTTCCTCCTAATCTGCAGCCTAAATCTCCCCTGGCGGAGCTTGAGGCCATTCCCTCTTGTCCTGTCCCCTGTCACTTGCAAGAAGAGGCCTGCTCCCTCCTCTCTGCAACCTCCCTTCAGGTAGTTGTAGAGAGCAATGAGGTCTCCCCTCAGCCTCCTCTTCTCTAGGCTAAACACCCCAGCTCTCTCAGCCACTCCTCATAGAGCCTGTTCTCCAACCCCTTCCCCAGCTTCGTGGCTCTTCTCTGGACTCGCTCCAGAGCCTCAACATCCTTCGTGTCCTGAGGGGCCCAGAACTGAATACAGGATTCAAGGAGCGACCTCACCAGATGACCACTGCTTCTCGCTGAGGGGCTGGGTAGAGCCAGGATGTGGCCCCTAGCTGGCTGCCAGCTTTGACGTGCGTTGTGACATAGCAGGGTGGGCAGGGAGTCCAGTGTGAACTCCTCACCCTGCTCTAGTTCCTACAGGAGAGCTGAGTGATGAGGCAAGACAGCAGAAATTGGGTTACTCTTAGACCTGAGAAGCTCTTCCATGTGCGCTGGGAAACGCTCGCTGTTTGCGAGGAACCTGAGCTGGGGTTTTCACACCCTCCTCTGCAGTGCTAACACCTGGTTGTTCTCAAGCTAATCACCCATCGATCTATTTTTAAGGTGCAAAATATTTGGGTATTGACGTGCCAAGCCAATGGAACATTTGGCATTTGCACATCTTTCCCTTGCTGGTTGATTAATTCTCTTGACACTCCTGAAATCAGATGTCTTCCCCTAATGATAGTGGCACATTTGTACTGTGAAGTCACCCGATGGTCCTGGTTCTGTTCCTGCGCCCCTGTCCCTCCTCCTCACATCCCTTCTGGGTTTTGCTCTAGGGTCTTAGGCCTCAGGATGGACTCAATAAGAATTTACTCCCTTACCAGAGTCCATTCCGGTTTAGGGGCTTGCAATCATATCCTGGGCTGCATCCAAAGCAGTGGGACCAGCAGGCAAGGGAGGGGATTCTCCCCCTCTGCTCTGCTCTGGTGAGACCCACCTGGAGCCCTGTGTTCAGTTCTGGAGTCCTCAACTCAGGGAGGACATGGAGCTGTTGGAGCAAGTGCAGAGGAGGCCAAAGAAAAGATCTGAGGGCTGCAGCATCTCCTGTATGAGGACAGGCTGAGAGAGTTGGGGTTGTTCAGCCTGGAGAAAAGAAGGCTCCAGGGAGACCTTAGAGCAACTTCAAGTGCTGAAAGGGGCTCCAGGAAAGCTGGGGAGGGGCTCTTGATCAAGGAGTGTAAGGATGGGACAAGGGGGAATGGTTTCCAGCTGCAAGAGGGGAGATTGAGATGAAATCTTAGGAAGAATATTTTGCTGTGAGGGTGAGGAGGCCCTGGCCCAGGTTACCCAGAGCAGGGGTGGCTGCCCCATCCCAGGAGGGATTCAAGGCCAGGCTGGATGGGGCTTGGAGCTCCTGATCCCGTGGGAGGTGTCCCTGCCCATGACAGGGGAGGGACTGCATGGGCTTTGAGGTCTTTTCCATCCCAAACCATTCTATGGTTCTATGATATAAAGAGGATGGAAGCACAGCACGTACAAAGCCTTGCTCCATTCCTGCCTCGTTTGTAATGCACTGGTCATTAAATCGTTGCGTCTTGAGGGCTGGCACCACTCTAATATTTACTTAGTGCTGCTGTCTGCCTGGTCAGTGCTTTAACCCAAGAGAGATGGGAAATCCAAGCAAGGAGGGAGAGTGGTATTAGGTTTCGCTGGCTCTGACCGTGCAGCGTGGCCTGCGGAGAACAAGAACACCAATGTCTGAGGCACCGTGCATCAAACCACCCCAGCACCTATTTTCATCCCTCCTGCTGGGGATCTCTGCTGCTGGGGTTGTGTAGAAAAGCTGAACTCAGAGAATCACAACTGCTCTGTGAGGCTTCGGAGCACTGGGTGCACGGTGGTGGCTTTTCTCTGGCTGTGGTGCCCGTCCTCCCCCGGCTATGGAGAAGGGAAGGGAATGGGCTTGTGTTGGCAGCAAGTAGTGGAAAGGGGTAAAAGAAAGTTTTCCTTCTTTCTGTGAGGCTATGCATTTTCCTCTTCCCCAGGAGCTCGTGGGTCTGTGGAAGGGCTGGTGTTGCCCTTAGGTGACCTGGGAAGCATGTAATCAGCCCAACCATCTGGCTGGGGAGATTTGGATGCGCAGAGGAGCTCAAGCTGTCACCAAAATGCACCCAGCGCCCAGCTGCAGGCAGCGCTGCTGGTGTCTTTGGAAGAGCTGAACCTCTAGTGAGCAGCCAAGAACAATCAACCTGTCCTTGCGACAGAAAACCCCTTACAAGGCCAAAACAACCGGGGAGCTCTTTAGTTTCACCTGCCCTGGATGGGCAGCAGGGAGGAGGATATGTGAAGGTGTCACATTAAGTGGGAATAATTAGTTCAGGTCCTCACCAAGAACCTCTCAGGAGTAATCAGGAGAGTAATTAGGAGAGGAGGCTGATTTCCAGCAAGGTGCAGCATGTCAGTTCTTCTCCACCCATGTACCCCCACAGCTCCTCGACATCAGGTTGGTTTCACCATGGGACAAAACTTTGGGTGTGCAAAACTTTCTGTTGAGCTCCTCTGGCGTCTAAGGTCTGGCTTGAAAGATCTCGAGTATTTGGTTTTTTTTCTGCTTCTGGTTTTGAGACATTAAGATGCAAATGTCTGGACTTCTCTTCCCAGTAAAGGGGACTGGAAATCACAGAATCACAGAACAACCAGGTTGGAAGGGACCCATCGGATCTTCTAGTCCAACCATTCCTATCTAACACTAAACCAAGTCCCTCAAGACCTCATCCACCCGTCCCTTAAACACCTCCAGGGAAGGAGAATCAACCACCTCCCTGGGCAGCCTATTCCAATGCCCAATGACCCTTTCTGTGAAAACCTTCCTCCTAATGTCCAGCCTAAATCTCCCCTGGCGGAGCTTGAGGCCATTCCCTCTCATCCTGTCCCCTGTCACTTGGGAGAAGAGGCCAGCTCCCTCCTCTCTACAACCTCCTTTCAGGTAGTTGTAGAGAGGAATGAGGTCTCCCCTCAGCCTCCTCTTCTCCAGGATAAACACCCTCAGCTCTCTCAGACATTCCTCTTGTTCTCCAGCCCCTTCCCCAGCTTTGTTGCTCTTCTCTGGACTCGCTCCAGAGCCTCAACATCCTTCTTGTGGTGATGATGTAACTCATGGCACAGAGTTACTTCTCCCTCCTCTCTGCCTCCCCTGGGAGCCTGCTCACCTTTTTATATGTCTGGCTGGCAGGAGAACTCTGCCTTTCAGCCCATAGTTGCATCTGGGAGGGTGTCTGAGCAAGGAAACATGAGCTGCAGGCAGCAATAGGGTGTGAGATGTGGATGTGCCTCTGCAGAGATGTCCCATGGTCTGCAGAGCCCTGGGGAGGAAAGAGGAGCCTATTCCCTTCCTGTGTTCTGTATTATTATATTTTCACCTATTGTGCAGGCAGGTAAACTGAGGCATGTGATGACTTGTCCCAGACCTGTGTTCGCAGCTCCATAGCCCTTGACAACACCAAAGATCTTTTTTTTGTCCAAACCCCATCTCCGTGGCCTGGATATGGAGCATGGGGCTGTCTTCTCTTGAGCTGAGTAGAGCAAGCCTTCCCAGGGACCTGTCTGTGCTGCTGGGTCTCTGCAGAGGAGCCAGGGGCGCGATGGAGAGCGTGTGAATTGCAAAGTGCCAATTAGCAACATCTTGCTGCCGGTGGCACAGCCGCAGCCCCTGTGCCAAGCGCTCAAGGAAGGACAGGGAGAAAAATACAGAGAGCTGAGTCTCAGAGTGGGGAACGAGCTCTGAAATGCGCCTTTGTGGAAGGTGAGAAAAGCTCAAGACAGTTTTGCATGTTAAGCTGCAACAGGATTATGGAGCAGAGCAAATTAAATCAATTCTGTAATGACCCAGGGGGAGTTCCCACTGACAGCAGCAGCTCCCACGTCCTGGGAAGGAAGCAGTGGATGGAGCCAGGGGTGGAAGCCCACCATGAGCATCCATGGATGGTGGCCTGGGGTCCATGGGCAGTGTGCCGGGGAGGGCTGGATGTTCCTGGGGCTGCCTGCATCACCATGGCAATGTGCGATCCCACAGGAATTAATGAGTCTGGAGCGCACCGTGAATCATTTGGACCGGAAAAGAAATCGGCAGGACCAGGTAGTGCAGGGAGTTGGAGGAGGACAGGTGGCAGAGCTGGGGATGCAGGCGTCCTGGCTACCCGAGCCCTGCCCATCTCTGCCTGCCAGCCTGATGGTTTCATTGCATCCCATGCAGGGTGTCTCCGTTGAGCTAGCAGGGTGCTCTCAGCAGGATGGAGGGTACTATATTCTTGGGATTCTTCATGAGCAGATCTCCCCACTCTTGGATCGCAAGGGGGTTCTGTGTCCCTCTTGGCTTGGTGAAGGCATGGGGGAAACTGCTGCCTTGCTGCCCTCTCTGCCAAGAACATCATTTCCAGCCAAGTGCTCCATCAGCTCTGACCAAACCTGCAGCTATGGGGCACAGAACTGCACTTGGAAGAGCTGTGGATGCAACAGGAGCTGAACACAGTTGTCCCAAGGGTGCTGAGGGCTTGGGGTGACCTCCCACCCCAGAGGAGCCCCAGGAAGCCACCTCAGCTGCCTGATGCAATCGGAGCTGCTGCAGGGCAGAGCCTCCCTGGGCTCCTTTGTGCCTCTTCCTCTGGTGTTCCGCATGCAGCAGGAGGGGGCAACTTTTATTTGTGTGTTTGTTTTCTTTTTTCCTTCCTCTATCTCCCTGGAGGTAAAAAGCAGAGCGTGCTGGGAGATGAGGTGTTAGCAACAATTTACATCGGGAGGTTTGCTATTTTTCATGCCAACCCTGGCTCGGGGATATTTATTGTGTAGTGGGGTAGGATCTGGCACTAATCCATTGAAGAACTGGGATAAAAAATGACAGCAAAGACAGATGATTGGAAGGAGGAAGAGGAAGAGATGCTGTTTGAAAAGCTGAGTCTGGCCCAGAGTACCTGAACCCGGCAGTTCATTATATTCCCCGATCGATGATTAAACTCTCACGAGTGTAGATGTCCAAAGGCAGGTTTCGGGGAGCTCCCAGCCTGGCTCCTCACAGCGTTGCCCTCACCGGCAGCGGAGAATCGATACAAAGCCAGAATAATTGCTGCTTCTCAGTAAATGTTAATGATTATTTTATTTGCATAAAATAACCAGCTTATTAAATCAGAATGCGCTGGGGTTGAGGCAGCTGTTGTTCAGGGGTTTAATTAATCTGGGAGAAAATGAAGTTATATGATATCACTGGTTGCTGCTTGGCCGAGCTCACACCATGTCTTGCAAGTGGGATCTTGGCTGGTTGAAAGCATCTGACCCCAGTTTCCACCAGCATCCTGCACCCCCAAACTCCAGCCGTGCCTTCCAACCCCGACTCCTCGCCTTTGCCATGGGCACCTCCATCTCAAGCAGCTTTGGTGGTCTCTAGCATCAATCCATGGGCAAACTCTTGGCTTGGGCTGACCATGTTGGGACCCTGAGGTCTTTTCCTTTGGCAGCAGGTCCTGGTGACACTGAGACGCTGTCTGGAACAGCTTCCCAACAGATTTATTTTTAACTTGCAGCCTTGGATCAAAGAGTGGAAATTCAGTGACTTTTTTTTTTTGTAGTGGGAAAGGAATTGTGAAGACTTTAGGGCTCAGAAACGATGTTTTCATTCCAACTTTATGTGCAAGTTAGTATTATTTCAACTGTTTATAGTATCACTAAATCACGTGTTGGGGTGTGTTATTAAGGTTTTCTATATAAACCACCAGAAGACGCTTTCAAGGGGTGATTAATTGAAAAATACCCCATGGAATATATCACAGAAATAATCAACACTTTTCCTGTGATATGTTCTCAGTTTAAATACCTTTTCCTGGAGAAAGAGGCTTTCAGCCCCCGTTGAATTGCTGACCCTTGCTGTGTCCTTCTGAGGTTTCCAGTGCAGCTGGATTCAGCATCTCCCTTGGCAGACACAGCGTGAGCTGCTGTTGCTCTTGCACGCTGACATCGCCATGTGCATCGCTCTGTCCTGGCAAGGGCATCCTCCTCCCCACCTCATCCTCTCTTCCACTGGGATTGAGGGGTTTGAGCTCCCCAAAGCCATCTCACTGAGCTGAAATGCAACCAAACCTTTGTGTCTTTCTGCTTTTGCTGTTCATTTTGCAAGTAGGATGGGCAGGGGATGGGGCGCAGAGGCAAGAACCTATGCTTGACACCAAGGAATGGGGAGGAATGGGGCAGCAAGCTGTCCTCAAACTCACCTTCACCAATCCATCCTATTCTCCAGGCTGCTTTTGCACTGACAGAGTTGTCCTTTTCATAGAATCATAGAATCATAGAACAACCAGGTTGGAAGGGATCCATCGGATCATTGAGTCCAACCATTCCTATCAAACACTAAACCATGTCCCTCAGCAACTCATCCACCTGTGCCTTAAACACCTCCAGGGAAGGTGAATCAACCACCTCCCTGGGCAGCCTATTCCAATGCCCAATGACCCTCTGTGTGAAAAACTTCCTCCTAATCTCCAACCTAAATCTCCCCTGGCGGAGCTTGAGGCCATTCCCTCTTGTCCTGTCCCCTGTCACTTGGGAGAAGAGCCCAGCTCCCTCTTCTCTACAACCTCCTTTCAGGTAGTTGTAGAGAGCAATGAAGTCTCCTCTCAGCCTCCTCTTCTCCAGGCTAAACAACCCTTTTCCTCTTTAACTGTCCACCTGATGGGAGATGGAGTAGGCTGGTCCCCATCATCCCTGCTGATGCTCTTCTCTTGCAGCCCTTTCCCTGCTTTGGCCACATCTTGTGCCCCAGGGTTGTGCCAGAGGCTGCTGGAGGGCCATGGGCATCCATACCATGGGATAAAATTGCATCGACCCCTAGCTTACTGTGCCAGGTCTCTCTGCAGCAGGAGCCTTCTCACCCCAAATCCCAGGTGTGGTCCTGGGAACTGCAACAGGACACAATGTGAAGAGGTGCCTGGGCTCCTTGGGCTGTGAAAGGGTTTCCTGGGCTTTGCTTCATCCCTGGGGTTTCTTGGCTCTACTCTCTGTGTGTGCTGTTCTGAGACTTAGATGTGTGCCAAGGAAAGGATTTTACCACCCAGCTTCATGCCCGATCACTGCCAGCCCAGGCTTCAGGCATGAACCAAGCCAGCGTCCCGACTGCCTTAGGAATCATCAAATTTTGGCTCTTTTTATTTCCTTTCTGATTCCCTCAGGGAAAACTCCTGAGCTTCTATCCACAGCCAGGAGGGCTGGAAACATTTAGTCGCTCCCACCACCCAGACTGGTGCAGATAACCTGCAGCCAGGGCTGCTGGGGAGATGCTTTCAGCCTCCTTGGGGTCCCACAGGTTCCCCTGAGCTGGGATTTCTTCCCTGGATCATGGAATCATAGAATCGCCAGGTTGGAAGAGACGCACTGGATCATCAAGTCCAACCATTCCTATCAAACTCTAAAACATACCCCTCAGCATCTCATCCACCTGCACCTTGAACACCTCCAGGGAAGGTGACTCAACCACCTCCCTGGGCAGCCTGTTCCAATGACCAATGACCCTTTCTGTGAAGAATTTTTTCCTGATGTCTAGCCTGAACGTCCCCTGGCAGAGTTTGAGGTCATTCCCTCTCGTCCTGTCCCCTGTCACTTGGAAAAAGAACCCAGATCCCTCCTCTCCACAACCTCCTTTCAGGGAGTTGCAGAGGTCTCCCCTCAGCCTCCTCTTCTCTAGGCTAAACACCCCCAGCTCTCTCAGCTGTTCCTCATAAGGCCTGTTCTCCAGCCCCTTCCCCAGCTTCATTGCTCTCCTCTGGACTCGCTCCAGAGCCTCAGATCACTCCCCTAGAGCTGGTCCATTTTTCTGGAGAGGGCTTTTCTCCCCTTCTACCCCTGCAGCCCACCCCAAGAGGACATTTAATTCCTCCATTCTCAGGGAAGGGACCCCAGACCCGTTCAGGTGGATGCGCCTCAGGACACCACCCATCGCCCGGCAGCAGTGATAGATGCGTCGCCATGGAGGAGGCGGTTTCCTTGGTGACCGTTGCCATGCCGATGGCTACCAGTGAAGGGCCTGAGAGCATCCCAAGGAGGTTCACCAACCTCTCCCCTAGTTAGAGACAGATTGATTTATAAGGCTTCCTTCCTCCCGGTGTGAAAGCCAGACGCTCGGCACTGAATGTTGCCTTGTGCCATGGCAGCACGATTTCAATTTGATGTTTGAGGCAGGGATAAGGGATTTTAAAGGCCTCTGTGAAAGCTCTGCCATGGAGTGGGAACACCCTGAAAAATATAACACCCTGATCCTCCCTGCCTAGGGAAGGAGAGATGTCCGAGCAAGGATGGCACAACAACACTATGCAGAGCTACAGACTGGGAGAAGCCTGGCTGGAAAACTGCCAGGAGGAGAGGGACCTGGGGGTGTTGGTCGACAGCTGACTGAACATGAACCAGCAGTGTGCCCAGGTGGCCAAAAAGGCCAATGGCATCTTGGCTTGTATCAGAAATGGTGTAACCAGCAGGACCAGGGAGGTGATTCTCCCTCTGTACTCAGCACTGGTGAGGCCGCTCCTTGAATCCTGTGTTCAGTTCTGGGCCCCTCAGCACAAGAAGGATGTTGAGGCTCTGGAGCAAGTCCAGAGAAGAGCCACGAAGCTGGTGAAGGGGCTGGAGAGCAGACCCTATGAGGAGCGTCTGAGAGAGCTGGGGGGGTTTATCCTGGAGAAGAGGAGTCTGAGGGGAGACCTCATTGCTCTCTCCAACTCCCTGAAAGGAGGTTGTAGAGAGGAGGGAGCTGGGCTCTTCTCCCAAGGGACAGGGGATAAGACAAGAGGGAATGGCCTCAAGCTCCACCAGGGGAGATTTAGGCTGGAGATTAGGAGGAAGTTTTTCCCAGAAAGGGTTATTGGTCATTGGAATAGGCTGCCCAGGGAGGTGGTTGATTCACCTTCCCTGGAGGTGTTTAAGGGACGGGTGGGTGAGATCTTGAGGGACTTGGTTTAGTGTTTGATAGGAATGGTTGGATCCGGTGGGTCTCTTCCAACCTGGTTGTTCTATGATTCTATGATTCTATGATGGGCAGGGGTTTTAGGAGGACCCAAGCCAGTTGGTCCTGCTTCCCCTGGACAAGTTCCAAGATGTAAAGGGCTGTGTACCCTACAGAGATGTGGTGAGCAGGTCCACTCTCTGCCCTGGTTTCTCCATATTTCAAGTTGAGGAGCTGGAGTGTGTCCAGAGAAGTGCACTGGAGCTGAAGAAGGGGCTGGAGCACCAGTCTAATGAGGAGTGGCTCATTATGAGGGACCTGGGGCTGTTTAGTCTGGAGAAGAGGAGGCTGAGGGGAGACCTCATCACCCTCTACAGTTCTCTGAAAGGAGGTTGTGGTGAGGTGGGTGGTGGTCTCTTTTCCCAAGTAACAAGCAATAGGACGAGAAGAAATGGCCTCAAGTTGCACCAGGGCAGGTTCAGATTGGGTATTAGAAAAAATTTCTGTACAGAGAGAGTGGTGAAGCCCTGGCAGAGGCTGCTCAGGGTAGTGGTGGGATTTCCATCCCTGGAAGGGTTCAAAAAACTGTGTAGATATGGCACTTGGGGATATGGTTTAGCAGACAGTGGGGTTGGGCTGGCGGTTGGACTGGATGAGCTTAGAGGGCTTTTCCAGCCTTAATGATTCTTTGATCTTTGGTTGCCCACATCCTCTGGTGTACATGGCAAATTGCTTGTGGGAGGCCAGGTTGTGTCCCTTTTCTTGAGTTTTACACTTCTTCCTCTGTGAAATGATGTCATCCAGCTCGATACAGGGAGAGGAGAGGGAGAAATGTGGCGTCTGCTGTGCTAGGGGGTTTGATGTGCGTAGACGATGGGGAGGGTCTGAAGCCTCTCTAATCTCCCTGCTCAGCTCTGATGGTACCAGGCCAAAGGGCTTGAGCTCTCGCTTGCTTTCCAAGACTCTTAGCGCAGGATTTGGGTGTGATTTGTGCTGCAGTGGCCCTTGGCTGCTGTTCCCAGTTGGTCCAGCCAAGCCACAGAATGAAGGTGTCGAAGGGGACAGCGAGTGGCTGGGTGGGTGACAGCATCTGGTGATCTTGCTCAGCCCTGTGGCAGCTGCAGGAGCGAAAGAGTCCTCTGCGATCAAGTGGGTGACGTCTTACCCAAACGCAGTGTAGTGGCCTTAACATCCCCAGAGCTGCTAATACCCAAATCCTTTGGGTCTGGCACTGATTTTGGAGTCAGTTAAAAGGATTGGAGGAGTGTTTATTGAAATTTAACCTTCTGGCCCTCTCCTATGGAGACTGCTTTGCACCAGGGCTTGCTTTTATAGCAGCTCATCTGTGACCTTTCTGGATGTTGGAGGAGTGGGAATAGGGCAGGCATTTGAGGTCTGGATGACGCCACAGCTGGATCCTGGTCTGGGATCCATGGCTGGTGTGGCAGCGACTTCCCATTCTACTGAGCCACAGGGATCCGGTGCAAGTGGTTCCCTTTCTGCAGCACATTCCTGAGCATGGCTCAGCGGAGAGACAGCAGCTCACGGGGCGCATTTAAATCTTTCCACTCCTTTTTGTCTCTTGCAGACTTGGACACCATCAAAGGTGACGCAACCCCCCCAAAGCCCAGCTGGCGTCTTGGGCCCTGGTGCCTCCAGCAGCTTTGCCTTGACCCTGGGTTTAATTTCCCTAATGAAGCCCATCCGGGGGAAGCAGGGCTGAGCTGGTTAGTGAAACCCCCTGCCAAGAGCCATTAGCTGGGAAATTGTAATTGCATGGATGGGAGCTGCTGTCCCTCGGCTCGAGCTGGCTAATCGGTGGCTTTCAGCCTCCCGCCGCAGGCAGGGTAGGGGCTGGTGTGGGGCAGAGAATGAGCATCACGCTGGGATTTCCTCCCTGCCCACCTGGCCTAGCCAAAGAGGGATGCACAGAGTCCTGCAAGCCGGTTGCCTCATCCCAACCACGAGGAGATCAATCAAGGGTGCGGATGTGGCTTGCGTGACTCCCAGCCCTGGTGCTATGGAAGACCCTCTCTTGGGGCTGAGCGGTAGCACAGGCTTCCCAGCCCAGTGCTGGGGCTCCCACTGGGGCAGCAGCCCCGTTCCTCCTGTAGGTCAGACTCTGAGCATCCCTGAGGACCAGGGACTGCGAGGGATGGTTCAGCACACCCATGGGGTCCTGCCAGTGGGCACCCTCCAACCTTCCTTTGGCCACGTGGAGTCTGCTGGGTCGGGGATAAAGTCTGGGTGAAGTTTCTCTTTTGAGACTAACCCAGTCAGTTGTGTCTTCGCTGCGATGCAGGCTGTGACGGATTGGGGGGCAGCCACAGGTCGTGAGGTGGGAGCTGCCGTCCTGTGTGATTTGTGATTTCCAGAGCTGGAAAAATTACCATTCCTCTCTGCTTCACCCTAGCCGTGCAAGGGGGAGCAGCTCCCTTGATGCTGGGGGGGCTGGGGCCATGTATGACTGCAGTGCTCGGTGCACATGGAGTATTAACGATCTAAGCAGCAGTAAATCCAAATACACACTGACTGCTCCCAAGACTTACGGCATGAGCCAGGCCTAATACCATCAGGGCTGCAGCTGGGGCAGCCTGGCCAGGAGGAGGTTTATGTCAGTGCCTTAGAGTCGAGGAATACGAGGATCTTTTTGGGAATAGCCATGTCCTAATAGCCATGACCTTATAGGCTGCCCAGGGAGGTGGTTGATTCACCTTCCCTGGAGGTGTTTAAAGCATGGGTAGATGAGGTCCTGAGGGACATGGTTTAGTGTTTGATAGGAATGGTTGGACTTGATGATCCGATGGGTCTCTTCCAACCTGGTTGTTCTATGATTCTATGATTCTTACCCCCCCTTTCTGCACTGGGAACATCTGGAGGTGTTTCCCAAGTCTTATCAATCAGTCTTTGTGAGGCTCAGAGGGCTGGGGCTGCACTTTTAATGCAGTCAAAGTGTTCCCCTATGTCTGGTCCTGGCTGTGTGGATGTTTAGGAGTTTATGCTGGGCAGATGCAATCCTGGGATGAAGGATGCTGTAGAGGAGCAAAGGATGGTCCAGCATCCATGGTAACTTGCTAGGGGTTTGTATCACCAGCTCCCCCTGCATGGAGGAGCAGGTCGGGGGCAGCCTTGGGATACTTGCCAGCTGATGGGCTGCAGGAGAAGAGATGTGGGCACAAACTGTGCCAGATTTCTATGTCAAGAGACCTTTTGCCTTTTCAAAACTCCTCTTTGTCCCCATCTGGAATGAAAACAAAGAAACTTAAAGCTGTTGTTAAAAGGAAAAAATGCTGTAATCGGTGAAGGGGACCCTTCTACCCCTTTATTTTAAATTCAAGCACTAACCTGGCTTATTACATCTTGAAACATCTGATGCTATCTTGCAGATCAAAGCCTCCTTGTTTGGGTTGTAATGAAGTGTCAAGCTGCTTCTTTCAACAACTTTGATCTGCAAAACAAGATGTTTAAGAGCCCTACTAGCAAGGGTTTTTTTTTTTCAAATTTTAGCAGGCTGTAGTGTGACAGAATATTTGAAGTCTGCTACTTTTTAATATTGACACTTTCCAAGTCCTGGCAGCTGCTGGTGTGTGTTACTGTCACACCTGTGCCAGGAAGCACATGAAAATCAGCTAAAACAAACCAACAGCTACTTGGAGAACCCAACTGATAATTTTTCTTACAGTTCCCAAAGGGCTTGTTTCCATGGGAAATGTTATCGAAGTCAATGTGAGCTCTCCACAAACCATCAGATTGCCTGGAAGGTTTGCAGGAGGCAATTGTTTTTTTGGAGAAAAAATATGATTCACGTGGTTCTGCGCTCCTGCTCCCTTGGTCTTGCTTTTCTCTGGCCCATTTAACCAGGGAATCATCCCACAAGTGCTGTCTGGGGGTGTCTCTCCAGGCACTGGTCTTGGTTTGGTTGGGCTGGAGCTGCTCATGTGCTTCTCTCTGCTTGGCTGCAGGCTCAGCGCTGGCGAAATGAGAACTATGAGAGGCCCGTGGACCTGGAGGGCTCCGGGGATGATGACCCCTTTGGGGATGATGAGCTGGACGATGTCTACTCAGGCTCTGGCTCAGGGTGTAAGTAGCTGTGGGGTCCTTGGGGAAGGGTCTCTGAGGAGCCTGGCCATGGGTTCTGGTGGAACCAGAGAGAGACTTGCAGGGGGATGTGAGGGAGAGCATTACCCTTTATCCATGTGGGAGATGCCCTCTCCTAGACAAAAGCAAAAGGAACTGTCCGAAATGTTGGGCTCAGGTGACTCCAGTTCCCATTTCAGTCTCTAGCCCTTCCGGGCAGGATTAACCCTTTCCCAGCACAACAACATGTTTGTGTTGTAGGCATTTCATTCAGCCCAGAGAAGGGCTTTGACCCCAACATAGGAACCTGCAGCCCTTGGTTTCTGTTGAGCCTGGGAACAGTCCCTGCTCCTACTTTTTGGGGGATGAGGGGAGATGCCTGTCAGCCCTGGGAGATGCTGGGGCAGCAGCAGCTTCACCTTTCGCTCTTCTCCTCCTCTTTCAGATTTTGAGCAGGAGTCGGGGCTCGAGACGGCAATTAGCCTCACCACGGACATGTCCATCACTCTCCCCACCACGGCGGCTGTGCTGCCCATCACCTCGGTGCAGCCCGTGGCAACCCCCTTCGAACCATTCCCTGCTGAGGACACCACCCCCGAGCAGACAACCAGCATCTTGTATGTCCCCAGGACGACAGAGACACCAGTGATCCCCAGCTGGAAAGCAACTCCCACCAGTACCACTGCCAGCGACTCCCCTACCACCACCACAACCACCACGACCACCACAACCACCACCACCACCACGGCTGCGACCACCACCAGCACCACTGTGGCCACTGCCAAGCCCACCACCATCCGAAGGTTCCTGCCGCCCTTCATCACCAAGGCAGCCACCACTCGGGCCACCACCCTGGAGACACCCACCGCTTCCATCCTGGAAACCAGCACACCGACAGAGGTGGCCACATGGCGGCTTGTCCCCATCAGCACGGCGAAGCCCAGGTCCCTGCCAAAACCGAGCACCACCAGGACTGCAGACCTCACAGAAAAAAGCACTGCCTTGCCAGCCAGTCCGACCACGCTGCCGCCCACAGAAGCCCCCCAGGTAGGAGACAGGAGCCCTTCTCACCTGCTGACTGGGTTGTGGGCCAAGTGATGGTGACAGGAATGTTTTGGGGTTGATCCATCCTTAGCAAATTGCTCAGGGGGAGGTCAAGACAGGTCGGACTTCTCTCAGCTCTGCAAAGAGCAGAATGTTTGGGGAGCTGGAGAAGGGAGATTAAAGGGTGGGGGCTCAGCAGAGCATTGTGATTAGGCTGGAGTGAGACCTGGCAGGGAGGCATCAGGGCTGTGCCTAGTGTCCCCAGTGTCCCTGCTGCTCCAGAGCAGCTTCCCCAGGCAGGAGGGGAGCAGGGCTGAGGGTACCACTGCCCCAGAAGAAAAGAGAAGCTTCCCTCTGGGTTTGGTGTCTGGGCTTATGGTACCATTTCCAACTTGCAATCCATCAGTGGGAGCCCCAAATACACCACAATTATGGCTCGACGGCGCAGTTCCAGCCCATCGGGTGCCCTGAGCAAGGGTTTTAAACCACTGATCCATTTCTCCTTCAGAGCCCCTCAGGGCCCCTTTTAAAACCTCTTTGACTGAAAGGTGGAGTGATTTGTCTAAACTAGTCCCTGTTTTCCGTGGATGTATATGTATGTATAGCGCCCTGGGCTCTCGCTGACCTTCAATTAATCTCTGTCACAAAAACGGTTTCTTGTGGGAAGCAGTGAGCCATGCGCTCATGCTGGGGGCAGTGTGACATGGAGAGGGCTTCTGCTCACCCACCCGCCTCCAGCCCATCACGCTCGGCTCGTCCCAACTTGTACCATCCCAAGGCAGCTGTAAAGGGGACTGTTTGCCTCACAAAGGAGAAATCCCTGGGAGCTTTCTTCTGCGATGCTCAGTATGGTCCAGATCAGCATGTGGGCATAGAATCATAGAATCATAGAACAACCAGGTTGGAAGAGACCCATCGGATCATTGAGTCCAACCATTCCTATCAAACACTAAACCATGTCCCTCAGCAACTCATCCACCTGTGCCTTAAACACCTCCAGGGAAGGTGAATCAACCACCTTCCTGGGCAGCCTATTCCAATGCCCAATGACTCTCTGTGTGAAAAACTTCCTCCTCATCTCCAGCCTAAATCTCCCCTGGTGGAGCTTGAGGCCATTCCCTCTTGTCCTGTCCCCTGTCACTTGGAAAAAGAACCCAGATCCCTCCTCTCCACAACCTCCTTTCAGGTAGTTGTAGAGAGCAATGAGGTCTCCCCTCAGCCTCCTCTTCTCCAGGCTAAACACCCCCAGCTCTCTCAGCTGTTCCTCATAGGACCTGTTCTCTAGCCCCTTCACCAGCTTCGTTGCTCTTCTCTGGACTCTCTCCAGAGCCTCAACATCCTTCTTGTGCTGAGGGGCCCACAACTGAACACAGGATTCAAGAAGCGGCCTCACCAGTGCTGAGTACAGAGGGAGAAGAACCTCCCTGGCCCTGCTGGTCACACCGTTTCTGATACAAGCCAAGATGCCATCCATTGGCCTTCTTGGCCACCTGGGCACACTGCTGGCTCATGTTCAGTCGGCTGTCGACCAACACCCCCAGGTCCCTCTCCTCCTGGCAGTTTTCCAGCCAGACTTCTCCCAGTCTGTAGCTCTACATAGGGTTGTCGTGCCTCAAGTGCAGGACCCAGCATTTGGCCGTGTTAAACCTCATCCCATTGGACTGGCATTGCTGGGTTGGCTCCAGGTCTGGCTTCTCTTGCTCTTGCCCTGTGCTGCAGGGCTGCAATCATCACAGCAGGTTGAAGGGAGAAAAGGGAAAGGCCACTCACGAGGCTTATCTGATGGCATCCAATCCTTACACCACCTGTGTTTCTGCTGTGCAAACGGTTATATCACTTCATATCTGTCAAGAAGTGTCTATGAGTTGTTTTAGACACTGCAGATGGAGAACCCAGATGAGAATCTGGGACATGGGAGCTCTCTAGGGGAAGCTACAGGGCACGGGTGAAAGTTTGTGCATCTCAAGGGCACCTGGGATGGGGGCAGACAAGAACCGTCCAGCTCAGCCATGGTGGCCTCAGCCTTTTGGTGACCATCTTGATGTGGAGTTGTGTTGCTGCAATATAATCGTCCACTTCAGCGACACAGGGAAGGGACACCCCAACATTATCCCCCCTATTCCCTGCTGGGAGGGTCACCCTGTCTCTGGGCGCATCAGAGCTACTGGAGACAGGAACCACCCTTTGGTCCTTGTCTTCCACTCCATCTTGTCCTTTCTCCCAGATGGAACCAGGGGAGGTGACGACAGTCCTCAACAACGAGTTGGAGGTCCCTGTCAGCAGTGGCCCCAGTGGGGACTTTGAGATCCAAGAGGAGGAAGAGACAACCCGTCCTGAGCTTGGTAATGAGGTGATGGCTGTGGTGACGCCGCCGTTGGGACCCGGGCTGGGCAAGAACGCGGAGACGGGGCTGATCGACAACACAATAGACTCTGGTAACTCGGCTGCTCAGCTCCCCCAGAAAAACATCCTGGAGAGGAAAGAAGTGTTGATAGGTGAGACCGGAGGCTGTGGGCTTGTGGGGAAAGAACTGATGTGGTTGGGGGGGCAGGTAATAGACTGTCCATGCCAAGGAGAGGGGTCGGTCTTTGCAGGGTCTTGGGGTGGTGTGGAATCATACAATCATAGAATCACCAGATTGGAAAAGGCCCATTGGATAATTGAGTCCAACCATTTCTATCGAACACTAAACCATGTCCCTCAGTGCCTCATTCACCCATCCCTTAAACACCCCAAAGGAAGATGATGAAAACACCTCCCAGGCTGCCTCTGCTAGTGCCCAGTGACCCTTTCCCTAAAAATTTTTATCCTAATGTTCAGCCTGAACCTCCCTTGGTAGAGCTTGAGGCCATTCCCTCTTGTCCTGTCCCCTGTCCCTTGGCAGAAGAGCCCAGATCCCTCCTCTTTACAACCTCCTTTCAGGTAGTTGTAGAGATCAATGAGGTCTCCCCTCAGCCTTCTCTTCTCCAGGATAAACACCCCCAGCTCTCTCTGATGTTCCTCCTGTTCTCCAGCCCCTTCCCCAGCTTTGTTGCTCTTCTCTGGACTCGCTCCAGAGCCTCAACATCCGTCTTGTGGTGAGATAACCCACACTCACCTGCCAAAACAGCTCCAGAACCTCTGCTGGCATATTCCCAGGTGTCTTCATGTCTTTTCCAAGAGAGTATAGAGCTGTTGACAATTTGCTTTTGCTAAGATGGGTTTTCAGGACAAAACTAGGATATTAGCGGAAGGCTGTGCTATGGTGCTGACTGAACGTCATCCAAACACCTCTTATTGCAGGGGAGGAGAGAGGAGATTTTTTTTAGGGCCACTTGTCCCAGCCAGAGGGGTATCAGGGATGGGGCAGAAGTGTCGTGTCCCAGCAGCAGCTAAAGGGAGTCAGAATTGATGGCACAGCAGAGCAGCTGTTGTTCTGTTGGTCTTCAGCTCAGTGTGGCCATTGCCAGCAGGTACCCAAATGAACAATTAGCTCTTTGGGGACTTTCTGTATGTTCCTTCTGTGAGGTTACAACCTGTGCAGGGTCCTCCCTCTGTGCCTGGGCTGCCTCGTGCGGATCCATCGCCCACCATGCCCCTGCAGAGTAGATGCCTTCAGGTCCTACCACCATTCAACGTCGCTGCTCTTGGGAGCTTTTTGAAGCTCCTCGTATCACATGATTGTGTTACTCCCCTCACTTCATTTTCAGTTGTCTTAACCATAGATTTCAGGAGAAAAGTTGCTTGTAAGCTTGTAAAGCACAAACCCAGGTTGGAATCCAAAGTGGTGTCCCCCCCAGCCCCATTTTTGTGCTGAACGCCAGGCTGGGGCCCCAGGGAGGCACTAACAACTGTGCCACTTCTCTGTGTTGCAGCGGTGATCGTGGGCGGTGTGGTGGGAGCCCTTTTCGCTGCCTTCCTGGTCATGCTGCTTATCTACCGGATGAAGAAGAAGGACGAGGGCAGTTATACGCTGGAGGAGCCCAAGCAAGCCAACGTGACATATCAGAAGCCCGACAAGCAGGAGGAGTTTTACGCATAGAAGGAGAGCCTGGCGTGCCTCACGCTCCCTCCCTCCCTGCTCCAAACTCTCCTTCCTTCTCTACTTCATCCAATCTTTCTCTTCTTCTCTCTCTCTCTTTCTCTCTCTCTCTCTTTCTCTCTTTTTGGATCAGACTGTGAATTTAAAAAGCGAAACCTGCAAAAACTAAAGGAGAAACATCTTTGGCATCATGAAAAATCAAGTGCCCAGAGCATCGCTGAGTTCAGACCGAGTACCGCTGGCCTTTCTGCAGCGGGAGGGATGGGACAAGGAGCCAATGCCAAGGAACATGCGCCCGGGGAGTGCCCTGGCGAGTGCAGGGTGGGGTAGTCGGGCTGCCGACGATGGCTGGAGGTCACTGGGCTTTTCCCACCAACACAACGGACTCTGGGATCCAGACACCTTCTACCAGCCTTGGGGCGCAAGGGGGTTGGTTTGGATTTATCTTCCTTTTTTTTTTCCCCCCCTTTGGGACAGAGGGAGGTTTCTTTCCCTCTCTCTTGTTTTTATTTTTTGTTTTCTTTTCGAATGGGATCGGTTGCTTTGCCGGAATTACCTTGCTCCCTGCTTCTCTTCAAAGAGAGGATGAGACTTTCAAATACACTTCAAACCTTGAAAAAAAAGCACAAGGGGTTGGAATACCTGGTACCCCAGGGCTTGCTCTTGGAGTGAGGAAGAAGAAATGAATACAAACACGGCCAGTATGCTGGAAATGATCTCTTTACACCAACTCTTCAGAGAGTTTGTGGAACAGCAAGAAGCCACATTGGGGCATCTCATGCTGCTCCCCTCCGGCCACCACCTCGCTTCACTGCCTCGCTGTGCACAGCCAGAGACCTTAAACCTATAGATACCACATGTCACCGGCTACCGAGGGGTTTGGTTGAGAAGGGACCTTACTTTGGCTGGGTTTTCACTGTGACCAATAAAACTCAGCTTGTGCAGTTCGACTGACAGCACTGGTTTGACAACGGAGCAGGACGTTGGTAGGTGGGGAGTTTGCAGGGAGAGGAGTTGGAAATGGAGAGGCTAAAACCCTTTCCCCGGTTCCTCCAGAGGGGATAACAAGGCTCCACAAGGCACAAGACACAGAATAAGGAAAGAAATGCAAAGCAGAGGCAATGCTCTGTCCCCTCTCCCCCCTAGAAGGTGAGGAAGGCAAGCTGGAGCAGTGGCTTTCCACCGATCAGCCCCAGGGCAGGTTGGCTGCTACACATCTTTCGCAAGACCCAGGACTGATGGTTTCTGTTTCTTTTGTTGTTGCCTAAATTCCAGTATAACCCACAGGGCACCCAGGAGCCTGACAGCAAGAGATCCTGGAAGCATCATCACCCAAGTGCAGTGGTTTCCCCTCTGAGGCCACCCAAGGTGCAGAGCAGCAGGGCCTGAACCAGACCCCAACGGTGCCTTCTAGAAAGGCTAGTTTTGTTTTATTTTTTCAAGCAGGCTGTCTGCACAGAAAAGTCAATTAGATATTTCAACCAGTTGGCTTTTAATTAGCTGAAGCGCTGCTTGCAATGCAGCCGAGGAGCTTTGTTATGGTGATGGTTGCAATCTCGGTGGTGTCCCACGGAGACCTTGGCTTTACTTTTAGAGTAATTTAAACAGGAGGACAGAAGAAAATCGGTTGCTTGGACTCTGTTTTATCATGAATTAACCTGCACAGACGCAGTGACACCTTGTCCCCTCAGGGTGTTGGGTAGATATAGGGATTTATGACCCTGGTGGAGGCTACAAGGCAGCAGTGCTTCTTAGGGTAGGGAAATGAGAGGCCAAACACATATTTTCTATATGTATATATATATACACACATATACATACACAGTTATATATCTGAAATGCTATCCCTGTACATTTTCGTTGCACTGTGGATGATGGCTGGATGGGACTTTGTGGTTGGGAAGCTGGGAGGTTTGGCCTCCACTCCCTTAGGGTGTGCAATGCAGGGAATGCGACCCAGGGCGCTGACCGGGTTTTCATTCAGGGTAGGGAGCAGAACCCCTGTACACAGAGCGGCTCTGAAATCCTCATTTTAGAGATGTCAGCCTGCAAATCGCCAGCATTTTAGGTCTTTTTCTTTGGAGAAGACAGTCCTGTTCGACATCTTGGATGGTGATGCTGAAAGGTATATGGTGTAGAGTGTGTGTGTGCACGTGTGTGTCTGTTCCCGTTTCTTGGGTCCATCCTGGCTGTGGAGGATGAGGATGCTGTGAAAACCACACGTCTGAGGAAGGCTGGTGCCAACCTGGCTCCAAGGGCTCCAAAGAGAAGGATTCATGGGATTGATGGGGTTTTGGTTTCTTTGGGACTACACAAAGGGCTGTGGCTGTTTGGGAGTGGCAGAAATCAAACCTCTTCTTTATTTGATGAGTAGGACACAGCAAGTATCAAGGCCACGTAAAATCACCATCTCCTGGAAAAACATGAACTTAATCTTTTGAGCTTGCATTAAAAAAACCCTCCCAGCTTAATCTTTTAAATGCTGCTTTCCTTAGCTGCTTCTCTAATCTTCTTCCTTCCATTTTTTCTCCATTTAATGGTCTGAAGTTCTATAATACAATTTTTTTATTCACTCAAGCTTAACCTCAGTTCACTCAGCTGGTGTTAAAGTTGTAATCCCGGCACTTAAATCCGTTACAGTTTCTGAAGCGAGGAAGGCTGGAAGTGGGAGGGCGAGAGGAAGCTGGGCAGAGCTTTCTCTTGCAGTAATTAAAAGTATGAGCCGATCACATGCAAAAAAAAAAGGGGGGAAGGCAATTAAAGTGGTAATCAGAATTGACCAAAGACTTAATTCGTTGTATGTCTACTGCTGCCATATGTTTTCTGTATTGCTCTCTGCTTGGAGAGGGGATGTCAGCTAAAGGAGACTGGCTCTTGGGCTTGAAGCCTACTTTTTTTTCTGGTGATAAATCATGATGGAGACTTTCTTGTCGCCTCAGCTTCCCAGGAGCACTGGGTTAGGTTTTGGAGGTGATGCTCACAGGAAAAAAAAGCCTTGTCTTGCTCGAGGCTCATCTTGTACCTCCCTTATAGGGTAGAGGATGGTGGGATAGAGATAAGCACAGGCTGTGGGTGCTTTGGGAAAGCCAAAAAGTCGATACAGAATCACAGAATCACAGAATCACCAGGTTGGAAAAGACCCATCAGATCATCGAGTCCAACCACTAAACCATTTGAAGCTCAATACACTCTCCTCATTCAAAACAGGGGGGGAAAACATAGGATCTCTGGAGAGGTCATTCTTGCTTCAAGGTGTAACAACCTCAGGCACCCAGCACACACACTGGGTTACTGTTCAGGCTGCAGAGGTTGCCCTGCAAAAAGCCAGCCTGGTCTCAAACCAGAGGTGTGACCCCACAGTCTGAACTAGATGTGGCCAAGAAATGCATGCGTAAACTCTATGTAAAGCATACCTTAAAGAATTTCAAATCCCAGGATTGGGGAACCTCTATGAATGCATGAACTGCTGCTGGGAAGGGCAAGATGGGGCAAAAATCTTGGATACAATAGGATCCTTATTATCAGAGCAATGGGGATGGGTAAAACCCCAATGAAACTCTTATGAGTGATGCTGGCAGGAGGTTGAGTTGGGGGTGGGCTGCAGCGTGGCTCTCCCCAGGGTTGCGTATGGCTCTCGGCCCCGTGTTGGACAGTGGTGCCGAGAGCAGCCAGAGGTGAGTGGTGGGCACCTGGGTGCAAACTGCTCCCTCAAGCAAGTGCTTTGTCATGGAGGCACATATCTTGCCGTTCTCAGGGGCTTTTAAGGGGTTCCTGGTGTGAAGATGGGTGGGGAAGAGGCGAGGAAGCATGAGAGGAAGGAACAAAAGCGTCTTTTCTCAGCTTGTGATTTGGCCGCAGGGCAAGTTTTTGGGAAACTTTAATGGTAGTTTGACCTTCTCCAGCATCATCTCCTCCCAAAGCCTGCCAGGTGTACCATCGTCCCCCTCTACACAAACTGAGCTCCTTCCCCAGCCCATACGAATCCTTTGCAGTGACCTCACCCACAGACAGCTGTACAGTGCCCAGATGTGCTTGTCCTTCCAGCTGTGCACCCTGAGAGCATGGGCAGCAGTGTGGGCAGAGAGAAGGGCTTCTCCACTTTCTTTTCCATTTCTTTTCCATATTTTTTCTGCATTCCTCTGTGTGTGTGGATGATGCTCTGAAGAAAGACTTTTTTGCTGTGCCAGTTTCATAGGTTTAGGAGCCCTGTGATTGCAGGGTGTGGAAGATGGTGCTGGCTCCTTTCTTAGCTGTGCTGCTTCTCAGTCTCTGTCCCTGCGGTGATTTGCAGCAGCCGATGTCTCAGAGGGGAATGATAACGTGACCTGTAACTCCTGGGACATGTGAATAAGGTGGAGGCAGGAGGAGGGTTTAAAAGAGAGGAGAAGGCTAGAAAATGTGTGTGGAAGCCCAGAAGGTGGGCTGGAGGTGGGAGGAAGGGAAGGTTCCTGTGCAGGAGGTATTTTTGCTTCATGTGAGCCTTGGCTCCTGTGCTCCAGACTCCTGATTCAAAGCTCTCCAACCCCTGCCGAAAGTCACCAGCAGGAAGGCTTTAACCTGGATAAATCAGAGAATCATGGAATGGTTTGGGTTGGAAGGGACCTCAAAGCCCATCCAGTCCCACCCCTGCTATGGGCAGGGACACCTCCCACTGGATCAGGGGCTCCAAGCCCCAACCAACCTGCCCTTGAACCCCTCCAGGGATGGGGCAGCCACCACTGCTCTGGGCAACCTGGGTCAGGGCCTCCCCACCCTCTCAGCAAAACATTTCTTCCTGAGATCTCATCTCCATCTTTTTTTCTTTTGAGATCTCGTGTAGCTAAGACTAAAAATGGATTATTTTTAATTATTTTTCATCCCCCCCCCCCCCCATTTTTATGGTTATAAACATTCCTGGGTTTGGGGGGTTTCTGGAAGGTTCTGGCAGCTCCTAAAGTGACGATGGGTGTTCAGCACTGAAAGGCTTATTGGAATAAGTGGTGTCTTGCTGGGCTGGCGGCTGCAGTGACAGGGCTGCGTGTGGTGTGCGTGTATGTATGTATATAGATGTGTATGTAATTAATATATAGGTGTATATATGTATAGGCGCCTGGGTGCCAAGCACCCGCGCGTGCACAGGTTCAATGCAAACTCGGCACCTAACGAGGAGGAGGAGGAGGGGGCTTTCAGCCAGGGGGGTGCTGGACCCCGCAGACCTCGGATAAGCTGCAGGATCTGGCAATGCTCTTCACTCTGTCCTGGCCACCTCGGCGCTGGGTCGGGGTCTGCCAGGGCTGGGGGGGAAGGAGCCTTTTACCCACTTCAGGAACTGAAGTGAAGCCTTCTGGGGCAACGGCACAGCCCAAGTCCCTCCGAGGCTCTGTGTTCACTCCGGTTTGTCCCACATCCCTTGTGCCCACAGCTCCATAGAGGCATCCACACCCGGTCTCTACAGAGAAGTCTCAGTTTGGAGTGTACAAACTTTTTGCTTGGTTTGTTTGGGTTGTTTTTTTTTTTTTTTAACTCTTAATTTTAATTTTTTTTTGGGAAAAAAAAATGTATCACCCTAGGAGACGCCTGCGTGATGCCCAGATTTCTTTTTCCCCACCACGTTCCAGGCAGCTCATCCACCGCATCTCCAAAGACCTCAAGGGCACCAGTGACTTTATGTGCATAAGCTACCCCTGTTCTGGGTCCCCCCCAACCCTGGTCTAAGTCGTACAAATCCAGCTGACAATCAAACCAGACAGACCTGCTGACTTTAGAATAATGGAGATATCCAGTTTGATAGAACTACTTTTTAAACCCACGCGCTCACCTCTCACTAACGCTCACCCCCACCACGTCTTCAGGCTCAGCCGCCACCCATGGGTTCTTCTGTAAATAAACATGAAGCGTTCTTGTATAAATTAAACAGAAAAAAAAAAGGAAAAAAAAAAAAACCTCAACCAAACAAAAAAAACCCACAACCCATCAATATACATCCCCCCCAAAAATCCCTTTCCAGAAGATTTAAATGATTCAAAGAAAAACCCAGCAAGTGAGCTACACTTTGCTTTTTCTTTGAGTATAAATTCCCAGTAGAACAATAAATCTTTAACAATAGAAGAAACGATGAGTGTTTTACCTTTCAGTGAACATGGGAGGGGAAAAAAAAATGCATGTAAATATTTTTAATAGGAAACATATCTTAAACAGAACTTTTTTTTGTATGTACATAACTCTTCTAGAGTTTAGTACTGAAATTTCTTCATAGTGTCTGTTAAAAAAATCGAAAAGAAAAGAAAATAAAATGTTTGTTAATTGTTTTTGTTCTTACTCAATGGCCAAAACTTTAAAAATAATTAAAAAATGTCTATGAAAAATAATCTTTGCCAATGGATCTAGCACTGTAATGGTACTGTCTATTTTTTTTAATTATTTCTGTGCTGTGCCCATTTATAAAAGAAGAAAAACAAAAAATAAAGTCATTTAAACATAGTCTGGCCAGGGCTTTGCCTGCTTTATTTCCGCGGGCTCCCTGCCTGCCCTGGCTTTTCGTTGTGCCAGTGTGTGTGATGAAGGCGAAGGGAGACGATCTCGCTTGTTCTTAGGGCTCGATACCATCGGGCAGGGGTGATGCTTAATTAATGTCTCCATGGCAACTCGGCAGCGATGCTGAGGAGCCAGCAGCAGCCTGGACCACCCCAGTACAACCCTCTTGTGCTGGACCGTGGGGGAGGTTGGGATGCAGGGGGGGTTGCAAGAGCTACAGGCCTGTCTAAAGGTATGAAGAGCTGCACAACTGAACCACCACGTCCACACATCCCACCAGGGTCACCAGCAAGCTGGAGAAGATGACCAAGGTGTACGAGCCATTCTCTCTCCAAGAGGGAGGTAGAAGCAGCTCTGGCTGTCGTCCCGGAGTTCCTTTCCCTCAGCAATCCTTTCCAAAGCGATTCCTGGAAGCAAACGTGGTGAGAAAATTGGCAGTGATGCTGTTGTTGGCCTCCGGAAGGAGATACTTGGATGTATTTAACTGACTCCTGCATTGCAGAGGCTGGACCTCCATGGACGTGTCCCAACTCCCAGCAGAACACACGGTTTGAATGGTCTCATGCTTCCTGGAGGGCTGAGGGCTGGTGCTGTGCCCCAGAAGGCTATGAGTAGTATTTCCTCAGCTCAATGGGCTCAACGTGCCCCGTGTACCAATAATTCTTCATCCACCCCAACCATGTTGAACTGCTGGCATGAATTTGATGGCATATTACTTTGTTTGGGTTTGACGTATGTTTTTTGAAGTGTTGCTGGGTTTTATTACCAACCTGGACCTTGGTCTCCTTTATAAATCTCAGGCTGAAGGTTTTCGTGCTCTGTCACCAAGTGCTTCATCCACTACAAAACAGCTGCTCTGTTCAACCCAAGATTCGGTTGTCAGCAAGGCTCACAGACTGCTCCAGCGAACAAACCCCATAGAATCATAGAATCATAGAACAACCAGGTTGGAAGGGACCCATCGAATCTTCTAGTCCAACCATTCCTATCAAACACCAAACCAAGTCCCTCAAGACCTCATCCACCTGTGCCTTAAACACCTCCAGGGAAGGTGAATCAACCACCTCCCTGGGCAGCCTGTTCCAATGCCCAATGACCCTTTCTGTGAAAAACTTCCTCCTAATCTCCAGCCTAAATCTCCTGTGGTGGAGCTTGAGGTCATTCCCTCTCATCCTGTCCCCTGTCCCTTGGGAGAAGAGTCCAGCTCCCTCCTCTCTACAACCTCCCTTCAGGTAGTTGTAGAGAGTAATGAGGTCAGAATCATAGAATCATAGAACAACCAGGTTGGAAGAGACCCACTGGATCATCGAGTCCAACCATTCCTATCAAAGAAGTTACCTTGTAGGATGGTGGGAGCAGAGAGAGCTCCAGATCCCCTCCCATTTTACTCCAGCCACCAGCTCTCGGGACTGGGCAGGTCCCTGTTGCTCCCAGTCCGTATGTAGCCCCAGAACTGCTCCCTGCAGCCCTTCTCACTGCCTGCAGAAGCCTCTCAGATTTACCAAGGCCACCCATTCAGCTTTTCAAGCTCGTCCACAGCCCCAGCAATAAGGATTTCACTGTGCTGGCGGTCAGACTACCCGGACGCTTGGCAGCAGCTGCCGCCAGCTGCCATTACAAGCAAAGTGAATAACTGCTTGCAGTGAGGTGTTGGTATTCAAGCTGAAGGTTCTAATTATATCTCCACGTCTTGCATACTTTCCCCCCTCCCAGGGCCGTTATGGGAATGTTCCCTCCCCACCACAGCATTGCAGACCTCCAGGATTTGGTAGGAGAACTTCAAGTGGTCCAAATGATGTTTGGTTGTTTTTTTTTTTTTTTTTCTGCAGCAAAAGGGGCTCCCTGTGACTCACCCGTTGTAAATCTCTGTGGCATGAGCCAAGAATCCAAAAATAACATTGCAATAGAGATTTCACCTTGCAAATTAACAGGCCAAGAGCACAGCCCCCACCCCAAATCCCCTCACTTCAAAGAGCCTTTAGGGAATTGCATGAGAACAGCCACGACACACACATGAGTATCCAGCTCATGGAGCTTCAGATACCAGCCCTGAGCTGAAAAGAGCCTGGAGGGAAATAAGAGATCATAGAAACATAGAATCATAGAATCACCAGGTTGGAAGAGACCCACCGGATCATCGAGTCCAACCATTCCTATCAAACACTAAACCAGGTCCCTCAGGACCTCATCCACCTGCCCCTTAAACCACTCCAGGGAAGGTGAATCAACCACCGCCCTGGGCAGCCTGTTCCAATGCCCAATGACTCTTTCTGTGAAATACTTCCTCCCGATGTCCAGCCTAAATCTCCCCTGGTGGAGCTTGAGGTCATTCCCTCTTGTCCTGTCCCCTGTCCCTTGGGAGAAGAGCCCAGCTCCCTCCTCTCCACAACCTCCTTTCAGGTAGTTGTAAAGAGCAATGAGGTCTCCTGGGTAAACCATCCTCAAAGCTTTCAAGCGGCAGCAGTTGGAACAACCATTGTGCCTCTGCTCTAAAAAGCTGAATTGTAAATTACTTGGGGTGTAAAACTAGGTCTCCAGCTTAACCTAAGTCTGGGGAGGGGAGATCCAAGCCTACAAACAGTGCCACTGCTCCTTGAATCATAGAATCATAGAACAACCAGGTTGGGAGAGACCCATTGGATCATCAAGTCCAACCATTCCTATCAAACACTAAACCATGTCCCTCAGGACCTCATCTACCTGTGCCTTAAACACCTCCAGGGAAGGTGAATCAACCACCTCCCTGGGCAGCCTATTCCAATGCCCAATGACCCTTTCTGTGAAAAACTTCCTCCTAACTGTGGAAACTGGAATATGAAGGAATAAACCTAAAGCAATAACCCTAAATGCAACATGACCTTCTAGTCAGCTTTTGGAGATGACTAAAAACACTGAAATTACTTGAATTGGTACTAATGGGCTTTGGATGGAGTGGGAAAATGCTCTGCTCAGTCTCCAAAGGAAAGGTTTAAAGAGCAGCAAAGCAAAAGGTTAAAAGCTGGCTTGGGTTTTTGGGCACTTTGATGACATAGGCTCTCATGTTTTGTTTGCCAGTCATGAGGAACGGAAAGATCAAAGCTAATTTATCCCAGATAAATGCAACGAGTGGTTTAGAGAGGGTGGAGGTGGAGCAGTTCCCCAGGTCTTGTCCCTGTGCTCAGGGGATGCACGGTGAAGCAGAAAGGCAGTGAGGTCAAACCATCAAGACCATCAAGGTCCACAAGTTGCATGTCTCAGCCCTGAGGTCTCACCAAGTCTTCACAGAGAGAATCAAATATAAGTTAGAAGCCAAATCAGGAGGTGAGGAATGGACAAACTGTTCAGGGATGGATGTTTTTGAATATCCTAGACCTTGAGCAATGAAGCTGGTGAAGGGGCTGGAGAACAGGCCAAGTGAGGAGCATCTGAGAGAGCTGGGGGTGTTTAACCTGGAGAAGAGGAGGCTGAGAGGAGACCTCATTGCTCTCTACAACTACCTGAAAGGAGGTTGTGGAGAGGAGGGAGCTGGGCTCTTCTCCCAAGGGACAGGGGACAGGATGAGAAGGAATGGTCTCAAGCTCCGCCAGGGGAGATTTAGGTTAGAGATTAGGAGGAGGTTTTTCACGGAAAGGGTCATTGGTCACTGTCAGAGGCTGCCCAGGGAGGTGGTTGATTCACCTTCCCTGGAGGTGTTTAAGGCACAGGTAGATGTGGTCCTGAGGGACATTGTTTAGTATTTGATAGGAATGGTTGGACTCGATGATCCAATGGGTCTCTTCCAACCTGGTTGTTCTATGATTCTATGATTCTATGAAATAAACCTTTTCAAAACCTGGCTGAGCCAACCGGAAGCATTAGTTCCCATTGAAGACATCTGAAGGAGCTTCCAAAAAGGTGAGGGAAAGGGAACCAGAATGCTTTAAACTTCCCAATTTGCTTTAGAAAGTAGAAAATATTGGATTCAATAGTCATACTCCTGAAGATGATGCGGACCTCAGTCTTGATGGACTTGTCAGGAACTAACACGTCAAATCAATCTGATGTCTTTTTGTGACCAGGAACCTTGCTCTGTGCACAGACAAGGACTCGTCTGTGTCAAATATGGTCAGGGCAGGGAGGTTTTGTCACTGCCTCACGGGGGACCCTCATCTACATGCAGTTATTGTAGGATGTGGGAAAAACCTCTTTGTAAGGTACCTGGGGAGCAGTTATCAGCAGTTCACTGTCAAAATGGGCAGATGGATCGAGAGGGCTCCCAGACAGGATCTCTCTTGGGCAACGTTTATTCAATATTTTCATTAACAGTTGAATGATGGCAGAATATAGATGATTATTAAATTTGCAGACAATACCTGGCTGGAAGGGACAGCGAGTACATCAGAGGACAGGGTTGGAATTCCAAGTGATCTTAATAAATTGGAAAGCTATCAGAAAACAAAAAAAAAATCATCTCCATGATCAGTAGAGAGGTCAATGCCATCAGAAGGTAATCCACCACGGTCTGTCCAAGTATCCATACAGAAACCTGGAGCAGGAAATTTAACCTGCTTGTTTCTTTGTGGAACATAGCAGGGGTTGAGAGATTGTCTTCAAAGCTATTTAACGCATTCTAAAATCTGGGAGATAACATTTACTGAGATGCAAATTCAGGTACTGTGCATCTCTGATAAAGAGCCAGCAAAACCACAGCAGACCAACAGAAGCTCCATGTGGCATATCCATGACTTCATTTCAACCCAGGCAGTGTCAGTCCTCTGTTGTCTCCAGCCCAGAGATCATAGAGCCATAGAATCACCAGGTTGGAGGAGACCCATCAGATCATCAAGTTCAACCATTCCCATCCATCACTAAACCATGTCCCTCAGCACCTTGTCCACCTGTCCCTTTAACACCTCCAGGGAAGGTGACTCAACAGCCTCTCTGGGCAGCCTCTGCCACTGCCCAATGACCCTTTCTGTGAAAAAGTTTTTCCTAGTTTTCAGCCTGAACATCCCCTGGTGGAGCTTGAGGCCGTTCCCTCTTGTCCTGTTCCCTGTCACTTGGGAGAAAAGCCCAACTCCCTCCTCTCTACAACCTCCTTTCAGGTGGTTGCAGAGAGCAATGAGGTGACCCCTCAGCCTCCACTTCTCCAGGCTAAACAACCTCAGATCAAAGTCAAGTTCCAGGGATATTTAGATCAGATTTTAGGCAGAAACGTTGTGCTGTGAGGGTGATGAGGCCGTGGCCCAGGTTGCCCAGAGCAGTGGTGGCTGCCCCATCCCTGGAGGGGTTCAAGGGCAGGTTGGATGGGGCTTGGAGCCCCTGATCCAGTGGGAGGTGTCCCTGCCCATGGCAGAATGTGGAACTGGATGGACTTTGAGATGCCTTCCAATCCAGCCCATTCTATGATTCTGTGACTGGTACCATGAGATGCCACATGTGAAGGTCCTGGCAGTCCCCAGAGCCTGAGCAGGTGCCCCAGGGTGGCCAAATGCTGTAGGGGGCTGCCAGGGTCTGGTATGATCCATGGCGACCTCCTACCTGAGCCACTGAGCCATGCTGGAAGGGTAGCAGGGCAGGGAGGGAGCTGCTTGGGGGGGTTTGTGAAGACCATAAATCCACCTAAACGTTCAAGTAAGGAAGACAGGTCAGGCTCAAATAATTTAGTGGCTTCCCCCCACTTCCAGATATTACAATGCACCTCAGTACCTCGTGTTTCGGCACTGAGAGCTGCTCCCTGGCAGAACCTCAGGGGGTTACAAATCATAGAATCATAGAATCATAGAACAACCAGGTTGGAAGAGACCCATCGGATCTTCTAGTCCTACCATTCCTATCAAACACTAAACCAAGTCCCTCAAGACCTCATCCACCCGTGCCTTAAACACTTCCAGGGAAGGTGAATCAACCACCTCCCTGGGCAGCCTATTCCAATGCCCAATGACCCTCTGTGTGAAAACCTTCCTCCTAATGTCCAGCCTAAATCTCCCCTGGCGGAGCTTAAGGCCATTCCCTCTCATCCTGTCCCCTGTCACTTGGGAGAAGAGCTCAGCTCCCTCCTCTCTACAACCTCCTTTCAGGTAGTTGTAGAGAGTAATGAGGTCTCCTCTCAGCCTCCTCTTCTCCAGGCTAAACACCCTCAGCTCTCTCAGCTGCTCCTCATAAGGCCTGTTCTCCAGACCCTTCATCAGCTTCGTTGCTCTTCTCTGGACTCGCTCCAGAGCCTCAACATCCTTCTTGTGCTGAGGGGCCCACAACTGAACACAGGATTCAAGGAGTGGCCTCACCAGTGCTGAGTACAGAGGGAGAATCACTTTCAGACCTTTTCTGCTTACTCCAAATAAACAGCATTTACCAGCAACTCTGATGCTGACCTACTGCTCCCAGGGCAGCTTTGGTGCCGGCACTGATGGGCTGTCCTGTCCCATCCCAGAGAGCAGGCAGTTGCTGCTCTACTCCCACCTTGGTACAAGGCCATGGTGGGTCATCTCCTGCCTCCCTTTCCTCCAGCTCCTTGGCAGGACTGATCCTGCATGTACATGATCCCATTTTCGAGTCCTCTGCATTGCTTTTAATAAATAACCCCCAAATCCTCATTCCCATCTTTCCCCATTCCATCTGAGGTGCCTCCCACCCAGCTCATCTCTGGGGTTCAACAAATCTTGCTCACTCCTATGTCCCTGCATTTTCCCTCACCTTTTGTAGCCGCTGGACTCTCTCCCCTGCTTTCCAAGGGCAGGAAGTTCTCTAAAAAACAAAAATCCCAGCAGAGAATGGCCGGATAAAACTCCTTGTCCTGGTCTGCAGGACAGGACTGCCTGATGGGAGCGATGGATATCTGGGCACAGCGGACACCAGTGGCTCCAGAATGCCGCCTCGGAGTAATTTTGGTCTATTGTATAGGATTTGAGGCAAAGAGCAGCCTATTCCTGCTCCGCGTGACAACATTTCCTGAGCATCAGCAGATATTAATAGTCGGTTAATAAAGCAGTCAAACATTTCCCATTATTTACCTGCTTCAAGACAATTGGCATCTGTGCCGATAAAAAAATACCTTTGGGATTTGCATGCATCCCTCACCTACTCCCAGCCTGCCCCAGACCTATTTCCTCCCCTCCACAAACCAGGCTCTGCTTTTCCTGAGCCTGCATCATCCCCTTGGTGGGTGGACGGGACGGATCGCCCTGTGTCCTATATCAGAGGACAGAGAAATCCCCGGTGGGATGTTTTCCCCTACAGAAATGTTGAGTAAAAACCAGAAAGCAGCATTTTTTCCAGGACTGCTGGAGCCTGGATTTGATGCCTGGATTTGCATTCAGTGAGAAATTCTGCTGGCTGACAATCTGTGTTCAATCTAATGAGGAACAAAGCCAATTAAAAATAATAGGGATCCTGTGCTACTGCCTGTAACAAAACAATAATAATAATAAAGGCTAAATCAATTTAAAGTGTTCCATTTAGATAAAATCCAAACATACCAATCTGATTCTGTCTTTCTCATTATTTTTTGTAATCCTCTCTCATCAGCACTAAGTCATTGGAAATGGAGAACAGGAACAGCTGGTTCTGATAAAACTCAGACCAAATTTCATCCCTGGCAATGACTTCCAGAGGAAAATACGAGCACCCCCTCTCCTCCCACTCTGGATGGTGTTACCTGACTGAGGAGCTTCCAGGGCTGAAAGGGGCTCCAGGAAAGCTGGGGAGGGGCTCTGTATAAGGGAGGACAGGGATAGGATGAGGGGGAATGGTTTTCAGCTGAAAGAGGGGAGATTGAGATGAGATTTTTTTAGCAAGAAATATTTTGCTGTGAGAGTGAGGAGGCTCTGGCCCAGGTTGCCCAGAACAGGGGTGGCTGCCCCATCCCTGGAGGGGTTCAAGGGCAGGTTGGATGGGGCTTGGAGCCCCTGATGCAGTGGGAGGTGTCCCTGCCCATGGGGTTTTGAGGACCTTTCAGCCTAAACCATTCCATGACTCTCTAAGAAATGAGGGTTTTTTTCTTCATTCCCCTATGCACAGTTTCTACAAACAGCTCTGGCTCTATTGTGTATTTTTGGATGCTGGCAGGTAGCACCTTTATTTGCATTTTACTTTAATTGGGTCTGAGTTAAAAGCGATTTCAAGGCAATTGGATAATGCTAAGGTTTCAGCAGCCAGGGCTGTGGCAGTTGTCCACACCTCCGTCACAGGAGGGGCTACAAGAAGCCCCCTGGCACGCAGGGGTGCTCTGCAGGTCAGCAGTGACCCCAGAGGAGGTGCTGGGGGTGGGTGAGGAAGAGAAGGGACTGGAGAAAGACAAGGTGTTTTCTAGCAAGATCCTAACATCCTAGTCAACAGGGTTTCTCAGTTTTTAGGATTTTTGGCTGAGCTCTTTCTTTACCCACATGCTAGAGGAGGTGAGGCACGGGCAGTGATTTCTCTCCTGTCTCTCTAATCCAGTAGTTTCTTTAATACTGTCAGCTAGCGATGCAGTTGAAGGTGGAAACGATTCCTTCTGCTGCTCTCTGAACTGGAGCTTAAAGTTTCTTCCTGACTGCAAACAATTAGGAGTCAATTCCTGCTCAAAACCATTAGGTCTTGTACCCAGTCTGGTGCTCAGGTTTCAGTCTGGATCCCTATTCCTATACCCCAGGGCATTTCTCTGTAATAACCCAACACTCTTTGAATCCAAACTGACATAAGATAATGAGTTAAACAGCTCTGTGAAAAACCTCTAAAAGAGGGTTGGTTTTTAGGTGCCTCTTGCCTGTGTGTTTTGCATGAAGAGTGGGATGTCCCTGGGAAGGGACACCTCTGAAATTTGGTGTTGTAAGGTCACAGTGGGTCCATGTGAGAAGTTGGAGGACAGTTAAGGTAGAGAGAGACCACTGCACGTCAAGGTGGATGCACACACAAAGATCTGTTCTTCTCTGGTGTGGGATAACCTATGCACATGGAATCATAAAATGTCCTGAATTGGAAGGGACCCACAGGGACCTTCGAGTCCAGCTCCTGTCCCTGCACAGGACACCCCAAAATTCACCCTGTGGGGCTGAGGGTGTTGGCCAAACGCTGCTGGAATATTGTCAGATTTGGAGCTGTGACTGCTTCCCTGGGAGCTGTTCCAGGGCTCCACCACCCTCTGGGGAAGAAAATTTTCCTCTGACTTCCTGCTCAATCAAGAAGATTTTGGGCCACAGCCTTCTCACCTCACCTGGATTTCTGCTTGGGCGCTCTGAAAAAACACTGGTCACGTTCTTAAAATGTTCTCTATGCTGCTATCACCTCTCCTATAAGATCATAGAACAGTTTGGGTTGGAAGGGACTTCAAAGCCCAGCCAGTCCCACCCCCTGACATGGGCAGGGACACCTTCCATTGGACCAGGTTGCTCCAAGCCCCATCCAACGTGGCCTGAAATATCTCCTGGGATGAGACATCTCCTGATATAGATGGTATAGGCTCTGTTTGCTGATAGGGCAGGAACTGTAACACATATGGAAATCTGGGGCTTCTGTGTTTTCTGGAAGCATGTGAAGAGTCCCTCTACCTCCCCCTCCTTCCCCCCTCATACTTAGCTCAGGGCATGGTGTGGGGCAGGGTTATAACAAGATCATTTCTCCTCATGTCAGGCTCTTGCCATCTGCAACTGCAACCCCACCAGCTGGAGCCGAGCCTGGTGCTGAGCAGCATGTCAGCAGTTAATCATTATAATAAATTAATGATAGCCTAATTAATAAATTTTCATTATTTCTACCTCCTCAAGAGCTCCTGGAGGCGCTGAATAATCTGCTGAAACGTTTTGTAGTACGAGTTCAAATGAGCACAAATGTTTGGGAGGCTAAGCAAGCAGCAGCTCCTCTCCGAGCCAGGGCAGCAAGGAGCTGCAGCCCAGAGTGAGGGCGTGAGGATAACTCCTACCACCTGGATCCCCCTTGCACTGGAGGGAAGAAGAAAACACATCTCTGCTTGCATAGATCTGCACTAACAGCCAAGGTGGGTTTGACTGGAGAGGAGATATTTTCTTCCAGGCTGTGGTGTTTTGTGTGCCTTTTTGTCTATAATCCACAATACAACACATCCAGTCAAGGATGGATTATCCCTTCTAAAAGCTACCTGAGAGGTTACATCAACCCAAGCCCCATCTTCGGTCAGGGAGGAGATGTGCTCTGGCTGAGAGAGCTGGGGTTGTCGGCTGAGAGAGCTGGGAGTGTTTAGCCTGGAGAAGAGGAGGCTGAGGGGAGACCTCATTGCTTTCTGCAACTACCTGGAAGGAGGTTGTGGAGAGGAGGGAGCTGGGCTCTTCTCCCAAGTGACAGGAGACAGGACAAGAGGGAATGGCCTCAAGCTCCACCAGGGGAGATTCAGGCTGGACATTAGGAAAATATTTTTCACAGAAAGGGTCAAAGGGCAGTGTCAGAGGCTGCCCAGGGAGGTGGTTGCTTCACCTTCCCTGGAGATGTTTAAGGGATGGGTGGACAAGGTGCTGAGGGACATGGGTTAGTGGTTGATGGGAATGATTGGACTCGATGATCCGGTGGGTCTCTTCCAACCTGGTTGTTCTATGATTCTATGACTCTATGCTTAGAGCAATGGGTGGGCAGGCAGAACATCATGTAATTTTTACTATTTAGTATATTAAAAATAAAGCCAGATGTGCCATTTCAACCACCCTGCCCCTTTAAAAGCAGCGGAGGTTTCCTTGCCTCCATCAGAGAAGACAAAAGCAGATGGTGCTGCAAAAAGGGGAAGAAAAGCTTTTAGCATCCTTCACTCTCTCTCACCAGGCACTCAGCAGTGACAATTACTGCGCAGGTAATGAAGACAGAGCAGCAACACTGATTTGCTGCTTGCGGAGAACAAAAGAAATTGCCATGTTTTTTTCCCTCTCCATAGATCAGGGCAAACAAACAGCTTCTTTAATAATGAATTCTGCCTTGATGTGCCCAAGATAGGATGTCTCCTGCTGGGATGAGGTGGTCAGCTGATAGCAGGCAGTTTTTCTTTATCACTGTCCCCAAATGGCAATGATTATATCTCGTGGTTAATGTACTAGAGGCTGCCAGATCAAATACTTTATAAAGAGATTTAAGAGAGGGTGGGGGAATGTTTAATGCTTCTCCTTCCTCAGCACCGTAGTTTTCACATCTCGGGCCCCCTCGACTCTGCTGGGCCACTACTTTGTCCTTCTGGGGGTAGCTGATTAGAGGACACACAGTCGGAGAGACATCCAGGTTGGGAAGGGGAACACACATAAAATGTGAGGAGTTTCATATTATAATATGAATAATAGTGATAATCCCACTGTGACTTGTTATCAGAGAAGTAATGTTATCCCATAGTTATCATGGAATGCTTTGAGTTGGAAGGGGCCTTTAAAAGTCCCACCCCGTGGAGGAGCAGGGATGCTTTCATTGTGATCAGGTTGTTTATAGCCCCATCCAAGCTGACCTTGAATGTTTAACATGGCCAAATGCCGGGTCCTGCACTTGGGGCACAACAACCCTATGCAGAGCTACAGACTGGGAGAAGTCTGGCTGGAAAACTGCCAGGAGGAGAGGGACCTGGGGGTGTTGGTGGACAGCTGATTGACCACGAGCCAGCAGTGTGCCCAGGTGGCCAAGAAGGCCAATGGCATCCTGGCTTGGATCAGAAATGGTGTGACCAGCAGGTCCAGGGAGGTGATTCTCCCTCTGCACTCAGCACAGGTGAGGCCACTCCTTGAATCCTGTGTTCAGTTCTGGGCCCCTCAGCACAAGAAGGATGTTGAGGCTCTGGAGAGAGTCCAGAGAAGAGCCACGAAGCTGGGGAAGGGGCTGGAGAACAGGCCCTATGAGGAGCATCTGAGAGAGCTGGGGGTGTTTATCCTAGAGAAGAGAAGGCTGAGGGGAGACCTCATTACTCTCTACAACTACCTGAAGGGAGGTTGTAGAGAGGAGGGATCTGGTCTCTTCTCCCAAGTGACAGGGGACAGGACAAGAGGGAATGGCCTCAAGCTCCGCCAGGGGAGATTTAAGCTAGAGATTAGGAGGAAGTTTTTCACAGAAAGGGTCATTGGGCATTGGAATAGGCTGCCCAGGGAGGTGGTTGATTCCCCTTCCCTGGAGGTGTTTAAGGCACAGGTAGATGAGGTCCTGAGGGACATGGTTTAGTGTTTGATAGGAATGGTTGGACTCAATGATCCGATGGGTCTCTTCCAACCTGGTGATTCTATGATTCTATGGTTTCCAGGGATGGGGCCTCAGCTACCTCCTGGGCAACCTTGTAGCACTGTGGGGCCAGGAGAGAGCTGAGAGATGGACTTGCCAAGCTGTAAAGTCAGGTTACGGTGCAAGACCTCCCAGATCTAGAAGATCAGGGACTGGGTTCTTCCCCTAAGCTCCTTTCCAGGTGGATTATGGAACATGGAGAAGAGGAAAATCAAAACACCAATTTACACACTGGTTTTCAGTGAGTGGACAGAGGGATTCATCATCAGGTGCCCACTGAGGCTTTACATCCTCTCTGCAGCCTTCGAGAACATGAGGAAATAATCCCCTAAAGCTGCAGTCGTTTCAAAAAATGAGGGACAACTCTCGATTCCCACTACATTTGATGGAGCTTTTAAGGAGCAGCAAAAGCAAAGCCTAGGGGCTTGAACTTGGCTTTGGTAGGAGCCTGCTGCTCGAGGTCACCTTGGACCACTCTAGAAGACTGCAGACTTTCTTTCTCTACTGAAACTCCAGATCTTTCACATGGAGAAGAATCTGGAAATGAAAATTCAACTGAAAGGATTAATTGTGGCTAGAAGAGCCAAGCGCTCTGGGCTGTGAGACTCTGAGGTTTCAGGCTGGCCAGGGAGGAGGGTAATTTAGTGGGAGGTGATTGGTATAAGTTTCTGGCTGGCAGAGAAGAGGGTAATTTAGAGGGAGTTGATCCCTTGATGGTTTTGCTGGGCAGAGAAGAGAATAACTTTCAGAGGGAGCCTCATGGGCAGGTTCTTTAGTTTCAGGCTTCATATTAAGTTCCTGTTTTTTAACTTCAGGGCCGCCTTCCCCCGGTGTCTCCTCTTTTTGTTTTTTTCAGGGGTTTGATTAAAAAGCAGCTCTTTGAGGACGCTGAACGGCTCAGGGCCGTGGGAAGGGGGAACAGAGACTGTCTCTAACCCATGGTGCTACTGACCCTGGGGTGGTGTGTCAGAAAGAGCTGCCAGCTCAAGGTCCTCCTTCCTGCAGCTCTGCTGCCGTTTGATAAAATCCACCAGTGTAACTGGCCTCAGCAAAGAGGTTGGGCTGGAGTATTTGATCCCCATAGCCTTATCTTACGGAAAAGTTTGTCTCTTAGTACTTCTCCAGGTCTGATGCTTCATTCTGCACCACTGGAGTGAGAATTTCAGCATCACCAGGTGGCTCAGAGCATTTTAGCTGTATTTTCCAACCTCAGCAGCACAGCTCCATTATAGGGAGCTCATGGATCAGTCCTCTGGTCAGACGAGATTAAGAAAGATTTCCTTATGCCTGAGACTTTTCCCTTGCCCTGTGGCCTTGAAAATGAGGTGTAGAGAAGGACCTGGAGCTGGGTGATATTGATAAATCAGTCCTGTGCTGTCTTATATTCTCCTTTTCCTCCTGTGTCAACAGTCAGGAGTCTAATAAAGGCTAAATCCATATGGCAGCTTTTCCCACAGACTTTTCTTATGATTTATTTCCACTAAGCTGCTAGAGAAATTCTTTCCTTGAGACTTCTTACGCTCTCTCAAACGGTCTTGAAATGAGGCAGCAGGTTTCCTAGTTACTCAGGACAGGCAGATGCAGAAGTGTGATCATGCGTCCTGTTTCCAGCAGGGAGAAGATTCAGTGGGTGCTCTGGTCTTCCAGCTCTCATGTCCCAGGCTTCATTCAACACATGCATGGACAACGCTCTTGGCAGAGACCAATTCCAGTAGCTCCAAGTCCAACTCCTGTTTCATTTACCTTCCTGCTTAAAATAGACTCAAATCAAACTTCATTTCCCTCCTCCCAGAGGGCAAGGCTGAGGTGTCTCTGATCCTGGTCTCCAAACCCAATGTTGGATAGGGTTGAGGCATCAAAGCCGGGGCAAGGGGACTCGGGGCGCCGTGGGCTGAAGTCATAGAATCATAGAATAACCAGGTTGGAAGAGACCCACTGTAAAAGTGAGCAGAAATTCTTGCAGCACCTTGTTTGCATCATCCAGGTCCTCAGGGGGTGTTTTGTTACTTAATCCCCACCACATCATGCTGACACTGGGATGTGTTGGGGGCTGTGCCCATTAGGGACTTCTACTGTGATTCCTTATTTATTCTATGCTCCATCAAAGCTCATTCATAGAATCATAGAACAACCAGGTTGGAAGAGACCCACCAGATCATCGAGTCCAGCCATTCCTATCAAACACTAAACCATGTCCCTCAGGACCTCGTCCACCCGTCCCTTAAACAACTCCAGGGAAGGTGAATCAACCACCTCCCTGGGCAGCCTCTACCAGTGCCAATGACCCTTTCTGTGAAAAAACGTTTTCTTAATGTTCAGCCTGAACCTCCTCTAGTGGAGCTTGAGGCCATTCCCTCTCGTCCTTTCCCTGTCCCTTGGGAGAAGAGTCCAGCTCCCTCCTCTCCACAACCTCCTTTCAGGTAGTTGTAGAGAGAGCAATGAGGTCTCCTCTCAGCCTCCTCTTCCCCAGGATAATCACCCCCAGCTGTCTCAGACGTTCCTCATAGGGCCTGTTCTCCAGCCCCTTCCCCAGCTTTGTTGCTCTTCTCTGGACTCTCTGCAGAGCCTCAACATCCTTCTTATGGTGAGGGACCCACAACTGAACACAGTCAGTGTTGTCATGAAATGCTTCAAGGGCACAGAGCCTCACAGGGTCACTAAGGCCAAGCCCACCTCAAGGTTTGGCTTTGTAAATGTTAGAGGTCTGTTTTATGAAGTCCCTTTTACGCAGGAGAGAAGCATTTCTGAGATACGGGGGCTCAGCAGTCCTCTGGCATTGGTTTTCCCTCAGGAAAAAGCCTTCCAGTTTAGACTTCAGACAGTTACAGTTATTCATACAGCATCTAACATAAGAATGCCCTAATCCCTTGGGAGTTTTCAAGATGCTCCTGTCATATGGTTAATATTTAGATTAAATCTCTCTTTTGCTAAGTAGCAGTATCACTCAAACTTCATTTCCGAACACCCCACCAGAGCCTAATTTCACAACGTTTTTTTCCTGCTTTAGCAAAGAACTCCTGTCTATTTATATACATCTTCTCCACACCTAATAACCACAAGAATAACTAATAGGAAGTGCTTGAAGCATGTCTTAATTAGTCTGACATTAGCAAGCTCCAATGTCTTCAGTTAATTGATAGATTTTAGCATGATTGAATCTCTGAAATTGAGTGAGGGCTTCATCTACCTTCATCAGAGGCTGAACAAACCAAGTTTGTATCTCTCGGGGCAAGGATATTTGACTCAACAGCAGTTGACTGAATGCAGAGGAGCCCCCTCTAAGAGCAGGTGAAGGAGCACCCAGAAACGCCTCCCCTCTGGTCTGAATTAGGTGTGACTAAATGCAAAAAATATTATTCATGCTCAGCTAACAGCTAGAGGATCTCTGGAGTGGAGCCAATGTTTGCCTTACAGCAGTCGTACTCTCCAGGGACTGAACATAAAACAGAGAGAGAGACTGATTCATGCAGCTCCAGGTCCCTCTCTGTACCTCATTTTGAAGGTCACAGGGCAAGATGGACCAACTCATCATGCAGGCTGCGCCAGTGGGAACAGGGATGGTATTGGCTGGTGCCAATGGGAATAAAAATGGCATTGAGTCCTTAGGAGCAGCTTCTGTGCTGGTACCTCTCTGGGGTCCTGGTCAGCCAGGTGTGGTGGACTGAGAACTGTCTGGATGGCATTGCTCAGAGGGTTATGATTGGTGACATGGTCTGCTTGGAAGCCTGTAGCTCGTGGTGTTCTCCAGGGGTCAGTACCAGGCCTAGTACTGCTCAGGTCAGTACGAGGCCTAGTACTGCTCAACATCTTCATCAATGGATGAATGGATGAAGTGGAGAGGAGGGAGCTGGGCTCTTCTCCCAAGTGACAGGGGACAGGACAAGAGGGAATGGCCTCAAGCTCCACCAGGGAAGGTTCAGGCTGAACATTAGGAAAAAAAGGAATTCACAGAAAGTGTCATTGGGCACTGGCAGAGGCTACCCAGGGAGGGGGTTGAGTCACCTTCTCTAGATGTGTTCAAGGGATGGGTGGATAAGGTGCTGAGGGACGTGGTTTAGTGTTTGATAGGAATGGTTGGACTTGATGATCTGGTGTGTCTCTTCCAACCTGGTGATTCTATGACAGGGGTGGGACTGGATGGGCTTTGAGTTCCCTGCCAACTCAAGGCATTCCATGATTCTATTCCTCTCCCCTTGTGCAGAGCCCCTCACCAAGAGGTGCCCAGGAACGATGCTGTGGGATGCTGACCCCATCCTGGGGCTGCAGGGAGCTGGAGCTGGGGCTGCCTCCACAGGGACCAGATGGTTCAAAGGAGACTAATCCTGCCCAGTGCAGACAAGGAGGTGTCTGGGAGCTCTGGGTAGACAGTTTGCGAGGCAGAAAAGCTGCCGGGGGCAGGAAGATCCCAAACTAAGTGACAGCAGTGTCACTTTGGAGGAGGCAGGCTGCAGGCTGGGGGCTGCCAGCTGCTCTGTGACACTCTTGGGCGTTAAACCCTTCTCTGTGCAACAATGCCGCAAGAAAGCTAGTGACAGAGGTGTCCCTGCCCATGGCAGGGGTGGAACTGGCTTTGAGGTCCCTTCCCACCCTAAACATTCTGTTATTCTATGGAGGTGAGCAGCACCAAACAGCTTCCAAGAGCTGACCCTACAGACAAAGCTGGAGCCTTAGTTTTGCAGGACATTTTTTTAGCCTGTAAAGGGGACTCCTCCTGCTCTTGTGAGGAAGCATTTTCTTGACAGCCATAATCCATCAACCATCCCATACCTCCTCCAGCTCCAAGGAACAGGCAGCAAAGAGACACCCCAAGATTGGAGGCAAACGTCAAAGCTTTGCAGTTTATTTGCAAAGCGACTGCTGTGCTGCCGGACTCATTCCGCTGAATAAAAGACCCATAAGGAACATCTCAGGCTTATTTGCTTTGGATTTATAATGACATCTCAGCAAGTTAACCCGACTTCCGAAAAAATTTCTCCCGAGTTGGAGTCTGCACAGTAGGGGAAGGGGGGACGATGAAAACATTTAACGGAAGCCCTGTGGGAATGACTCCAGATTTAAGCCCTCATAAAATGCAACTGGTTTTCTAAAACATGCAGAGCGAGATTATTGTGACAGCAAATAAGAGGTGAGGGGGAATCGGCCAAGTGGAATCGTCTTAATGGCCACTAGAAAAGCAACTGCTGTGTAAATGGTGTAAAAAACCGTTAACAAGCCGGCTGCTGCTGTTTTGACAAGCTGCAGGTGTAAAAGTGAGCAGAAATTCTTACAACACCTTGTTTGCATCATCCAGGTCCTCAGGGGATGTTTTGTGACTTAATCTCTACCACATCATGCCGACACTGGGATGTGTCGGGGGATGTCCCCATTAGGGACAGTGATTCCTTATTTATTCTGTGATTTATTACTGTGATTATTTATTCCTTATTTATTACTGTGATTCCTTATTTATTCCATGCTCCATCAAAGCTCATTCATAGAATCATAGAACAACCAGGTTGGAAGAGACCCACCGGATCATCGAGTCCAACCATTCCTATCAAACACTAAACCATGTCCCTTAGGACCTTGTAGACCCATGCCTTGAACACCCCTAGGGAAGGTGAAAACACCTCCAGGGAAGGTGAAAATACTTACTTGATTTAATATTGAAGAGGAGACATGTTTCTTGCCTTAATTTGAGATGCTGGATTGTTAAAGCAACTTCAGAGTCAAGGAGAGAAATGTTTTCACTGGTTAAAACAAGTTGCCCCACAAATAGCTGAGGGTTAAAATACTCAATTTCCTTTTCTTTGTCCCTCTTATTCTGTGCAATTTTTGACCAAAATTTCACTGGAGGTTGAGTATAGTCACAGACTCACAGAATGGTTGAAGTTGGAAGGGGACTTAAAGCCCATCCAGTCCCACCCCTGCCATGGGCAGGGACACCCCCCACTGGGAGAGAGGCTCCAAGCCCCATCCAACCTGATCTTGAACATCTCCAGGGATGGAGAAGCCAACATTTGTCTGGGACAGATTGTTGTTTCTTGGGGCTCAGATACTTTGCATGACGCCAGGTCACATCCTTCCCCAGGTGTTGGCTGCAACTGCAGCTGGAAGGTTCCCCCAGCAGCTGGAGAAGGACAAGCAGGTTTGCACATTTGCCCCTGTGTCCCCCTCCCTCCCAAGCAACTGCAAGCCCTGACTGATCCTCCGGCCTTCCCCCTGGTTTCACACGAGCACCATGGCTACGACAAGAAGAAAAAAAAATAATCACATTTCTAGCTACTCTGCCGCACCCTTTGGGCTTTTGCGAGCAAGGCTTTGATTGACACGGTGCACCAGCGGGCTCCGTGCCAGGCTGATGAGAACCGAGGAGATTGTAATGAGATTCCTTTTGTAATTCTTGTCAAGGCGCAAAACCAGTGAGCCTCAGTAAATCAGTGAAGCCTTTCGTGTTTCCCATCTTGATGGAAACATCAGTAGAGAGACACTTGGTGCTAAATTGTCTGCTCGTTGGCAGGGATCCAGGTCTGAGAGCAAAAAGAGGGTAGAGGGAAACCGAGGAGGGTAACACATGGGATGAGATTCTTCCTCAACCCCCAAGGGACAGATCCAGCCAAGCGGTGGTCTGATGGGGCACATCCTTATAGAAGAAAAGTGTCCTGCAAGTAAACTCATACTGGTAGGGCTCTTGGAGCTGACAGCACCAGGAAGAGAGACCCAGGAGCTCAGCCTAGGGAAAGATGATAGGGAAGAGCAATGGCCCTTGCATTGGTGATCACCAGGGAGCTCACCACCTCTTTTTCTTGTCCTGGACCATCACAGTTACAGCAAAAAGCAGTGGTGTCCGCTAGGAGCATCATGTTTTCTTAGTGCTTAGAAATTATATATCTAAAAGACAGAGAAGAGAGATGAGGACTAGGGTTTGAGGAGGAGTCAGGTCCTCAGGACCCTGAAAGTCGTTCATGTACTGGTTGTCTTGCCCTGAGGACATTGTGGATCTCTATTTCCAGCCTAGCTTTGCTACTAGCTCTGTAACAGGATGGAGCCTCTGAGCACTGTTTGATGATTAGCACCCGTGGGGTCCAAATCTACATGGCCAAGTGCCAGGGAGCTGTCATTACAGCTGATGTGATGGTTCAGATATTGCTAGGCTTTCTCACAGCTGTGAACTCAACTCCTTTCAGTCCTCTCACCTACTCTGGTCTTGTTTGTTGAATTATTTAGGTCTCCTTGCTAAGATTTAAAGTATCTCCTCATTAGCCTGGTGAAAAACATATCTAGTTAGTGACATCCATCCTGCCTGAATCCATTACAGGTATGTCTAGCGGTGATGAATGTTGAGACCAGGAAGGCTTTATCCTTCCTTTCTCCAGCTCCAGCCTTGCAGATTCCCTGCCAGAAGATGGTGTTCCAGAAACTTTATTTATTTACCTTTGAGAGGCTGTGCATCTCCTGCTGAGACCCTGCCAGGTTTATAGAATCATAGAATCACAGAATCATAGAATCATAGAATCAGGTTGGAAGAGACCCATCGGATCATCGAGTCCAACCATTCCTATCAAACACTAAAACATGTCCCTCAGCACCTCATCTACCTGTGCCTTAAACACCTTCAGGGAAGGTGAATCAACCACCTCCCTGGGCAGCCTATTCCAATGCCCAATGACCCTTTCCATGAAAAACTTCCTCCTAATCTCTAGCCTAAATCTAATGAGCCATCCAGCCCCTCTGAGCCCCCTGCCTGGATCAGCATCCTGAGATCCTGATGGCCTTTGGAATGGAAGGGGATGAGGTGGATGGGACTTGGGGATGCTGGTTGATAAAAAGGTCAACGTTAGTCAGGAACATGCACTCAGAGCACAGAAATCCCAGAAGTGTGGCCAGCAGGACAAGGGAGGAGATTGTACCTCTGCTCTGCTCTTGTGAGATCCTGTGTCCAGTTCTGGAATCCTCCACATAAGAAGAACATGAAACTGTTGAAATGGGTCCAGAGGAGGTGACAAAGGTGATCCAAGGGCTGGAGTACCTCCTGTATGAAGAGAGGCTGAGAGAGTTGAGGTTGTTCAGCCTGGAGGAGAGGAGGTTCCAGGGAGACCTTAGAGCAGCTTCCAGGGTTGAAAGGGGCTGCAGGAAAGCTGGGGAGGGGCTCTTGATCAGGGAGAGGATGAGGAGGAACAGTTTTTAGGAGCTGAAAGATGAGAGATTGAGATGAGATCTTAGGAAGAAGTGTTTTGCTGTGAGGGTGGGGAGACACTTGCCCAGGCTGCCTCATCCCTGGAGGACTCCAAGGTCAGGACGAGACTTTGATCACCCTGATCCAGTACGAGGTGTCCCTGCCCATGGGAGATTGGAACTGGATGGGCTTCAAGGTCCCTTCTGACCCAAGCCATTCTATGATTCTGTGATTCTCTGATTCTATGAAGTGGACACTCTGTCTGCACTGACACACTGAGGTCTTGATTCAACCGAGCCAAGAGGACTAGATTCACTGGCCCACTTGACAGCTCAGATCCTTCAGCACCAGTTCCTGCAGTTGGTGTGGTCTGGGAGTAATTAGCTGTTTTTCTGTCTTGTGAATGCATAACGTCTGCTTGTGCTCAGCTCTGATCTGCCATTCGACAGTTCCTGGCTTGGTGGAAAATGTTGCAATTAAATAGTCTTTCAGGTCAAACTCTGTTTCAGGGCAGAAAACAGTGACTGGCTCTAACTGGTGCGTTAAAGGCAGCTGGATGACTGTGCATGCCCTCCTAACTCTGTGCTGGGAAGTAACATTTGGCACCAAGTCCTTCTGGAATCCCTATGAGGAGGTAGAAAACTCATGTTTCTATGTCATTTTAATCTATTGGATGACCTCTTGGCTGTAGTGGGATGAATTCTTGAAGGGGAATTCAACTAATTTGAAAATCTCTCTCTCTCTAGGCTTCTACTCAACCACTGCACCATGACTGTTCCTACATGCACTGTGTATCACCCTGATGCCTTGTGGGCTTCTTGAGCTTCTTCTCCTGGTTGTCCTAAGCCTTTACCTTCTCTACTGTACACAGAAGGATAAATATAATATAAGTGTTTACAGATGATAGGTGACACCTGGGACAGTCACACCATAGAATCATAGAATGGTTTGGGTCAGAAGGGACCTCAAAGTCCATCCAGTCCCACTCCTGCCATGGGCAGGGACACCTCCCACTGCAGCAGGGGTTCCAAGCCCCATCCAACCTGACCTTGAACCCCTCCAGGGATGGGGCAGCCACCCCTGCTCTGGGCAACCTGGGCCAGGGCCTCCCCACCCTCACAGCAAAACATTTCTTCCTAAGATCTCATCTCAATCTCCCTTTTTGAACTGAAAAGCTTTGCCCCTCATCATCACCACATCAGTCACGCTATGATGGGAGGCAGGAATCAGTTAACGTCTAGGGTCACATAAAGAAGGTCTTTTCTCTTCTGTGCTAGGATATGGGCTGCACTTTTCTCCTTGCACCCAGGAAGATATTGAAGACTTTGGGAAGGTCATGCTGGCAAAATGCCCAAGTGTGTCTGTGGGAGTTTCTGCTTTAAAGCTCTGTTTCACTACATTTTGTTTCCTTGGATAGAGTCAGTGCAGCTAACAGCCACCCTTAGAGCTTTTACCCACCATTCCCCTCCTCCTCCCTCTCTTGCAGGAAAGCAGAGGAAAGCTTTGTATAAACTGCTGCTCTCCAGATCCCTTTGAACATCGTCAGAGCCCCCTTGTTCTGTGTGAGCAGACCAGGTTTCAATATACATGAGACTAACCAGGCACTGAAAAAAAAAAAGATATCCCAAACCACAAACATCTGGGTGAGCTCATGAAAAAAAAAAAAAGAAGTCTCTTCCTTTAATTTTCCCTTTTTTTAAAAAACAAAATTACCACCAGCAACACAACAACAAAATGCTTTCAAGTCTTTTTCAGACACGTGTCTAAGATTTCCGCCTTTGACAGAGGATGCTTTGCGTTGGGTGCCTTGTGCGGAACTGTGCGCATTTCAGATGTTTCCTAAACAACAGATGCTTGTAAAACAAGAGCAGCAGAGCCAGACATTTCTGATCCTGCATTGTCTTAAAAACTAACTTGCAAGACATTCCTGCCTGCTCTGCTTTTCTTGGGGCGTAGGAGGAAAGGCTCTGCCCACTTGGATGGCAGAGATGGGCTTCTGGCTCCGTTGAGTGAAGCCTGGATTTAACCCATAGGAGCAAGTGCACTCTGGCACAGTTTTGGAATAAAGATGCTCAGAACGAGACACATATTCTCAGACATTTGGCTCCAGGGCCTGATGCTCAGCCCTGCCACCCATGTGAAGTTCCTCTCATTGCTGGCCAGGATCCTGGAGAATAAATCTCTTTGAACATCAGGGCCTTAAACTACAGTTTTGCGTGTCAAGACTTGGAAAGGGCTTTGCTTTGGAGTCTGCTCCTGCGATCCCAAAGGATGTGTCTGCCAACTCCTCACAGTCACGTTGTGCTTTCATACTTGTTGGAGTCAGAGTGGCAGAGGAATCACAGCCCAGGTGTGATTTGCCTTCCTCAGAAACACTCTACTGATTCAAAGAATGGCATGTACTCTGCAAGCATCCTGCGAGGGAGAATCACGGAATCATAGAACAATTTGGGTTGGAAGGGACCTCAAAGCCCATCCAGTTCCACATTCTGCCATGGGCAGGGACACCTCCCACTGGATCAGGGGCTCCAAGCCCCATCCAACCTGCCCTTGAACCCCTCCAGGGAAGGGGCAGCCACCCCTGTTCTGGGTAACCTGGGCCAGGGCCTCCCAACCCTCACAGCAAAACATTTCTTCCTGAGATCTCTTCTCAATCTCCCCTCTTTCAGCTGAAAACCTTTCCCCTCATCCTATTCCTGCACTCCCTAATCAAGAACCCTTCCCCAGCTTTCCTGCAACCCTTTTCAGCACTGGAAGCTGCTCTAATGTTTCCCCTGAGCCTTCTCTTCTCCAGGCTGAATAACCCCAACTCCCTCCACCTGTCCTCATTCAGGAGGCACTCTAAGCCCTTAGATCATCTTTGTGGCCTCCTCTGGACTGCCTGTAACTACTCCATGTCCTTCCTGTGCTGACGACTCTGGATCTGAATGCTGACATTGGGAGAGCATGCACAGGATGAATCATAGAATCATAGAATCACCAGGTTGGAGAGACCCATCGGATCATCGAGTCCAACCATTCCTATCAAACACTAAAGCATCTCAGGACCTCATCTACCCATGCCTTAAACCCCTCCAGGGAAGGTGAATCAACCACCTCCCTGGGCAGCCTCTGACAGTGACCAATGACCCTTTCCGTGAAAGACTTCCTCCTGATGTCCAACCTAAATCTCCCCTGGTGCAGCTTGAGGCCATTCCCTCTTGTCCTGTCCCCTGTCACTTGGGGACTCCTTTCAGGTAGTTGAAGAGAGCAATGAGATCTCCTCTAAGCCTCCTCTTCTCCATGAGATCCTGCAATGTCTCTCTTTAGAAATCTCCCCTCAGGTAGTCAACATAAAAAAAATCACAGTATCAAAGCCAACATCTAGAACCACTTGTGTTCCTCCCCCAGCTCCATGCTGCTTCTCTGCGAGCTAATGAGGGTTCATTCACTTTGTGAGATCTTTTGCATGAAGTTGGAATGATCCAATGGGAGATCTGTGGCTTGTGGGATGGTATGAGAGGGGTTGGGGATGCAGCAGATGGACAGAAGGCTTTAGGTAGTGGGTAGGTGAAGGGTTCAATGGCTGGAGCTCAAGAGCAGTCTATTTATGGGTGTTGGAGTAAAAATAAATAGAATCAGAGAATAACCAGGTTGGAAGAGACCCACCAGATCATCGAGTCAGGTCAGGAAATAGGATTTTTCCACGTGTATTAGCTGAAGTGTTCAGGATGGGGATGGGAAAGCAGTAGAGAAACATACTGGCTGGGAAAGATGAATATCTCAGTGCTTGAAGGGGACTCCAAGCATCCTGAATTCCCAGCTCTCCTCAGGCTCTCCCACGTCAGATGGGATCAATCAGTTGAGGCCCCTTGTGCAGGAGGACCAAGGGAAGAAACTAGCGCTGGGCCGATCCCCAAGGGTTAACCCACCCCACAGTCAGCTCCTCTGGTACATCAAAGCGGCATTTCTCCCCAGTCCCTGCCTCGGCCATGTGCTTTGTGGTGACTCCATTGTATTCCCTTCACAATGAGAGCTCTGTGGCGGCCGGGAAACCCCAGCATGTCCTCGCCCAGAGACTGTCACGTCGGTCAGAGGTTTTGCCTGCATCCAGGCGCATGAAAGGGGGAGTCACGCAAAGGAGATGATGTCTCCATTTGAAGTCTCTGGCAGGACAAGTGCTGCTGCTGTACAGGGCTTGGGTGCGCTGGCTGCTGGTGTGGGGGTGGATGTTTTCTCAAGGACTTTGTCTTTCAAGTGGAGTTGTTCAGCTGCCTCGCTAGCTTTTGATGCCTGGTCTCAGCAGTGGGTTGCCCAGCTGGAGCAGCCAGTGGCTCAGCGCTTGAAGATGCAAAAAAGAAGGGATGGGGACAGAGACAGCACTGACAGCTCTGATTCCTGATCCTGGGTTAATGCTGCAGGTAGTGATAGGATGAGGGGGAATGGCTCTAAATTGGAAGAGAGAAGATTTAGATTAGACATTAGGAAGAAATTCCTCAGTATGAGGGTGGGGAGGCAGTGGAACAGGTTGCCCAGAGCAGTGGCGTGTGCCCCATCCCTGGAGGGGTTCAAGGCCAGGTTGGATGGGGCTTGGAGACCCTGATCCAGTGGGAGGTGTCCCTGCCCATGGAACTGGATGGTTTTTCAGGTCCCTTCCAAACCAAACCATTCTGATTCCAAAATGCTACCTCTGCATGTGGGCAAGAGCATAAAAGAAATGCTGTCGGATGAGCTCAGTTTGCCAAATCTCTGCCATCCAGAGCCTGGGCATTGACATCTGATGGTCTCACCAATACCAAGCTGATGGAAAGTGCCTGCTATACAGAGGCCCCATGCTCTGATTGGCAGCTTTTTTTGGTTACCACTGCACATACAAATCCTTTCAATGGGATTTCCAAAAGATCTGAGAATCTGCCTATCCCCTTCACAAAGGGCCGTGCACTGAGTTACTGTGAATTTACACTCATATAATTGAGACCAGGACTTGGCTGTGTGTCTGTACATCATGGGCTTGTTAAGAACAGGATGCGGCAATCCCGTAGCCACTGCGTTTGGAGCGAATTGTGTTTTTAATTCTAAAATGTGGTTACTTAGCACCAGTGACTGATCACACTGATAACTCTAGAAGAAATTATATTGGGTGGGTAGTGGTAGCAGCCCCCCTTTGCAACCACCCTCCCCAGTCCCCGTGGTGAGGTTCTGATCTCAATTGTTCTTCATTTTGCCAAGTGTTTCATCTTTGGATTGAGATGTCCCCAGCTCAGTTTTTGCTTCTGGTTGAAAGCTGGTGGAAATATTCAGGAAAAGTAGCTCAGCTTTTGTAGAATAAAGATGGATCAGACCACCAAACTGACCTTCTGTTTTTAAAAACAAACCCACAGGAACCCAGTGCCTTATGAGAGGTTAATCTGGAGGTCAGGAAGGTGTCTTTTGTTCAGCCTTGGAAACCAGCTCCACATTGGGCCAAAGCAGGCTCTGAGGATGCTCAGCTGAGCGTTTTGGAGATTCTGCACCATAAACATTTTGGTGTTCCAAGTCGCTTAAAAGATGATGCTGATCTCAGGCAATGACTGGCTTATGATTTGGCTTCTGGATAGGATGACTTGAGGTTGGTTTGATGGCCTTGACTAAAGGCACTGGTATCATCTCTCTGGTGACCAATGACAGGACCCAGGGGGATGGCAAGAAGGAGGGTTAGGTTGGACATTAGGAAAAGATTCTTCCCCCAGAGGGTGGTGGAGCCCTGGAACAGCTCCCAGGGAAGCAGTCACAGCTCCAAGCCTGACAATATTCCAGCAGCATTTGGCCAATGCCCTCAACCCCACGGGGTGAATGTTGGGGTGTCCTGTGCAGGGACAGGAGCTGGACTCGATGATCATTGTGGGTTTCTTCCCACCCAGGGCATTCTATGATTCTAGGGTTCTAAACCTGACCTTCTGTGGCTTTGGTTTCCCAGCTGCCCACATTGGTGCCGGAGCTGCCCTATCTCCTACTTTCCTTCTCAGAGAAGGTGCAAGGTTCATCTAAACACAGCTCCGAGTTCACCCAGATAAAGGTTTGATAGGCAGCTGGATCTGGAGCTGGAATCGTTCCTGACTGCACAATTTCTGTTGATTTAATCTAATTTCTAATTGCACGGGTTTGTCATTGCCTTTGCAATTGTGTGTCCCTGTGGCGAGTAGAGATGCCACAAAGCCGTTTGCTCGGCCCATCGGCTGTCAGCTGTCAACATGTGAAGGGGCAACATCCCACCCTGTAGCTCCACAAAAAACAGGGGGAAAGCCTCAAAACTGTTATTCCCAAATAGTTTTTGTCTTCCTTTTGGGCCCATTGTTCCAGGTGCCGAGAAAATACAGAGACAGAGTCCTTTCCCACTGCAAAACGCGTTTTTCCAGGCCCTGGTTCAGCAAATCACGCTTAATTTCAGACTGTGTGCATAATCCCCTGGAAATCAATGGGAGCTAAGCATTTGCTTAAATGCTTCGCTGAGTTGACCCCTAAGCATACAAGCAGACAAAGAGGAGATGAAGGAGAGATTTTGATTTTTTCCTGGAAGTGGCAGCAATGAGAATCCATTGCTTTGAATCATTACCTTGCTGCTCCTGTCAAGCTAGATGGGTTCCTTCCTCTCTCGTAGGTGCTGCTGGTAGCCTGGGTACCTCCTGAGGCATCCAGCTGCATCTAGGGAGGAAGAAACCTTGGAGCTCAAAGCTCTCGCAGGGTGCCTGCCGCAGCTGGAGGCATCTGCATCTCCACACACGCACGCAGATGCGCTTTAGAGGAAAGCAGCAAGTTCCAGCAGACGGGAATACAAGCAGGAAATCCTCTTCCACTGCACAAATCTGGCTTTTCGCCATATACAATGTCATCACTTTTTGCCTATGTTAAAAACCTGACCTTCTGCTGCCTTTGCTTGCAGCGAGTTTAAATTACTTAAGACTTTTTTTTTTCTTTCCCAGATGCTGTTTTCTTAAATTACTTACTGAGAAAGCCTGAGTCAATCTACATATTAAACATCCTGGAGATTGGAGTCCAAGTCAATGTGGCTCACAACAGTCCTAGGAAAGCAAATCTCTCTCCCTGCGAGCCTCTGCTCCCCCTTCTCTTACTCCTCTAGCTTAAGGCGATAAAACTTTGAAGATGTAATCTAGGCATTATCTGCCTTTTTGGATAATGTTCAACAGTAATTTTAGCATCGTCTTTATCTCCAAAATGGTTGCTTTAAATTCAGCTGCTTCCTTCCCAGAGGCTGGTTTGAGTTTTAGGCAACAAATGTCTCTCCCTCTGTATTTCCATCTTGTGGGTCAGAGTTTTTTGGTCTTATTTGTTTTACCCCCTCCCCCATACTCATCATTAGCATTGTTGAGCTTTTATTATGTTGGGATTTAGTCCTTATGAAAGGATTCTTCTGTGCAGAAGGGCTCAAAGTGTATTCCAGAGGTGGGACCTGGAGTTATTCCTCTTTCCCCAGCAGCTCCCTTCCAGCATTTGCCACTGGAAAGGATCACAGCAAGAAAACATCCTCTCCCAGGGATTGACCCAAATTTTCAAAACCTCCTCTCTAGGCAGATACCACAGGATATTACCCCCACCCTAGGCTCTTTCGCTCCTGCTTTAAGTTCATCCTGATTTTGGTGTGCCTTTCAAAGCTCATATGTTAGGTTAGGTTAGAAACATGGGTAACAAGGTTTACTTCTCTCTGCTTAAAAAAGCCATTTGAAAACTGGGTCATTTCCTATTTCCCCAGTCGAGATAATTTTCTGTGGGGAAGCCGAACTGTTCCCTCCTTCCTTTTTTCTTTCCTCCTGATAAATCCTTCAGCGTTAGTATGCAGCCTCAAATATATATTACCTCCCTTCTCACAGAGACAGAACCTGTTTCCAATAAAACTTCCCCCCGAGACACTGGATCTGGCTTTGACTTCCCTGATTAAATGGGCTATGGATTTAATTTGACGAGAGAGGGAACTGATTTAGCAGATAAAGTATCTTGTTCAAAAGGTGATGTTTCTATTGCAGCCCGATCTCTATCAGGTCCCCTCCTGTCATACGTGGTTGGAGCTGATGATGAAACGTCGTTCTTTGCTAGGTTGTATTTACTACAGCCTCTCTCTTATCCCCATATTTCTGATTAGGTCTGTTGGAAGCCGTGTGATTTGATAGGTAATGTGGTATGGGTCTCTGTGAGCTATGGGCAGGCTGTAGGGTCCCCTTGATGAAGGGGACATGTTCCAAAGCCACAGAGATCCCCACACACTGCTCCAGCCTTGGGGAACAAGGTGGGATGTCACTTCTGCCTCTGTGCCCTCATGGTGCCATTAGCGCTTTTTAATATCGTCTCCTTCCTCCATCTCCCGCCCACCCAGTGCACACATCAGCAGAGACCCCAGAAAGGACAAATCCGCCAGGCTTATTCCAAACTAGACTTTATTAATGAGGCAAGGCACTGAGGCCAGGCCACCACAGCCTGCAGGAAACACAACCTGTGCTCCTCAGAGGACCAGGGACACATCCTCCCACAGGGGCGGTGGGGCAGGATGGGGAACAACTTGGCTGGAAAGGTGCTGGTCAACAGTGGCTGCACATGAGCCAGCAGTGGCCCAAGTGGCCAAGAAGGCCAACAGCATCTTGGCTTGGATCAGCCCTGGTGTGACCAGGGTCTGTCACCCTGCACTTGGTGCTAGAGAGATCACACCTTGAATCCTGGATTCCGTTTAAGGCCCTATAGACATTGAGGGGCTAGAGCACGAGAGGGGGTTGTGGCGTGGGGGGGAGCTGGGCTCTTCTCTCAAGGATCAGGGGATGGGACGAGAGGGAATGGCCTCAAGCTCTACCAGGGGAGGGTCAGGCTGGACAGAAGGAGGAAATTTTTCCCAGAAAGGGTGATTGGTCCCTGTCAGGGGATTCCCAGGGAGGGGGTTGAATCACCTTCCCTGGAGGGGTTTGGGGGACAGGTGGACGAGGTGCTGAGGGCCATGGGTTGGTGGTTGATGGGGGTGGTTGGACTTGATGACACGGTGGGTCTCTTCCAACCTGGTGCGTCTGTGATTCTGTGAAGAGGGGAACGGAGCTGGGGAATGGTCTGGAGAACAAGTGTTATGAGAGGTGGCTGAGGGACCTGGGGCTGTCTAGCCTGGAGAAGAGGAGGCTGAGGACAGAACTCATTGCTCTCTGCAGCTCCAGAAAGGAGGTTGTGGTGTGGTGGGTGCTGGTCTCTTCTCCCAAGTAACAAGCGATGGGACAAGACGAAACGGGCTCAAATTTCACCAGGAGAAGTTTAGATTGGATAGTAGGAAAAATGTCTTCACTGACAGAGTGGTGAAGCCCTGACAGAGGCTGCCCATGGCAGTGGTGGAGTCACCATCCCTGGAGGGTTTCAAGATATGTGTAGATGTGGTGCTTCGTGGCATGATTTAATAGGCATGGTGGCATTGGACTGAATGGTTGGACTGGATGAGTTTAGAGGTTGTTTCCAACCTTAATGACTCTGTAATTCTATGACTTAGCCTAGTGTCAGGAACCTGTCTGGTGGGTCAGGACATGGACCTACCCTGTCTCAACACAGCAGAGGTTTATGTGCATGTTTTACTTTTCAGCCTGGCTCTGCTTTCCCCCTTCTCCTCTGATTGCATCTGTGTGGCTTAGGCAGAGGGGAAGGCAGGGAGAGTCCTTGCCTTATGGATGGCATGGTGGGGTTTGGAGATGGACTGTGAAGCCCTGAGGAGGTGATCATGCTGTTAGCAGAGCTTCCAAAGGTCAAATACCTTCCCAAAGCAAAGTCTGGAGACCTTTGTCCTTGTCTGTGGGCTGCTTCAGAAAGGGTGTCTTTGGCAGAGCTTGATTGCAGGCACTTATTGCCGCAGGAGGGGCAGAATTTGAGCACATCCAGCTCTGCTGCCTTGCCAGGACCTATGGGAGCAGCTCAGCAGCAGCTCAGCAGCCATCCTTGGGGTGCTAAAACAGGGAGTATTGACTAGGGAGTGTTTATATGGAGTTCCCAATAAAATCCACTCATCTGCTAATGGCATCATTTGCTTAACTGTGGTGTCAGCAAGCTGTGTGTGATTGCATCCTCTTTAACACAAGCTCCTCTCCAGCATTTGAAATACTCCCAGATTTGGTGACGGCAGGTGTGGGACAGACTCTGTCCCACCCATAGCATCTCCCCAGACCTCAGCTTCAGTGCTAGTGCGTGTTGATGGACTCCTCCATATCAGGAAACCGAGGCATCAGCAAGCTCTGCCAGCAAGGGTTGATGACCCTGGCAGAAATCTTTCATGTGTGTCTCTACAACCGCGCGAGGCACGTCTCGCTCATCAGCTCTGACTGGCACCCACTGCTCACAGCTCATATATAGGTCACTGCTTCTGAAACAGCGTGGAAGTCAGGCACTCGTGTTCCTGGCGTCTGCCTGCCTACAGGAGGTCTGGCTGGGGATATGTGGATGGCTGAGAGAATTGCTGGTGAAACCCAAATTCATCCTGATTGCTGATGCCCATGCAAAAGAACAAATTCTTTGGGGAATCAAGACCATTAAAGGCCTGGGTTGAATCCACCATAGCTCATCACAATGTATATCTCTTAATACTTCTTACAACTGCAGTTGTAGCCTCTTATATGCCTCTATATCTGTGGCACACGTACCACAACTGCGTAACTCCTTCTTGCAGACCATTTATTACTGCATCATCTGAGTGTTGTCCATGAAGGGTCTGGATCATCAGTCTTATGAGGAGCCACTGAGGAACCTGGGGTTATTTAGCCTGGAAAACAGAAGACTGAGGGAAGACCTCATCACCCTCTACAGCAACCTGAAGGGAGGTTGTGGTGAGGTGGGTGCTGGTTGTGGTGAGGAAATGGCCTCAGGTTTCGTCAGGGGAGGTTTAGATTGGCTAGTAGGAAAAATGTCTTCATTGACAGAGTGGTGAAGCCCTGACAGAGGCTGCCCATGGCAGTGGTGGAGTCACCATCCCTGGAGGGGGCCGGGGAGGAACTTTTTACAAGGGCATAGGGTGATAGAATGAGGGTGGACACCTTTAATTGGAAAGGGGGAAGATTTAGGTTAAACAATAAGAAATACTTCACATTGAGCTTAGTGAGGCACTGGCTCAGGTTTCTTAGAGAAATTGACTGTCCCATCCCTGGAGGTCTTCAAGGCCACATTGGATGGGGCTTTGAGTAACTTCATCCAGTGGGAGGTGTCTCTGCCCATGACAGGGGGTGGAACTGGAAGGGCTTTAAAGGTCCCTTCCAACCCAAACCATATCTGCTAGGGGAGATTTAGGCTGGACATTAGGAAAAAGTTTTTCCCAGAAAGGGTCATTGGGCAGTGGCAGAGGCTGCCCAGGGAGGTGGTTGAGTCATCTTCCCTGGAGGTGTTTAAGGGACGGGTGGACAAGGTGCTGAGGCACATGGTTTAGTGTTTGATAGGAATGGTTGGACTCAATGATCCGGTGAGTCTCTTCCAACCTGGTTGTTCTATGATTCTATGAAGAAGTGTGTAGATGTGGCACTTGAAGATGTGGTTTAGCAGGCACGGAGGTATTTGCCTCGTGGTTGGACTGGGTGATCTTAGAGGTCTTTACAACTCCAGTGATTCTGAGATTCTGTGATTCCATCAGGCCCTTTATCCAGGTCGGTATTCTGGGGTGATGGAATGAGAACAGGTATCTGTAGCCAGTTCATTGCACAGACAAACTATGGCTACTGTAAGTGTTGCCCAGCTCTTTCCAACACTGAATTATAACCTCAGGCTTGTTGAGGTGAAAGATGTCTGTAAAGGAACATCCCTGCTAAGAGCAATCTTTGTGGGAAACACCTGAAAGGAATTGCTGGGAAATGCTCTGCATGAGGTGCTGAGGCACATGGGTTAGTGATTGATGGGAATGGTTGGACTTGATGATCCGGTGGGTCTCTTCCCATTTAGTTGTTCTATGATTCTATGAATATCTCCTCTTCTGATCATCTTCCCTCAGGAATTTCTTCAGAGGGAGAGATCCCTTCTTCCAGGGCTGTTCTCACGGGTTTATAGGAGTTTTTTTAGCTACTCCAGTAAAACATTTCTCCTTCTCGTGCTGATGATGGAGCAAAGCGTCAAACTCCTGGTCATGTCACAGGTAATAGCTACTTCTTTGATTAAGGGCCACCTCAGCAAGCAGAATTTCACTGGAGGAGGCATCACTCAAGAAGATGCATTAGAGCACCTGAGCAATTTTTTTCAAGGCTAGCGGAGACTCATTGCCCTTTTGTCCAGCCTGCTGTAATTTAGCTGCTGGTTATACTCTGTGGTGTTAGAGACACAAAGTGGTGACTTTACCCTTCATTCCTAATAGCTGCTTGAAAGAAAACATTTTGGAAAGCTGTAACTCGTATTAGAAACGAAGGAAAAGCTCTTTGCCATAGGCGAAAGTAAACTGAAGATAAATGTAGGTGGTTTCCTCGTCGCCAGCTGCAAGGATAGTGTGGCAGATAAAATAACTTATGCTCTCCCAACTCCTATGCTGTTTTAGTCTCAGGTGATGTGTTCCCGATGGTTGAAGATTCAGATGTTTTGTCTAATGTGTGTCATTGTGATATTAAGTCTGAATCTTATTAATCCAAAAGGCCATTGCGTTGGGACTAGGTAAGAGCTGCTTAGCTGAAGGACTCTATCTGATAAGCAAAGGCACTGGAAGGTGGGCATAAGGCAACAGGTAGTTATTGCAGTTTAATGAATATATTGTTCTTATGGAAGGTGCTAGTTTGCCCACTTTGTACAGGCATAGGAATAAAGTCTTTGCCCTGATAAACCAGGGACAGGATCCACCTCTTGAGAAGCAGATGCCTCCATCTAATCCAGACTCCCAAGTGCCTTATGTGGTCTGTAGAGACAAATAGTGGACTCTAAAATTCTTCAGCTTAACTTTGAGCAGACCTGCAATAATACAGTTAAACAAGATATGATCTTTCCTGAGAGCCCCTTGGTCTGTTCTGCCTGGAGAAGAGCAGACTGAAGGGAGACCTGATCATGGTCTGCAGTTTCCTCATGTGGGGAGCAGGCGCTGAGCTCCCCTCTCTGGTGACCAATGACAGGACCTGAGGGAATGGCAGGAAGATACCAGGGCAGGGTTAGGCTGGACATTAGGTAAAGGTTCTTCCCCTAGAGGGTTGTGGAGCACTGGAACAGCTCCCATGGAAGCAGTCACAGCTCCAAGCCTGACAAAATTCCAGCAGCGTTTGGCCTCAGCCCCACGGTGTGAATGTTGGGGTGTCCTGTGCAGGGACAGGGGTTGGACTCTAAGATCCTTGTGGGTCCTTTCCAACTCCAGACAGCCTGTGATTCTATAATTCTATGAGAGAAAGCTGTGAGGTCAGAATGACTGTCTCTGAGGTGATAAATACACCTTAGAGTTCCGAGTCTGCCCCTGGATGTCTGTATGGCTTTGGTTTAGTTACTCCCTCTTCATGGACTTTCTTTTCCTTCCCTACTGTCTGGTCTTTAGGATGATAAGCTTTCCTCAGTAGGGAATCCTTTGAGTGTAAGCAGCCACCAGTAGGGTCAGAACTCAGCTGGGATGACTCACACAGCTACCTTTAATAACAGCAACGTGTTAGTGGAACACAGAGGTGAGGAGACAGCAGAAGAATTGGTGAAAAAAGGAACAAGAACATCTTATGTCCTGAGTCAGTGAAAACAACTAGTGTCACTGAAAGGGCTATATGACATCCAAGGGCTCCAATGACAGAAAAGGTGAGTCTTCTGGCTGCTGAAGAGAAGCTTGCATGGCTTGAGAGTCACTGCATAGAGAGGGCTCACAATGGACACCCACAGCCCAGAGAAGACTGGGACAAGAGATGATAGAATCATAGAATCACTAGGCTGGAAAAGACCCACACTGGATCATTGAATCCAAACATTCCTATCAATCACTAACCCATGTCCCTCAGCACCTCATCCACCCGTCCCTTAAACCCCTCCAGAGAAGGTGAATCAAACCCCTCCCTGGGCAGCCTCTGACAGTGCCCAGTGACACTTTCTGTGAAAATTTTTTTCCTAATGTCCAGCCTGATCCTCCTCTGGTGGAGCTTGAGGCCATTCCCTCTCGTCCTGTCCCCTGCCACTTGGCAGAAGAGTGATTTGTTTGTGCAGAACGTGAATCTGGTGCTCCTTCTTACCCTCAACGTTCCTGCTTCCACCTCACCTCACTGCAACGACCGTCTTCAGAATTTTCATAGAATCATCAAATTGGTTGGTTGGAAAAGAACTTTGAGAACATTGAGACCTGTCTACTATTAAACCAGTACCCTAAGCACCTCATCTACATATCTTATAAACCTCTCCAGGAATGGTGACTCTACCACCTCCCTGAACAGCCTCTGCCAGTGCCTGAGAACCCCTTCAGCGAAGACATTTTCCCTAATATCCAATCTAAACCTTCCCTGGTGCAACTTGAGGCCATTTTCTCTCATCCTATCATAGAATCATAGAACAACCAGGTTGGAAGAGACCCACCGGATCACTGAGTCCAACCATTCCTATCGTTTGTGACTTGGGAGAAATGATCAAAATTAATCAGGTTCTGCTCCCATCTTGCTTTCCTTTGAGAGAAAGAACACATGCTGCAGCAAAACATGAATAAAGGGAAAGCAGAAGTGTTTAATCCAATCCCACTGCAGCCCAGGGATGCCTGCAACCTGCATTAACAGCAACAGAGCCTGGTGTGAGCAAAGCAGAGAAGCCAACGTGATAGATAGGAGCAATTACTGGGGGCTTTTTCCTCTTTGTCATCTCCGACTATCTCTTTACAAGTGCCGTACTGCCTGCTTGTCTCAAATGCTGTTGAGGCATTGAGAAGCTTCAGTAAATAATGACCAGTCCCTGTAAACAGAGGAATAAATGAGAGTGGTGCCTCAGTGATGGCTCCCAGAAGGCTTCCGGTAATGGAAGGAGAGGATAGCAGCCAGTCAGGCCTGCATGAGCTGTTATTCATGCCTCACTAGGAGGGTGGCTTAGATCAAAGGAAGGTTCTCTCTGCATTTTGTCTCTTCCTAGATTCATAACCCTCAGGGTCTTCATGCATCTCATCTGACTTCCTGGAGATTCTAAGTCCATCTCTTTTGCCTTTCCAGTACAGAACTTTCCAGTTCTTCCCTCCTGATTCTTGCACAGAACAAAGCAATTACTGTTTTGGCCAAAGCATCTTTTCCCTGCAGTGTCACAAGCTCCAGCCTCCACCAGCCTCCTGTTGAATCTTCAAAACACAGCAGGTCGGTGTCAGACCTCCTCCCTTTTTCTGTGCCCGGACACCACAACCCACTTTTTGAAACCCCCCAGGGATGGGAACTCCTCCACTGCCCTGGGCAGCCTCTGCCAGGGCTTCACCACTCTTGGTAAAGGAATTTTTCCTAATATGCAATCTAAACCTCTCCTGATATAACTAGAGGCTGTTTCCTCTCATCCTATTACTTGTTACTTGGGAGAAGAGACCAGCATCCACCTCGCTCCAACCTCCTTTCAGGCAGGTGATGAGGTCTGCGAGACCAGCCAGTTTCCTTGGCTTGCGGGTGGGGAGCACAGGCAAAAAGAAGGACACAGGTTCAAATCTGAGCTCCTCCACTACAGGCAGCAGGGACACAACTATCCTTAGTCCTCTGAGTCTGAAAACTTGACCTGTGTTTGAATTCACGTCCTCAAGGCTGAGCAAACTGAATTCGTGAGATTTTTAGGATACTGTGAAGGGCCAGACTGTTCGGAGCATGTAGAAGACAAGCATGGTCTTCCTCTAGAGCAGCATGCTCCAGTTCACCGAGGACCACACTACTCACGGTAGGCACTGAGTGCTCTTCCAGTTCTCTGATTCACCATGACCCTGTTTGATCCAAGCCTCTCCTAAAAGCATGTGGAATGCCCTATCAAGAGAGAGGTCTCCTGAGACCCCTGCTTGAAAAGAACCAAGGAGGCACAAAGTCAGGCTGTCAGGAGTGGTTTTGTCACTCATGAATGCCGCATGCTGGTTTTTCATGTCGCATTTGGTGTGAATTTACTCTGGTGGGAGATGTCAGGCTGTTGGCTGTGGAGATTACAGCCCTCGGTTTGTCCAGAGGGCAGGTGTAACACTGATCAACTTTCAGACTCACCTCTACGTGGATGCTTGGGAAATGAGATGGAGACGAGGCCATTCGTGTGTGGGAATTACTACTTGCTCGTTACCGTATTGTTACCTGGCTGCTTTGCTGGCTCTTTTGTATTCGCTGGCTGCCTTTCATCTTTTATTTAGACTGTGTTGACTTGCTGTTCTATTTTTATACTGCATCTATCACCAGGGGACAAGGCCAAAATGATCCATCAAGTTTTTCCCAGTGGGGTTCAGTCTTTTTTATCCTCACCCTGATCTTTCTGCAGTTTCTCTTTATTCCTAAGTCACACGCTTTTCTAGGTTTTCCGTAAAAAAGGCTCAGAAGTATGATTTTAGCAGTTACCTTGTTTCTTCTAACATTTTCTCTATTACTTTCAGTGTATTGCAAAGTATAATTTAGTTGTTCTGACTGAGGTTTTAGGAGATGCTAAATTATATCCTGGCAGATAACAGCATCTAACCCCCTTTCTTCAAAAGCAAGGCTGGAGCACCTCCCGTATGAGGACAGGCTGAGAGAGTTGGGGTTGTTCAGCCTGGAGGAGAGAAGGCTCCAGGGACAACTTAGAGCAAGTTTGAGTGCTGAAAGGAACTCCAGGAAAGCTGGGGAGGGGCTGTTGATCAGGGAGAGCAGGGACAGGATGAGAGGGAATGGTTTTCAGCTGAAAGAGGGGAGATTGAGATGAGATCTTAGGAATAAATTCTTCACAGTGAGGAAGGGGTTCTTGATCAGAGGATGCGAGTGTAGGATGGGGAGGAATGGTTTTCAGCTCAAAGAGGGAGATTGAGATGAGATCTCAGGAAGACATGTTTTGCTGTGAGGGTGAGGAGGCCCTGTTCCAGGTTGCCCAGAGCAGTGGTGGCTGCCCCATCCCTGGAGGCGTTCAAGGGCAGGTTGGGTGGGGCTTGGAGCCCTTAATCCAGTTGGAGGTGTCCCTGCCCATGGCAGGAGATGGAATTGGATGGACTTTGAGGCACCTTCCAACCCAAATCATTCTATGATTCTGGGACTAAAACAAAGCCGATGGGGACTGTTACACTGCACAGATATACTCAACACACCAGCACCTGCTTCATAAATCCAGACATCACCAACAAAACTTTACAATCCCTCTTTATTGTAAATAATGCAATAGATGTAAATGAGGGCTGATGTGTTGATATAGCAACATTTTATATAGACATCTCATCTACATATTTGCAGTCACAACAGATTCAAAGATTGATACTGATGCCCAGTATAGTTTTATGAGATCTATTAAATGTATTACCCTCTCCATCAGAATGCTCTGTGCGATGGTGTATTCTCTCCTGAACCAATGCGCGTAGGGCTGGGAGGGAGAGAAGTCATTTAGAAAGAGTGCTCTGAATGTCAAGTCTGTCATCTATGTTATTAATATGTCATGAGTGGACTCGAGGTGATGCTCGCTGTGAGATGAACGTTATGAATGGAACAAGCTGCCTGTGCAATTAATATCCCTCTTGATATATCATTTGTAAGTGTTTTAGAGAGGCCGTAAACAGGAGAAGCTTGCTTAGAGATGAATGAATTAAAGGGAAGGGAAATTAAGAAAGAAAAGAAGAAAGGAGGAACTAAATCTCCACATCTGGTGATGTCCCACAGACAATGACCTGGAGCTGGGGCTCCACAAAGGGCAGACAAGATGGACTGAGCTATTCCCTCCTTGGCTGCTGTCTTTTTTGTAGCTCAGCGGCTGTCTTAGAAAACGGGTAATGATCCCACGTTGCTCATTAAACCATCCACTGAATTCCCATCCTCCTGATGCTGCTGTCTGACCCCACTTCCAGGCACAGGTCAAGGTGGATGATCTTCAAAGCCAGATCTGTGGAGGATGATGTTCCCTGGGGGAAATAATGAGAACAAGCAAGCAAGAAGAGGGGTGTGAAAACAGATGATGACTGAGATAATTAACCTGCTAATCATCCCCCTGGTGTGATGGAAGCATGGAGAGGACAAAGACTTCCCAATACATCTTCCAGAAAGCCTGAGTTCAGCTGCACTTATAGAACACGTAGTCTCTTTCCAGGGTCAATCTGGGACTGGGTGATTCAAAATCTCTCTACCCATTCCCATCCCAGTGCTTCATGGGTGATGAACAGTTTGAACTCACCAAGGAGTTGGTAACAAGCTGCATACACCACTTTTGTGGTCACCAGGCACCACACTTCATTAACAAGGGAGGTCTTAAAACCCAGCAGAGTAAATTTGCTGGTTCATCAGCTGCAGAGGAGGAAGAAGTGGATAGAATAAGCATCCTTGTGGGAAAGACGAGCATTACTCCAGAGCTGACTGTTGCCCCTTGTGCTGCTTGGCTACACGTGGGTTTGGTTTTCCTAAGGAAACAACAGTGTTCCTGGGGTGGAATATCAGGCCAACCTGCCTGCTTCCTAGCGAAGAAATGCTAGCAGCCTTTCCTTCCCTCAGCCTACAAGCTGTGCTGGTTTCACATCTGTCCCAGGGACAGGTAGGAGCAGGCACAGAGAATCATAGAATCATAGAATCACCAGGTTGGAAAGGACCCATTGGATCATTGAGTCCAACCATTCCCATCAATCACTAACCCATGTCCCTCAGCACATCGTCCACCAGTCCCTTAAACCCCTTCAGAGAAGGTGACCCAAGCCCATCCCTGGGCATCCTCTGCTAGTGCCAAGTGACCCTTTCCGGGAAATATTTTTTCCTGATGTCAAGCTTGAAAAAGAAATAGATAAAAAGAAATAGAGAAGAACATCCCATGAGCAGGAGGAATGGCAGTGGTGTCCTCTCCATCACCCACCCCTTCAGGGCACAGAACAATACACAGAGCATGAGGAAAGGCTGGAGGAAGATGAAATAAAAAACGTAATTCCTCAACACTCATTTGACCTCATTGCTGCATGTTTTGCAGGCATCCTTGGGCTTCCTGCAGCTCTAGGTGGGTAATGGGGAGATGGCAATCTGGGCTGGTTACCCTCACAGCAAAACATTTCTGCCTAAGATTTCATCTCCCCTCTTTCAGCTCAAAACCATTCAATCCCTGCTCTCCCTGATCAAGAGCCTCTCCCCAGCTTTCCTGGAGCCCCTTTCAGCACTGGAAGCTGCTCTAAGGTCTTCTCAGAGCCTTCTCTTCTCCAGGTTGAACAACCCCAACTCTCAGCCTATCCTCATACAGGACGTGCTTCAGCCCTTGGATAATAATCATAGCTCTCATATATATAGAAAAAAAATTAGAGATTTTCCATTCTCAAGTGTTCAGAAATGTCACCAAACTCAAAATCTGTTGGGGAATTTAATCCTATTCCTTGACAGCTGCTTTGAGCTAGGAATGGCACAGGATATTCAGTTGTGGGTATTTGGCATCACAGAGAGGTTGATGGATTGGTGTGTGTTAAAAGAAAAGCAACAGAAAAGGGTGTTAAGAGTTGAAGATTAATGGGAAAGATAAAAGGGAATCAATGTAGAGGGAGAACTCTCTTAGGCTCTGGTACTTAGATGAGCTCCAGGGTTTCTCAGCTTTTGCGTCCTGATGCCTTTCCAAGAGGGAAGCACTTTGATCTCACTTTACAGAGTCCAGACCTGGGAAAATCTGCCTCTTTCCTAAAGCGACAGAGGAGAAAAGAAGCACCCTGGCTCCTCTCAGCTCAAGCCCTCCTGCCCTGTGCCTACACCCATCTTTACCTTTCAGTGTTTTGCTGTTGTAAGGGCTTGCTGAGGATAAGATGCTGTCAGGAGAAAATTCCCTCATACTGAGAGTTTTGAGTGTCCCCATAGAAGTCCTGAGGGTAAAAGGGCAGGAGTCAGGGATTTCCAGAGCCTGCAGCCATGGGTAGACAGGGCAGAGATGATTTGGTGTGGTTCCATCTCCAGAATGGGGATTCAGGCTGGACATTAGGAAAAAATTTTCATGGAAAAGGTCACTGGGCACTGGCAGAGGCTGCCCAGGGAGGGGGTTGAGCCACCTTCCCTGGAGGGATTTAAGGGACGGGTGGACTAGATACTGAGGGACATGGTTTAGTGATTGATGGGAATGGTTGGACTCGATGATCCAGTGGGTCTTTTCCAACCTGATGACTCTACAATTTTATGATTCTATGATTCTGTGATTTAGAGGGTGTAAAACTGGAGTAATGTGATGATAGATCAGAGCCATGTCCTGGGCAGAGGTGGGCTTTGAAGTTTCCTAGAGAAGGAAAAGGGAAGGGGAACATAAGGACAGACCTGGGCTCACTGCTCTGGGATCATCCTGCTGGAGACAGGTTCAACCCTCCAAGCCTGACAACGAGTGCTGCAATCGCTTGTGTGGTTAATAGAGGTACAAGTGGGAGGTCTGAAGGAAGGTTGCAATGGGCTAACGATGCCAGTACAATTTCTGCATTCGCCCAAGGCCCTGAAATCTCCAGAAGTGTCTCCTCCTGAAATGTGGAGGGCGATCAATGACTTGAAGGTTGTTCATGGAGGCATGCTGGGGTCCACACTCCATGGAGCCTCCCGCTACACAAGCATGGGATGAGCTCAGTCTGTGATAGTTTTCTAGGAGTTTTAGGGCAGGAAACAGGAACGTGACATTGATCTGAAGAATTCAGGACCTACCAGCCAAGTGGTGGGAAGTGAGGAAGGAGCTGAGAGTCAAAGCTGTACATGTGGCTTTCACACCAGCACCCGTGGGATGCTCAGGGGTTTGCTAGGAAAAGGGAGTTGGGTTCAAGCACTAATGCCAGGGTGATTCTTGGTGGAGGAGGTAGGGACTGTGGAGGCCATTCCTTGAATCCTGTGTTCAGTTGTGAACCCCTCACTCCCTTCACAGAAAGGGTCACTGGGCACTGGCAGAGGCTGCCCAGGGAGGTGGTTGAGTCACCTTCCCTGGAGGTGTTTAAGGGACGGGTGGATGAGGTCTTGAAGGACATGGTTTAGTGTTTGATAGGAATGGTTGGACTAGATGATCCAATGGGTCTCTTCCAACCTGTTTTTTCTATGATTCTATGATTCTCAGACTTTGCAATCGCTTGCTCTTGCTCTCTTGGTTTTATCTCAAAGTCCTTCACATACCCAGTGCTGTGTCCACGGAATCGTGGTTTTGTTTGTGGCTTTCTTGAGCTTCATGGTCAGTGAGAACTTTCTGAAGATGCAGGGTTTGAAGGAAAGCTTGGATTTTCCTGCCTAGACTTGGGGGTGCAATTCCTATTACTAGTAGCTCTTCTACCATTTCTGAGTGTGTCTGGGACAGCACTGGTCTCAGATCTACATACATACACATGGATGAGGTGCTGAGGGACATGGTTTAGTGTTTGACAGGAGTGGTTGGACTCGATGATCCGATGGGTCTCTTCCAACCTGGTGATTCTATGATTCTCTAAAACACATGCACCCACACAAGGTCCACAAAGGTTCCTCGGCCCACAGGCTAAAAAAACTTGCCACACCTAAAATACTGCCTGGGAGCTGCAAAAATGGCAACAGTGATTTTCTTCAGTAATGTAATCACTCCTCAGTTAGCTAAATCTGTCACCAAAAGCAGCATAAACAGACCTGCTAGCATGGACCAAAGGAGAAGGTATTTTGGGGCATTTGTGAAGGTTGTTCTTTTTTTGAGAGTTCGCGGTGATTAAGTGTTGAAGGTCAGGGTGCAGTGAACTGCGCTGTGGATAATAGATTCTATTTTTCAACCTTTCCTTGTTTTTTTTAACTGCCATTTCCCAGCTTCTAGTCTGCAGGGAATTAATAGAATTACAGAATTACAGAATGGTTGGCATTGAAAGGGGCCTCAAAGCCCATCCAGTTCCAACCCCGTGCCATGGGCAGAGGTATCTCTCCCCTCTTTCAGCTCAAAACCGTTCCCCCTTGTCCTGTCCCTGCTCTCCCTGCTCTAGAGCCCCTCCCCAGCTTTCCTTGGAGCCCCTTTCAGCCCTGGAAGCTGCTCTAAGGATGCTCCAAGGCTGCTCTGTTCAGCGTGGGGGCTCAGACAGTAGAAGGTACCGATTCTGTTTTGCTCAAGGATGTACATGGTCCCCTGAGAAAACCATTTTAGCTCCTTCGTTTCTGTAGTCTCTTCATCCTTACCCTTTCCCTCCCTTCCTTCACACTTGCCTTTGAAATGGAGATACAGAAGAAAACAATTTTAATTTATTAGTGTTTGCAAAGGTCTTTGAGATCTTTAAATGGGGGTGAGAAGCAGGGCAGCAACTGACTGTAGTGATGCTCAGTGTTAGACCAGAATCACCTTCCTGGGATATTGAAAATAATTTCTGCTCTAATTAGTGAGCTAAGTACTTGTCTTGCGTTCGCGTTTGAAGTGTCAGGTTTTCATTACAGCGTAAACAGGCGACTCCTTAGAAAATATTCCCTCAATTAGTAGCGAGTGGGAACTAGCTTAATTGTTTAAAATGGTCAAAATAAAAGCGCAATCTGTATCAGTTTCTGTGTTTTCTGTAAGACACGCTCTGTCACGCTACGGCAGGAGTAGCAGCGAATGCATCCTGCTCTTCTTGTCACTATTAACAGGGAGTGGCATGTGATGTTATGTTCTGTCACCAAAGTCGTGTCATTACACACTGGAAACATCATAAAATCCCCACATAATTAAAAAGATCCTGGAGTGAAAAAAAATCCATTTAAAAAATATCAAATACTACATTTTTTTTTCACATGAGATTAATCCAGTTTTGTTTATACAAGAATTGCCACTGGAGCCTCTACAATTTCCTGAAGATCTTTGTCTCCGCTTCAATTATTTCCTGCTCTTGGATATTTTGACAATGCTGTTCAGACCATCACAGCGGAGACACTGTAGAGCCCATCAGCTCCTGTGCTGCCAGGTACTTGTCTGTCTGTAAAACCCTGCAGGAGATCAGTAAAATGTAGGTTTTGCTCTGCTGTTGCCGGAGGAGATGAATCCTGTTCCCTCCAGCTGCGCATCTCCACCTGATGTAGAACCTGAGTAGAAAGACATATCCAGGTGAAGCCTGGGAAGCCTTGTCTACTCTCCATTCTTTGCATGACAACTACCTGTATTCATTTTCTCAGGGCATCTTCTCTCCTCGGAGGGCAGGAAGATGCACAGCGCTGCAGTGCCAGTATAGAGATTGGGATGAGTTGGAGCTTGTCTACTGTGTTCAGTTCTGGGCCCCTCAGCACAAGAAGGATGTTGAGGCTCTGGAGCGAGTCCAGAGAAGAACCACGAAGCTGGGGAAGGGGATGGAGAACAGGCCCTATGAGGAACAGCTGAGAGAGCTGGGGGTGTTTAACCTGGAGAAGAGGAGGCTGAGAGGAGACCTCATTGCTCTCTGCAACTACCTGAAAGGAGGTTGTGGAGAGGAGGGAGCTGGGCTCTTCTCCCAAGGGACAGAGGAGAGGACAAGAGGGAATGGCCTCAAGCTGTGCCAGGGGAGATTTAGGCTGGAGATTAGGAGGAAGTTTTACACAAAGGGTCATTGGGCATTGGAATAGGCTGCCCAGGGAGGTTGTTGATTCACCTTCCCTGGAGGTGTTTAAGGGACAGGTGGATGAGGTCCTGAGGGACATGGTTTAGTGTTTGATAGGAATGGTTGGACTCAATGATCCGATGGGTCTCTTCCAACCTGGTTGTTCTATGATTCTATGATTCTATACCAGGAAAAAAAATTCCCATCCTGATGTCAAGGCTTTATAGGACAGATTTGAGTACACGGAGGCATTCACTGCCCCTTTGGCAAGTTGTCTGAATGGGACGATCAGGCTGCATCTGGGATAAGAGTTTCTGGGATAATAGGGGTATAGAATCATAAAATTGTGTGGGTCAGAAGGGACTCTAAAGCCCATCCAGTTCCACCCCCAGCCAAAAGCAGGGACACCTCCCACTGGATCAGGGGCTCCAAGCCCCATCCAACCTGCCCTTGAACCCCTCCAGGGATGGGGCAGCCACCACTGCTCTGGGCAACCTGGGCCAGGACCTCCTCACCCTCATAGCAAAACATTTCTTCCTAAGATCTCATCTCAATCTCCTCTCTTTCAATGGAAAACCATTCCTCCCTGTACTGTCCCTGCACACCCTGGTCATGAGCCCCTCCTCAGCTTCCCTGGATCCCCTTTCAGCACTGGAAGCTGCTCTAAGGTCTCCCAGAGCATTCTCTTCTCTTCTCTTCTCCAGGCCGAACAACCCCAATTCTCTTAGTCTGTCCCCATACAGGAGGTTCTCCAGCCCTCAGATCATCTTTGTGGTCATGGAAGGGGACACTCAAAAGCAGAGGTGAGGAAATAGCTACTCTTAAGAATCCACTTCAGCTTAGGTAGACTGATTCCTCAAGTCTGACTAGTCAATGGAAATACTAGAATTCCTTCAGCTGCTGATTTAGAGCAAGAAGCCAAGGTGTCTGCTCCACATCCCCTTCTGGAAAATTCCTTTCTTGCCCCCTAGACTGCAGAGGTGCCAGAAGGGGACTTTCTGCTGCAAGAGCTCCCCAGATCTCAGCCTGGTCTGGCCGGAGAAGTACAGGAGCAAATGTGACAGCTTCTCTTGAGCAGAGCTGCACAGCGCGGGGACGTGCTGGGCAGGGAGGAGAACCAAGGGACGACGCTGGCCCCTGCCCAAATAGTTGCAAAATGGCCATCAATAAAACCAAGTCCGGAAATTAGAAGGTCTTGAGGCTTGGAGGAGCGAGGTCCTGGAACAGGTTCCAGCAGGAGCGGTGGCGGCAAGAAGCCCACGAAGTTTAAAATGGAGCTTTATGAATAGGTTTTATTATGCGGCTGCCAGCAATAGCAGGGGCTGAATTGATGGCCGGGAAAGTTCCTTTTAAGGCGTTTTGGTCTTTGCTCCATGCTTTGTGCTCTCCTGGGATTTTTTAAGGTGACCTTCAAAGGATGTCTTTTAGAATGCGAATTCTGCCACACTCTGATTTCTGCGAATTGTATAAAGAACCTCTGAAAGATTTTTAAAATATTTGCGTTAGCTCACACTTGACGGTTGCTCTCGGACAAGCAGGAAAGTTGAGTCTGGGTTTGCTGGGAGCCCTGCTGGTCTTCTAATGCATCTGTTGGGAGAGAGGCTTTAATGTCTGGATTCCTCTAGCGAGTTCGTTGTTCAAAGAATTTAAGGTAGGCAGAATCTGGGAAAAGAATAAAAAATACTTCATGAAGCCCTCTACCTTTTTCCCCTATATTATGAAGACAAATAAGTTTTCTTTTTCCTTTGCAGCTCTCTCATTTAGGTGACTCAGAGAAACGTCTTAATGTCTTTATCGATTTCCCTTCCACTTATCCTTATCCTCTATTTACTTTTTTTTTTTTGAAAGTTAATTTCTTCCTACCCTTATCTGGTTACCAGTTTATGAAACTGAACTCAAAGATTGGCTGATTATCTGGGTAATAAAGAACAGTGTTAATCAAGAAGATGTTGATGTCAGGATGTGAATTCTGCAAGGATATTCCAGCTGAGCTGGAGCTGTCATGCAAATACAGGGATGTGTGTGTACCTATCATCTGATTAATTTTACACATATTGTGTTATAGCAGCTAACAATATAGAATCATAAAATCATACAATCATAGAACAACCAGGTTGGAAGAGACCCACCGGATCATCGAGTCCAACCATTCCTATCAAACACTAAACCATGTCACTCTGCACCTTGTTCACCCATCCCTTAAACACCTACAGGGAAGGTGAATCAAACCCCTTCCTGGGCAGACTCTGTCAGTGCCCAATGACCCTTTCTGTGAAAATTTTTTTCCTAATGTCCAGCCTAAATCTTCCCTGGTGGAGCTTGAGGCCACTTCCTCTCGTCCTGTTCCCTGTCACTTGGGAAAAGAGTCCAGCTCCCTTCTCTCCACAACCTCCTCTCAGGGAGTTGGAGAGAGCAATGAGGTCTCCCCTCAGACTCCTCTTCTCCAGGATAAACACCCCCAGCTCTCTCAGCCATTCCTTATCAGGCCGGTTCCCCAACCCCTTCACCAGCTTTGTGGCTCTTCTCTGGACTCACTCCAGAGCCTCAACATCCTTCTTGTGCTGAGGGGCCCACAACTGAACACAGGATTCGAGGAGTGGTCTCACCAGTGCTGAGTCCAGAGGGAGAAGAACCTCCCTGGACCTACTGGCCACACCATTTCTGATCCAAACCAAGATACCATTGGCCTTCTTGGCCACCTGGGCATATATACGTAAAGATCTCCTGTATTTCATATGGTTATAGGGAAGAAGGTCATTTATATCAGACTGTGAAGCAAATTCCCTTCGTACTTCAGCGCTGATGTCGAAGCTGTAACTAAACTCTGTGTAACCCCTGAATCTTAAAAGATGCCAAATGCACTCCAGTTAGAAATCTGCAAAGGTGATTTCCCAGGTGCTAGTGATGCACGTAGCCTGTGCCAGCAGTAATTTGGCACTAGAACTATAGTGCCCTTGTGGATTAAATGGAAGAGTGTATTGCAAGACAGTACAAAATGGATTATGTCATTGATTTCCAGCAAGCACGTTCCCCGTGGTGAGGCAGGTGAGAGCAAGCTGCCTCTGAGCTTTGCTGAGCCTCTCACGTGTGTTGGTGGAAATGAAATAAGAACCAATAAGGGCTTCACAGGCATTTAGCAAAAATAGGGTGTATTCCAGCACTGGGTTTGGTGGGTGTAAGGGATCTGAGTTCAAAAACTTCCAAGGTTGGCTTGGCCCAGCACGCGGCACGGATGCCGCTGAGTCACAGCACTCAGGGTTGGTGATATGTGCTTTAGCTAAATATATATTTGCGTTCATATAAACAAAGCAGCAACATAAAGAGCTTTATTTACCGAAATCAATAAACTTGTTAACTCAGTCTTCTCTATCAGAAAAGATTAGTAACTAATCCTTTCTCCTTCACCTCAGGGGCAGTTCAGGCATATTTATTACAGAATAGGAACCTCTCTGCTTCAGCTTGGTGGATGAGAAGCTGCACAGGAGCCAGCAATGTGCACTCACAGTCCAGAAACCAACCATGTCCTGGGCTGCATCCCGAGTAGTGGGACCAGCAGGTGAGGGAGAGGATACTGCCCCTCTGCTCCACTCTGGTGAGACCCACCTGGAACCCTGTGCTCAGTTTTGGAGTCCTCAGCACAGGGAGGACATGGAGCTGTTGGAGCTCAGTGAACAGACATCAAGCAAGAATAACTGGTGAGGAATAAAAAGGTACTTGATGTATGAGGTGGATAAAGGATGTTGGCTATTGAGCAGTACATCTGGCACAGTAAGCCAGGATGAACTTGTAATACTCAATTTAAAGATCCATCTAGTTATTCTTTGTTTTTAAGGACGATTTAAGATGAAATCCTGACTTTCCTTAAAAAGGAGCTGTGGTTTAACCATTGATTTCAGTGAGGCTGATTTCTGCCTCCTGAAGTTTAAATAGAAGTTACTATAGTCTTTGGAAATGGAGGAACGGAATCACTGAGAGGGAGAAGACGGGAGAGAGGAAGGATGAGAGGCAAAGGTATCTGGGGAAAAGTGGAAGCACCCTGGAAAAGGACAGTCCAAGCTGAAAAAGAACTCAGAGAAGACTTCAGGAAAAGGCTCAAGCCAGACTACTTTTTGTAGGCTCTGTACCTATAAATTTGGGGAAAACAGCTTCCATGGGTTTTAAGAGGGAGTTTTCAAAAGTGAGGCTGGACTGAGTTCTAGAATTCAGAGAATCATAGAATGGTTTGTGTTGGAAGAAACTCATCTTACTTGAAGCTCTGAGGGATTTGGTTTAGTGTTTGATAGGAATGGTTGGACTAGAAGATCCGATGGGTCCCTTCCAACCTGGTTGTTCTATGATTCTATGATTCTACTTCCAGCCCTATTACCATGGGCAGGGACACCTCCCACTGGATCAGGTTGTTAACGTGAGGGTCAGAGACAGCTAATCTTCCCACACAACGTGGGAGTCAGGTCCTTGTTCCCCCAGGCTGCAGATAGCTACAGCCACAACCTCACCTGCTTTAGGCTGAAGTAGCAAAAGTCCATTGGAGCCTGATTCTGCTCTGTCCCACTCTGCCCTTTCTAAAGCCTCAGCGAGTGAGAAACTTGCTCACAGCTTTTGCTGGGAAAGTGTTGAGCCTGGCTCTGGCCAGAGAATGGTTAAAAGGCAGCCTAGAAATCAGCAGAAATGTATCAGAAGATTTTTTTTTCTTTTCTGTTCGTCAATCAAAGAATCTGGTGTAATTGGTCTTTAGCGGGATGATTTATTCACAGTGTTTTAATGTGACCTAAATCCAATCTTACTCATCATCAGCAACCATTGTTCTTGGCGCTCGTTTTAATCAGATGTCTCGCTAATCCAGACTGATTGTCTAGTGGCTTTCACACATGTTAAGATGGGGTTCTTCAGAGCAAGGAGAAGTTCTTTTCTTTGCAGTTGTCTGGTGCTGGATGTTGTGTGTCACATATTTCTCAGCTGTAGGGCTACCCAGCTGTTGGATGTTTCCATCCCAGGATGTCATAGAATCATAGAACAACCAGGTTGGAAGAGACCCACTGGATCATCGAGTCCAACCATTCCTATCAAATACTAAACCATGTCCCTCAGGACCCTCGTCTACCTATGCCTTAAACACCTCCAGGGAAGGTGTCTTTTGGGTTTGCTCACCTGCTGCTCAACCAGGATCCAGAGTCACTTTTTCTCCTCTGAGTAACCTAAGCCACAGCAGGACTTCCCAGCAGCCCAAGGCAGGGCTTCGTTTCCCCTTTGCTAACCATCAAACTTGGGTTTCATCCCAGGTCCTCCCACTGGAGAAAGCAGCACATCTTTCTAGCCATTCCAAAGATGTGTTTTGGGATGAAGAAGCATCTGTGAAGGGAACCAGAGACAACCTCAACGCCCCCAAAAAACCTCAGGGGTGTGAATTGAAAGGGATCTTTCCATTAGCATCATGCAATTCAGATAAGGCCAGGAATGGGGAGGAGGAACCCTGAGTTGCTTGGACCTTGCTGGTTGGGTCATCCTGCAGCCAGTTTCAGGTGAAGAGGTGCCAAAATTTGATATGTCTTCCCTTCTCAGTTCAGTTTTGCAACTCCACAGACATTGCTGCTTTTCAGGCAACGTGAAGGCTAATAAGTAAACACCCTTTGGTTATAGACAACTAATGGGAACCTGGAGATCCTACATAGAATCACCAGGTTGGAAGAGACCCACCGGATCATCGAGTCCAACCATTCCCATAAAACACTAAACCATGTCCCTCAGCATCTCGTCTACCTGTGCCTTAAACACCTCCAGGGAAGGTGAATCAACCCCCTCCCTGGGCAGCCTCTGCCAGTGCCCAATGTCTCTTTCTGATTTTGTTATCTGCTAAGCAGCGAAGATGTAGTGATGAGAGCATGGAGGCTCTGCCGCCAATGTCATTATTGTACCACAGGAGTAAACTGCACCACATCATAGAATCATAGAATCATAGAATCATAGAATCACCAGGTTGGAAAAGAGCCATCGGATCATCAAATACAACCATTCCTATCAAACACTAACCCATGTCCCTCAGCACCTCATCCATCTGTCCCTTAAACCCCAGGGAAGGTGAATCAACCACCTCCCTGGGCAGCCTATTCCAATGCCCAATGACCCTTTCTGTGAAAAACTTCCTCCTGATGTCCAGCCTAAACCTCCCCTGGTGGAGATTGAGGTCATCCCCTTTCGTCCTGTCCCCTGGGAGAAGAGCCCAGCTCCCTCCTCTCCACAACCTCCTTTCAGGTAGTTGGAGAGAGCAATGAGGTCTCCCCTCAGCCTCCTCTTCTCCAGGATGAACACCCCCAGCTCTCTCAGCCATTCCTCATAAGGCCTGTTCTCCAGCCCCTTCACCAGCTTGGTTGCTCTTCTCTGGACTCGCTCTCCACATTGAGAAGAGAGAACTGGAAAAGCTTCGCTGGCCCAGTTTACCCACATGGACAGCTGGTGCATCCTTGGTGGTGGGGCCCAAGTGCTGGGGTTTCAGCTGCTCAGAAGGAGCTGACAACCTTCCCCTCCCTGCTGGAAACAAGGAGCTAGGAGAGTGGGCAGCTGAGTGCTGCGGCGCGGGTGACAGTGTGGGGGAAAGTGGGATGCTGATGAGTGTTTTGATTAAAAGTGACAGCAGATCCCTATCTAGGTTGGGGGGTGGTGTTTGTTTCTTTTTTTTTTTTTAGTGTTATTAATCTCTGCTCAGGAGGATGCCATGGGCCTGTTCTAACACGCTGCGGCTTGCGTAGGTGTAGGGGAATGCAACTGCAGATGGAATGGTTTCTTGAGAGAAACAGTGACTGTATTTTTAATGGTTTTCTTCACTCCTTTTATAATTTTTAATCCCACACTACTGTGGAGCTGACCTTGCAGGCCCTATGCCAACCTGTGACCATGCAGAGCAAGCTTAAGCCTCCTCGTTCAGTTGTGGGGAACTGAAAGTTTTTTCCAAGTGATGGCTCCAAACACAAATATTTTTTCTCTATTTTCCCCATGTCCTGCATTCCTTGCTCTGCCTTTTAGGTAGCTGTTCATCGAGTGCTCATAGAAATAAGAATAGCAGTAAAGGCTTGAAATCCTTCTGGTTTCATCCTGATGGACTGAGTGCCCTGTCTGGTCTGGTGTGGATTTTAAATGCTTGAATTGCTTTGATTAACACTGTAATTTTGCACTGCTCTGTACTGTTCAGAGCTGACCCCCTGCGTTCTGAGCTGTCTGGTCACAGATACAGAGAAGTGGCTCTGCTGTTTCAAGGTGGGGAAAACTGAGGTACACAGAAAGAACTGGCTTCAAATGTATCGAAAGCATTGGTTGTGTGTTTAGTGCTGATGGAACTGAAATAGAGATGACTGGTGAGGCCACTCCTTGAATCCTGTGTTCCATTTCTGGGCCTCGCACCACAAGAAGGATGTTGAGGCTCTGGAGTGAGTCCAGAGAAGAGCAATGAAGCTGGGGAAGGGGCTGGAGAACAGGCCTTATGAGGAACGGCTGAGAGAGCTGGGGGTGTTTATCCTGGAGAAGAGGAGGCTGAGGGGAGGCCTCATTGCTCTCTGCAACTCCCTGAAAGGAGGTTGTAGAGAGGAGGGAGATGGGCTCTTCTCCCAAGGGACAGGGGACAGGACGAGAGGGAATGGCCTCAAGCTCCACCAAGGGAGATTTAGGCTGGACATCAGGAGGAAGTTTTTCACAGAAAGGGTCATTGGTCACTGTCAGAGGCTGCCCAGGGAGGGGTTTAAGTCACCTTCCCTGGAGGTGTTTAAGGCACAGGTGAATGAGGTGCTGAGGGACATGGTTTAGTCTTTGGTAGCAATGGTTGGACTCCATGATCTGTTGGGTGTCTTCCAACCTGGTGATTCTATGATTCTATGACCTGTGTGTTCTGACCTCCCAGCTGTCTCAGGGGCTAGTAAAGTCTTTGTGTGCAAAGAGGTGATTCCTTCTGCTTCTGTAAATCTGATTCCCATTGAGAATTGCTCCTGTGAGCACTGCTGGAGACACCTCAACAGACAATGCACAAGTGGACACGAGTTCTCCTCGTGCACAGACCCCATTTATATGCTCCTGCCAGGTTTTGACCATCTGAGAGAACGACAAGAGGGGGTTGTGTTTTACCCAGGCCATGGTAGGATGAGATATTTCAAGTCCTACAAGTGAAATTAAGCAATTCTGTGAAAGCCTCTGTCCTCCACCGCCCATGCAGGCTTGGCAGCTGCGCCCCATTAAAATGCACAGAGGTATAACGCCGATCTTGGCATCCATTCCTGTCATGATCTGGGTTCTCAGATGCTTCATTTGTTTATGCTTAAAAGCATTCCCGTTCACCTTTGAAATAATCTCTCTCTCTTGTCCCCCGCCTCCAATGACTCGAGCAGACAGAGATGCTTTAAATTCCCTCTCCCTCCTCTCCCCCACCGCTGCTCCACCGCCTCGGAGATCGGGTAGCTGTGTGCATGCATTATTGGCCGTCTGATAGTCCTACCTGATATGATAGCATTGCTAAGTACCCTCCGAATGCTTAATGCTGTAATTATTATTCTGGTGGGCATCTCCAGAAACTTCTCGCAGTTGGATGAGTCTAGCCTTTTACCTCAGCTCCATTAACAAACATCTTCATCATTCTGAATGCTCTAACAGCCTACGGGGCAGGTGCCTGCTGGAGATGCTTCTGTCTTCCTCCCCATGGAGAGGACAGAACACCTCCTTTGGATGCAAGGACCTCTCCTGTCAGTAACCATCTGCCCAGGAATCTCAAAATAACATTACCAGTAGCACTTCCCACCCCTTCCTCCATGCCAGGCTGAGGGCCAGGAGGAAACTTCTCACCCTTCCCTAGAAGTAAGTCTGTCCTGTGTGATGCATGTTACATGCAACATACATTTATCACACAAATGTGTTGATACTGGACTTAATAGAATCATAGAATCACCAGCTTGGAAAAGACTCATCGGATCATCGAGTCCAACCATTCCCAACAATCGCTAAACCATGTCCCTCAGCACCTCATCCACCCGTCCCTTAAACCCCTCCAGGGAAGGTGACTCAACCCCCTCCCTGGGCAGCCTCTGCCACTGCCCAATGACCCTTTCCATGCAAAACTTTTTCTAATGTCCAGCCTAAACCTCCTCTGGTGGAGCTTGAGGCCATTCCCTCTCGTCCTGTCCCCTGTCACCTGGGAGAAGAGGCCAGCAACCTCCTCCCCACAACTTCCTTTCAGGTAGATGTAGAGAGCAATGAGGCAAAACACCTCTACCCGTGACCAGCTCGTTGACTTTGAGCACATCAAGTTATTTATCATCACTACTCCTATTTTTGTTAGATTATTGCACCTAGAATGTCAGGCACCAGGATAATGGGAAAAGCCTTCATTCCATCCTCCCTAGTCCAGCACACTTCTGCCTGTCCCATACAGTCATAGAATCACGGAATCACAGAATCACAGAATGGTTTGGGTTGGAATGGACCTTAAAGCCCACCCAATTTCACCCCTCTGCCACGGGCAGGGACGTCTCCCACTGGATCAGACTGCTCAAAGTTGCTCTTTCCCATGGCTGTTGCAAGCCGGTGGGATCCATGGAGCAGCATGTTTGCCAGGTGGTGCTGTGGAACATCTGTTCAGAGCAGCTCACACTGGTTGTGGTCAAAACTCTTTCAGGAAGCAACAGGGACCAGGAGTGACTGGTTTGTGTTTCTCCCTTCCTGCATCTGCACTTTCTCTGGGTGGATTAATAGGACAGGCTGAATGTTTTCTGTTGGTTTATTCATTCCTTGGCTTGTTTTGTCAATTGAGCAGTTCTTGTTACCCCAGAAGGAGCCTGGGGAATGATATATGGCCCTGACAGCAAGATTAAACATCCCATTTACTGTGTCCTGTCGCTAGAATCCAGAGAGTGGAGGCATGGGGAACAGTAATAGGAGTCACAAAGCAAACAGAAAAGAGAGAACTTTTCATCCTTAGTTCATTTCTTTAGGGGAAAAGGGCAGGGAAGAAAGGGAAGGAGAAAACCAAGGGAGAAGGAGAAATGGACTGGAAGAGGGACAAGAGGGGAAAAAAAGGATCAAAGTGGAAAACTGAAGAGATGTTATTAACACTTGATTTAAATGAGCTCACAGTCAGCTCTGGGTTAGTGGTTTCTCTACTGTAGCAGAGTAGCTGCAGGCTGTATGACTGGAGCCTTTGCTGCTGTGCAGCCTGATCGCTTGTGCCAAATGCTTCTGTAAGTGGCATCTTCTGACACTTTTTTTTTTTTTTTAAGGAATTGCAGCTGCTCTGGGCTGAGTAGGAGCTCAAGATGTGTGGGATGGCTTTGAATGCAAAGCAGGCCCGGGTGGCAGATACTCAGCGCTTTGCCTTGCTGCTGCTTCTGTGCCAGAGAGCAGCAGATGGGAGAGGAGCTGAGAGCAACTTTGGAGAGGCAGAGCTGCTCTGGTCGAGCTACTGAGATGCTCCAGGTTGTGCAGGACTGGAGCTGCTCCTAGGACTTTCTCCGCAATGAGAACCCATAGATTCAGTCTGAGGCAGGATGGAGCGACTTTGCTCTCCTGTAAGTTGGGGAACACAACACCAGTTGCTTTGCTGGCTGACAGGTTCCTGGCTTCCAAGCCATTCTAGGTCCCGGGAGGAGGCTTCTTCATCTCTGAGCTTGTCTGGCACTGGTGGTCACTCAGCTGCAAAAGTAATTTGCAATGGTAGTGTTCCGTAGGTCTATCCCAGGACAGTAGATGTATCAGTGCAGGCTCTTCCCACAGTGCCTTCTGATGCCAATTTGCTCTGGGAAAACTACAGAGAGGGGTGGAAGTGGAGATCAAGGTATCGTCTCTGTCTGGACTCTTGAAGTCTGGCCTTGAAGTGATGGATATGACAGGTCTTCAACTACTTGCAATAGGCTACATCCCTTCTCTAGGGAGGAGGTCATTCCCATGAGATGGGGGAACATCCAAACCCCATATCTTTTTTTTGGGAATTGTTGAGATCCTTTAAATACAAAACGTAAATGAAGACAGAGGGACAGCTTTGAGCACTGAATGGATCCAGCCACCTCAGCTGGAGCATTGCTCAAGTCCTAGAGTGAGTTCCCACAACGTGCTTATCTCTTTCTTGGGGCTGAGTGTGGAGGTGGAGGGAATGTGCACTCTAGATAAATGGATGGGGGACACCAGCCTACTGCATCTGCTCAGGGTTGTCCCTTCTCATTTTTGAGCTGAGCATGGGAGTGGCTTCAGTGGCACTGGTGCCTTTTTCATGGCTTAGTAAATGTCACCGTGAAATGATCACATCTAACCATGCGAGATGTATCAGCAACAAAAAAAAGGTCAAGTCCAGCTGTAAATATTTCAAGCCTTGTAAAATATTCATTGCTAGCCATGAATACTGAAGAGATGGGACGGGCCAGGAATCTTCCAACCAGGCTGCACAGCTGCTGCCGGGTGAGACCTGTCTCGTTCTGCTGCCTTTCAACACTGATTCCCAGCAGCATGTCCTCTGCTGTGCTGGATGCAGACATTTGAGGAGAGCCTCAGCTTTCTACAGATATTTTTGGCTGAGCAAAGCTGGCTTTCCCAGCAGATTGTGTGTATTTTTCCCCACTTGTACACCTAGGTGTCTGCTGCCAGATTCCAGGGCATCCCAACACACACATGCCCAGACTGACACCACAGCAAACGCTTAGAAGTGATGGGTTCCCTGTGGATTTGCACATACACACACACATCTCCTGACTCTCAGCCTGTCCTCGTGTAGGAGGTGCTGCAGCCATTGGATCATCTGGATTCACTGGGAGAAGTCTGGCTGGAAAACTGCCAGGAGGAGAGGGACCTGGGGGTGTTGATTGACAGCCGACTGACCATGAGCCAGCAGTGTACCCAGGTGGCCAAGAAGGCCAAATGGCATCTTGACTTGGATCAGAAATGGTGTGACCAGCAGGGCCAGGGGGGTTATTCTCCCTCTGTACTCCGCACTGGTGAGACTGCTCCTTGAATCCTGTGTTCAGTTCTGGGCCCCTCAGCACAAGAAGGATGTTGAGGTTCTAGAGCGAGTCCAGAGAAGAGCAACGAAGCTAGTGAAAGGGCTGGAGAACAGGCCCTATGAGAAGCGGTTGAGAGAGCTGGGGGTGTTCATCCTGGAGAAGAAGAGGCTGAGAGGAGACCTCATTGCTCTCTGCAACTCCCTGAAAGGAGGTTGTGGAGAAGAGGGAGCTGGACTCTTCTCCCAAGTGACGGGGGACAGGACGAGAGGGAATGGCCTCAAGCTCCACCAGGGGAGATTTAGGCTAGACATTAGGAGGAGGGTTTTGACGGAAAGGGTCATTGGGCATTGGAATAGGCTGTCCAGGGAGGTGTTTGATTCACCTTCCCTGGAGGTGTTTAAGGCACGGGTAGGTGAGGTCCTGAGGGACTTGGTTTAGTGTTTGGTAGGAATGGTTGGACTCGATGATCCAATGGGTCTCTTCCAACCTGGTTGTTCTATGATTCTATGATTCTATGATCTCCGTGACCTCCTCCGTAATTGCCCCAACAGCTCCATGTCCTTCCTGTGCTGAGGACTCCAGAAAGGGACTCAGGTCTCCAACTGAGGTTTCATGAGAGCAGAGCAGAGGGGCAGCATCCTCTCCCTGAGACCCCTCAGCCCAAGACTGGTCCCAGTGTTTAACACTGTACTGAAAAAGATTGTTTCTTCCCTACAGAATAACAAGAACCGAGGATGGAGGCAGACACGTGGGCTCTACAGGACAGCACGGTAATTTTTTTATTTTATGTAATAGGTAGTAGTTTCATTTAATAATGTATTTCCTGCCCCTTGGCAAAATCCTAATCAAATATCAATAGATACCATCGCTTTTGCTTTTACTGGGCCAGGGCTTCAATAAATAATCCCCATTTTCCTAAGAGCCGTCACAAGGTCTTAGATCTCAGACTGAGCATTTCTGTCTTAATGCCTCCTTTTACTGAGGGATGAGAATGGGCTGATAATCAATAACCAATTGAACAGTAATAGTCCTTCTTTCAAAGCAAGACCCTTTCACGCCCTGATCCACCAAGGCAATTCAGCTGGGAGGAAATAGCTGTGCCTCTTAATTATAAATGCAATAAAGCCTTGTGGAAATGGCCTCTTTTCCACTGAGTGAAGTCACTGTAGAGTCCACACAGAGGCTGGAGAGAGAGCAGACAAAAGGCATCTTGACTCCGTAAAGCAGAAAATGGAGCTTTTGCTTTGTCCACCGGTGTTGCTGGTCTTATTTTTCCCTCACAGAGGCTTCCCACGTGTCCTCAGTGGCTCGGTGACATCCCTCTGCAGACCACTTTTACCCCCAGGAAGATTTAGTGACTCTGGTTTCTCACTCTGAGGGTGAACAGGGCGCTTTTAACAAACACCCACCCAACAGTTCCTCCTTTTGAGGAAGGTCTGTTTAGCAAAGCAGTTCTAGCACAGACAGGCAGTGCATACAAATCGCGCTGTCTGCTGGCTTCTGCACCCAGGGTGTATTGTATTTCTTGGCTGGATGCTTGTCACACACAACCTAAATGGATTACTTGAGCTTTCCAAAGGCTGTCTTAAGAAAATACATATTTTGTAAATATTAACTATTAACCACAAGCCTTTTGCCCTTCTCCTTGCATCACCAGACTGACCCAACAATATTTTGGAGGGCGGGATTGGATTCTCTGCTCTCTCCTCATATCAAGGCAGGTGAGAGGAGGTGCAGACCCTGCGGTGGAGGAAGAATTACTTAAGAAATATGTGAACGCTGCCTGAGAATGAAAGATGTCAGCTGGCCAGGAGAGCTAAAACCGGGTGCCAGAAATATCAGTGGGTCAGGAAGTCGGGCGAAAAGCAGGCACATTTCCCATGATTTCAGACCCAGCTGCACTGACTGGGGATTTGTCAGCAGAAACATCAAAATTAGGTGTCAAGGCTGTTGTGGACACCCTTGCAAGGACCGACTGGGGAGATGAGAGCATCAGTGCCCACTTCTAGGTGCTTGGATAGCAGAGCTCTGGGGTCTTCCCAGGGACTGGCAGATTGGAGCATCCCAGCACCTCCGTTTGCTCTCCAAGAGCTCCAGACCAATTAGGCTCAGTTTGTAGTGTTGGTTTTTCCCTGTCCTCAACTGTCAGAATCACTGGTGCTCCTGACACTGGAGATCTGACAGCAGCGCTGGGAGCATCCCACTCCTTACATCACGGCTCGTGCTGAATCCCCCGCAGACAAGCACACACCAGCCCTGAGACCTGCAAAATGCCACTGCCTTCAAGTGAGACATCCAGCTGAAAGATGACAGGAAGATAGTGCTGACCCACCGCCAAGCTGGGATGCTCATATGCAACTGGTGATGAGGATAGGGAGTCACCTAAACCACCCTTGATGGTCAGGACCATTTGTTTTTCCAGCCTCCAGCATCCCACACCACCAGCTCTGTGCATGCAAGCAATATAGTTCATGACTAGGATATGTCAGGGGAATGGACTTGTTGAGCGAGGTGCTATTTTTCTAGCCCATTCTCTGAGCAGTTTAATGGCCATGAGTGGTCAAGACCTCCACTTTATATCTCACTATTAAGAAGGATGCCCCGAGCCACAGAAGCTTCCCCTAATCCCACAAAGTGGGGCACTGATTCCAGGTGAAGAGCACCACCTGCTGACTCCCCTCCCTCTAGCTCCTTGGATTCTCTGTGAAGGTCCCTGGCCAAGACCTTGCCATGCACAAATTCAGCCTTTGCACAGTCTGGAACTGCCTGTGCAGACGTGGGAAGCTCTTATTCTGATGGGTGCCTGGTGGGGGCTGTTTTAATTGGAAATCCGTGGAGTCTGGCGGTCCTAGAGGAAGGAGACCTCATTACTCTCTACAACTACCTGAAAGGAGGTTGTAGAGAGGAGGGAGCTGGGCTCTTCTCCCAAGTGACAGGGGACAGGACGAGAGGGAATGGCCTCAAGCTCCACCAGGGGAGATTTAGGCTAGAGATTAGGAGGAAGGTTTTCACAGAAAGGGTCATTGGCCATTGGAATAGGCTGCCCAGGGAGGTCGTTGATTCACCTTCCCTGGAGGCGTTTAAGGGACAGGTGGATGAGGTCTTGAGGGACTTGGTTTACTGTTTGATAGGAATGGTTGGACTCGATGATCCTGTGGGTCCCTTCCAACCTGGTTGTTCTGTGATTCTGTGATTCTGTGACTGCTCTGTTGTGTGTGTCCTCCTCCCTTAGCATCCTCTCCCAGGTGGGATCCCCCAAACTCCTCTCCCTGCCTGACTGAAGGGGCTGTTGTAGTCCAAGACTCACTATAGGACCGTCAACGAGTTCATCAGTGATGGTGACTTTTGTGACAAAAATATCTGACCCTATTCCTCAACTCTTTTATGAGAAACTTTTTTAAATGCTGTAAGAAAGTGGTGATTCTTGTCTGCCACCAGCCTGAGCTGGATGCGAACCCAGCCCTGTATCCTGCAAGTCACCCCCTGATTGTCCTCTGTCACAGTGTTGAAGGATGGGCTCTGTTGGTCTGAGGCTTTTTCAGAAAGGAGTTTCTCTGAGCGCTGCCTGCCGTGCTGCAAATCAAGGGCTGAGGTGTTTTAAATATGTATAAGCTGATGGAAAGCAGTCATGAAAGGAAAAGTGTGGCTGATGTATCTGTGTGAGGTTTTTCTATTACCGAATTAATTGGTGTAGGAGATGAGGCAGACGCACACTGAATTGTCTGCCTTTCAGAGCACTTTAATAGAAAATACACATAGATTCCCTCTTTGTCGCTGTCTCCACTCCCTTGCCTGGCCTGTTCTCTGGTTGTGCTGGCCCCATGTCTGTTTCTCCTCTCTCCAGCCACGTGCTTTGGTATTTATTTTTCTCCTCATAGAATCATAGAATGACCAGGTTGGAAGAGACCCACCAGATCATTGAGTCCAACCATTCCTATCAAACACTAAACCATAACCCTCAGCACCTCGTCCACTCATGCCTTAAATCCCTCCAGGGAAGGTGACTCAACTCCCTCCCTGGGCAGCCTCTGCCAGTGCCCTTGTTCATCCTGTATTACACACCTTCCTCTGTATTCCTCCTCCTACCCCTTCAATCAGCCTGGAGGTCTGAGCCCATGCCAGAGGCTCACAGCCACTTTGCAAACCCACTCAAGAATGTCCCATTGACCAGGATGCCCACAACATCCTGCTGCTTTGGGATGAGATCCTCTGTGTTCAGGAGAACTGATTCTTCCTCTCCCAGGAGGAAAGGCGGGATGGTTCAGACTGAGGAGGATGGATCTTCCCCATCCAGGAGTAAGTACCTTGGACAACCCACTCCTGCTTTTATCCCATGCAAACAGTGGTCCTAGTGTGGCACCTGAGACTTACTGGGTTTCAGTTCAGAGCTACCAGGAGCTGGTGACACCTGGAAACAACAGATGCTGGTGAGACCACACCTTGAATCCTGTGTTCAGTTATGGACCTCAGCACAAGAAGGATGTTGAGGCTCTGGAGCGAGTCCAGAGAAGAGCAACAAAGCTGGTGAAGGGGTTGGAGAACAGGCCTTATGAGGAAGGGCTGAGAGAGCTGGGGGTGTTTATCCTGGAGAAGAGGAGGCTGAGGGGAGACCTCATTGCTCTCTCCAACTCCCTGAAAGGAGGTTGAGGAGAGGAGGGAGCTGGGCTCTTCTCCCAAGTGACAGGGGACAGGATGAGAGGGAATGGCCTCAAACTCCACCAGGGGAGGTTTAGGCTGAACATTAGGAAAAGGTTTTTCACAGAAAGGGTCATTGGTCACTGTCAGAGGCTGCCTGGATTGGGGTTGATTCACCTTCCGTGGAGGGGTTTAATGTGCAGATGGATGAGGTGCTGAGGGACATGATTTAGTGATTGATGGGAATGGTCGCACTCGATGATCCTGTGGGTCTTTTCCAACCTGGTTATTCTATGATTCTATGAAAAGTCTGACTGAGGCTCATGGAAACCATGGTTCCTGCCAGTTATCAGGCACACAGTTCGCTGGGCAGGTGAGATGGACATTGGCCAAACTGGAATCAACTCTCCATGTGTTTAAGTACCTGGCAAATGCAGGCAGGGGTGAGCGCAGAAGGGGTTTGTCTAGCTGCCACCATGCATTGCGATGTACTGGGATAGACTGGGATGTATTGGGATAGCCTGGTATATACCGGGATAGACTGGGATGTACTGGGATACACTGGGATGTACTGGGGTACACTGGAGTGTATTGGGATGCACAGAGTTGGAAGCCTGAAGGCTTTTCTGTCATTGCCAGAGCTGGGTCCTGTTTTTCCTTCCCAATGAAAAGCATGGATTGAGACACCAAAAATGCTTCCAGCACACTTTCCTCCTTCCCCAGCTAAAACATATGATAAAGGACCTCGCTATTCTCTTTTTCCATTCAGAATGACCTTTTCGGTTTGGACTTTTCTTCATTTCATTTTTCAGGAGTTTAAAGGAACACTTAAAATCCGAACAAAACCCCAGTCCTTTTTAATTTGCCTGGTGTTTTTCTCTCTGATTGACCTACATTCAGTCCCTCTCGTCACCTCTTGCCCCATTTTTTTTTTTGGACTTGGCAGAAAGCCAAAAGAATAAAAAAAAAAAAAAAAAAAAAGAAAGAGAAAGCAAAAAAGAACCCGAGGAAAGATATTCACAAAGCCCCATTTGTTATATTTTCTCTGAGTAGATTGATCCGAGCTCTCCTGGTCGGCTTTTCTTTGTGTACAGACAATGAAAGTGCACTTTTCTCCACTGGCATAATTGGCTACAATTAAACTGTGGACAAGATATTTGGTTAACGATCCCCAGGAGACACAATTTGAGGAATAGGGGGGAATACTGTTTCCTGAGCATGGACCATCAGCCTCTTCCGTGTCTGGTTATTGAATGTCTGTGTCACCAGAGCAGGGGCTCAGCAAGCTTTCTCCCATTCTCCCTGAGCAACACTCCTTTTGCATTTCATCTGAGGATCCTGAAGGGCTTTGCAGGTCATGATTAAGTGGTGACAGTGCAGAATTTTGGCCAGTTAAGCAACAGAACCAGGGAAGCAGTCACAGCTCCACGCCTGACAATATTCCAGCAGCATTTGTCCAACATCCTCAGCCCCACGTGTGAATGTTGGGGTGTCCTGTGCAGGGACAGGAGCTGGACTCGACGGTCCTTTTGGGTCCCTTTCAACTCAGGACAGTATTATTCCATGATAACCATTGGCATCAGGGAGAGGAACATTGCAGAGGCTGGGAATGAGTGGAGAATGGCTTCAAAGTCCAAGCAAAAATTTGCACGTGGTTCCTCAAACAGGAGAGACTTTCTTATGACCTCAAGCTCTGCCAAGGGAGATTTAGGCTAGAGATTAGGAGGAGGTTTTTCACAGAAAGGGTCATTGGGCATTGGAATAGGCTGCCAAGGGAGGTGGTTGGTTCACCTTCCCTGGAGGGGTTTAAGGCACAGGTAGATGAGGTCCTGAGGGACATGGTTTAGTGTTTGATAGGAATGGTTGGACTCAATGATCCGATGGGTCTCTTCCAACCTGGTTGTTCTATGGTTCTATGGTTATCAGGGTGCTGGTGGCTGGAGACAGCTCTGACCCCCATTAATGTCTCCATTTGTGTCACCACATTCATGCATTACACCTAGCCTGCTCCACCATGGATGCTTCAGGTGAAAAAAAAAACCCCGAAAAGTTTATGACCCTCATTTCCCATAGCTCCATCTTTAGTGGAAGGTGGTTTCCTTGATTTGACACACAAACCCCACCCCAGACCATCTGCACAAACTGAGCCTGTGGATGTTTCCAGCCTCTGGATCCCCTGAAGCACATCAAGGAAGGGTCCGTTATCCACTGTATGTCTGGGAATTAAGTTCGTGGTTTGCTCATGGCGCGGTTGTCAACAGCTCTGCTGGCATGTGAGTTGTCATCCTGTGTCAAAGGGCTCAAGTGTTCTTCAAGGATTTGAGGGGAGAGGGATCACAACAACCAAATGGGAACTGGATACTCCAGAGCTTGACCTTTGGTTCAGCTGAAACTGAATTTGTTTTTCACCCACAGGCAGGTCTGACCTTGGAAGAGCTGTCAAACTCTGCTTCCTTTACGAGTGTGAATTTTGCAAATCCCAAGCAAATAGTGTATGTGGAAGCACTGCTGCTATGGGGGAGCTGTGCCTGGGATGCCTTTATGGACCCCAGGAGCTTGAACGGGTCCTGCTGTAGGGCCAGGCTGGAGCCAAGAAGACCCAGACCACCTCTCCCCACACAAGACATAGGGCAAAGCCACTTCAAAGCATCACAGCACATCACTGAGACCCCTTTTTAGGCACAATCCCTCCAACTTCCTTTGCATTCACCCCATCTGGGGCAGCTTGTCCTTGGCAGGAGGCAGGGTTTCCTCCTCCTGGAGCTTGGGTTGCCTACAGGATCTCAAGCACACGCTGCTGCCTCCCTCCCGCCGCCTGGGCTCTTGTTGCTCCCAGCCAGCATCCCCCTCGCTGCCTCCCCAGTGCTTGGCAGTTTTGCTGGATTTGCTTGGCAGATGCAGCCCATTACAAGGCAGAAAGGGTTGAGCAGAGTGATGGGAAGAGGGGAAATCAGCCAGGCCTCCCCAAGGCATTAAATCTAACCGTCAGGTAATAATTAGAAGGTCATTGAACGAACGGGCTATAAAATCAGCCGCTGCCTCAGCTCTGGATGGGGTTTTTTTTTTGTGAACATCATCAGCTTTTCCTCATGTAAACAGGCAAAGACAATCTCCACTGCCCAGAACCCATTCCCAGGAATTCTCCTTTTTTAGGGCATGTTTCCATTTCTATCCCTTGACCTTTCAATCGAGTGAGCTCTGGTGCTCACAGAAGCGCCTTGACCCTCGGCAGGGCTCCCAGCGCCGCTGCAGCTAAGAACCAATACTGGGGGAGGAAAATCCCTCTGCAAGGGTGAGGGAGGCTGGGCTGGGAGCGCTCAGCTTCCTCCCTGGTTTTGTATAAATCAGGACTGCTTGAAAAATGTCTGACAAGACCATTCGACAGAGGCACATCGGGTTTTGGCTAAACAAACATTTCCGTCTCTCTGGAGAATGTCACGCTGTGCTCATAAAATCTCTGGGTGAAGCTCTGTCTTGATTGTAAATCTGGGGAAAGGTGCTCAGCTTGCTTTTCTTTACCATAATGAATCCAATTTGTCCATTTTTTCCCCCCTTAATTGCTCTCAAGGAAAGAGAGGGTGAAGAGTTTACATCTCTGACTTGCTGCATCAAATGATTTTATCTGTACCTCAGTGTCCTGATCTCTGATGAAAGGACTGCAACAGTCCCTCCCTTCCCAGTGAGGATCAGTGAGGTCTCATTACTATGTGGGATCATTGCACAAAGCAAAATATCCCTTTCCCAGCTACCTGGATGGTGGGAGGGTCATTGGGCATTGGAATAGGCTGCCCAGGGAGGTGGTTGATTCACCTTCCCTGGAGGTGTTTAAGGCACAGGTAGATGAGGTCTTGAGGGACATGGTTTAGTGTTTGATAGGAATGGTTGGACTAGAAGATCCGATGGGTCTCTTCCAACCTGGTTGTTCTATGATTCTATGATTCTATGAATAGCACACAGCTTGTCCTGGATGGATGTTGCACTGAACCTGTGGCCAGGTCTCAGCTCTCCAAGCTCCAGGAAAGGAATCGCTAAGCACGAGGATGTTGAGTCCGATGCCCTCGCAGTGTGCAGCCTCTTTGTCTCAGCCACGAGGGAAAGGCTTTAGGATGCCTGGGATAGGATGATGGGCGAAACAAGCCCCTCCAGCTCCTTTTTCTGACACTTTCTAAAATGCAATTGTGTTTCTGTCAGAAATGTTGACATCCAGCTCTCTGCAGAGCACGTGAAACAGACCTGGAAGGACAGCACCTGCCATTGCTACAGGCTGGGGGCTGCAAGGGTCTGACAGCTGCATTGTTTTCAGCTAAATTCAGGTAATATTTGTCTTCTCCATCCTACTTACTGTGTTTTACCTCCTTCTGCTCTCATATGTAGAACATCCTCTAGCCTTTTCCAGCCCAAGAGATACAAAATGGTCTAAAGGCACTGGGTCTGTCTTGTCTGGAAAGAAATAAGAGCTCCATGTCTCACCTGAAAGTCCAACTTTCTCTTCCTGCATTAATTGCTCCATCAATTTTTCCAGCCCAAATGTTTTCTGGAAAGTCTGCAAGAAGATGAGCTGGTTGCGAGTTAAAAACATGTGACAAGATTTGAGTCTGCAGTGCTTCAGTGCTGTCAGACCCACACACTAGCCAAGGAAGAGGAGATATCTCTTCTGGGTAATATGTAGGCACATGATGGTGTTTAATTAATGAGAGTTTTTACTATATTAGTGATTTTAATCTGGCAGGAGAGCATGGACAACAGCTCCTCTGGAAGAAAGGAGAGGCTCCTGATCAGGGAGTGGAGGGATAGGATGAAGGGGAATGGTTTTCAGCTGAAAGATGGGAGGTTGAGATGAAATCTTAGGGAGAAATATTTTGCTGTGAGGGTGGGGAAGCCCTGGCCCAGGTTGCCCAGGGAAGCTGTGGCTGCCCCATCCCTGGAAGGAGTTCAAGGGCAGGTTGGATGGGGCTTGGAGCCCCTGATCCAGTGGGAGGTGTCCCTGCCCATGGCAGGGGTGGAACTGGATGGGCTTTGAGGTCCCTTCCAACCCAAACCATTCTGTGATTCTATACCTCTGTGGGTAGGAAAGCTGCTGCCACAAAGTGAAAATCAATCAATATTTCTCAACACATTTAAAAAAAAAAAAAAACAAGTGTTTTACACAGTTCTTGGCATCATATAGTTGCAACGGTTTTACTCTGATATTAAGTACCCTAAAGCTGCCTCTAATGAACTGGTAAACCAGGACTTGTCTTTGGTCATGTTGCTTCTAGGATGTGATGAGATTTGTGTCTGGGAAACCACAGAATTCAGTCCAGTGTCTTTCTCAGTACTTGAAGAGGAAAATGTGTTCTCAGGGACACAGGGGCTCAGAAATATTGCTGCTTTCCTGGTGTTCAGGAGCAAACTTAGCAATTTTCTTGAAAATCCCTTGACATCGGTAACAACGGGTGTGGTATAAAGCCTGCAAAGAGCAGAAGGGAAAACGCATCAGTGATTCTGGTCTCAGGCTTGCAGCAGAGACTTCCCTCTGTGCTGAAAATCCCATCAGCTATTGACAAGCTTCTTTTGAAAGGAGGAGGTTTGTTTGCAACAGATTTCTGCTAGAAGAAGGAAAAAAAGGAGTCTTGCAGCATTTTTGGTAACTTGGGCATGAGACATGCTCGGCTGATCCGACAAGTGGCAAATAAATCACACTTATAAACCCCAGTGTCACAGCAAAGAGGGAGCTAACACAATATCTCTGGATCTGCCGGTACGCACAGAGATGCAAATGGAGAAACGCACATCAGGACCAATTTGCATAACATTATAGTTTGTTAAAAATACTGCTGACCAGGATAGGCGTCCTGGATGGGATAATTGAAGTGTGTTTATGATCTTCTTGAGAGCAAGTGATGGAGAATGATGAAGTGTGGGCTTGCATAGAGAAGACGATTTCCTCTGAAAGTGCCTCTGGTTGTGGAGACAGAGAGGGAGCCCAGTCTGGAGGGGATTTCAGCCTGAAATAGTGACTAGACCAAGGGATGCAGAGGGTGCGTGTCCAGTTCCTGAGCATGATGAAGAGCAGAGCACAGAATATAGTCTTTCCCAGGTTGGGTTGTCTCAGGAGCCAGCACTGGTCTGGGGTAGGTGAATGGCTCTGGAAGAGACAGAGACATAAAAGTCAGCTGCACAATCACTATTTCTTTTATCGTCTTCTAACCTCTGCAGAGGCGACACATAATGGGATGGATGGAGGTTAGCAGGGAGGTCAGTCCCGATTTACAGCCCAATTCTTCAGCTGTTTCTTCAGCATTACAGCAGCAGGAACAACTGCTGTTGTCTTCTCTTCCAGCACCTCTTGAACTCCCAGCATCCTTGGATGACAGGCAGGTGCTGAGGAGGGTGCTCAAGCCAGTCCTGGACCAGGGAGACATCAGTTTCTTCTCCAGATGCTGTGCACTGATAGCTAAGCCCTATTGCATCTTGGCAGCCCAAACTTCATAGAATCATAGAATCATAGAACAACCAGGTTGGAAGGGACCCATCAGATCATCGAGTCCAACCATTCCTATCAAACACTAAACCATGTCTCTCAGCACCTCATCTACCCGTCCCAGGTGAATCAACCACCTCTCTGGGCAGACTATTCCAGTGCCCAATGACCCTTTCTGTGAAAAACTTCCTCCTAATCTCCAGCCTAAATCTCCCCTGGTGGGGCTTGAGGCTATTGCCTCTTGTCCTGTCCCCTGTCACTTGGGAGAAGAGCCCAGCTCCCTCCTCTCCACAACCTCCTTTCAGGGAGTTGGAGAGAGCAATGAGGTCTCCTCTCAGCCTCCTCTTCTCCAGGATAAACCCCCCAGCTCTCTCAGATGCTCCTCATAGGGCCTGTTCTCCAGCCCCTTCACCAGCTTCGTGGCTCTTCTCTGGACTCTCTCCAGAGCCTCAACATCCTTCTAGTGGTGAGGGGTCCACATCTGAACACAGGATTCGAGTGGCCTCACCAGTGCCGAGTACAGAGGGAGAAGAACCTCCCTGGACCTGCTGGTCACATCATTTCTGATCCAAGCCAAGATGCCATTGGCCTTCTTGGCCACCTGGGCACACTGCTGGCTCATGGTCAGTCGGTTGTCGACCAACACCCCCAGGTCCCTCTCCTCCTGCCAGTTTTCTAGACAGACTTCTCCCAGTCTGTAGTTCTGCATAGGGTTGTTGTGCCCCAGCTTGTGGTAAAGATGCTTCCTGCTCTGTCAGGGACACTGTGAGCTGCTCTCGTGCTACAGGACAAGCAGCCTTACTGAGCAGAAATGCCTTTGCTCAGGTCTCCCAGAGGCTTCCACATCTTTGTTTTTTTTTGCTCCTGGTTGCATCCCTTGCTCTGGACTGAGGGACCCCTCCTTTGTCTGAAAAAAGACACATTTTTGAGTCAAAGTTTGAACCTGCATGGGTTCTCCCCGTGGGGCCATACACGTGTTGGTGGATGGATAGATGTTGCCTCTGCAGTGACTTCAGTGGACAGTAGGACAGATTAAGCACCAAGATCTGACTCTCGCAGCTCCCAGGAGGAGGACAAAATCGCAACCGAACCCAGACACACTATCCAGAATAACTGCTCCTTAACTAGAACTAGTGGCTTCCTCAGGTTCCTAGGGGTGCCTCAAGGTCTGGATCACATGCAGATGGAAGTGTTAAGGCTGACAAGCCACGGATATGACTGGCTTAGGTAAAAACGACAGCAAATGTCACCAAAAGAAACTGTGGCCGAGCTAAGGGCTGAACCTGCACTCTGTGCTGGTCAAAGAAGGGTTGTTACATGGGGGCTTGATCTACTGGTGGTAAATTCAGCCACGAGTGGAGTTAATGACTCCTCTGGGGAGAGGCAAGCCTGAAACAAAAACAGGACTTGAGCTGAAAGGCAGCTCTGTGAAGGAAAAGGGGAAACTCTGAGTCTTCTGGCAAAGGACAGCACAAGGGGATGTGTGTTGAATAGCGAACGCCCCGGCATACTGATCAGAGGAGAGATTTCAAAGGTATTGTAAGAGGAAATATCTCCAAAGCCTTCATACTCCCCTGCACAGGGTGGGTGGCACTGTACAGCAGCAGAATGCAGATCAGGGCAGCACCAACTGCTTGCACAAGGGCCCTCGCATCACCAGTCTGGCCAGCTGGGGTCCCATGATGCAAGAGACATTGCACAGTGTTGTAGTGAGCATGGGGAGATGCTCTGGGTTGCTGGGATGGACTGTGTCCCTCTGGATGCACTGGGAAACAAGCAGGGGTTTGCAAGAATGGTGCTGTGCCTGCACACAGAGGCAAGCAAACCTTGGGACCCAGTCAGAGACGGAACAAGCCTGGAGTGGTGCAGCTGGTCTGTGAGTGCCTAGTGCAGATGTTGGAGGGCACAGGATGGAGCTAACAGACCTCCAAGGCTTGTGGTCCTGATCTGGGGATACTGAGGTCCTTAGAAGCTCTGCACATGGAATTGTTCCAGGTTGCCCAGAGCAGAGGTGGCTGCAAGAGAAGAGACTGAGATGAAATCTTAGGGAGAAATATTTTGCTATGAGGGTGGGGAAGCCCTGGTCCAGGTTGCCCAGGGAAGCTGTGGCTGCCCCATCCCTGGAGGGGTTCAAGGGCAGGTTGGATGGGGCTTGGAGCCCCTGATCCAGTGGGAGGTGTCCCTGCCCATGGCAGGAAGTGGAACTGGATGGGCTTTGAGGTCCCCTCCAACTCAAACTGCTCTATGAGTGTATAATTCCTATTTAATTTGGCCCCATCACTACCTGGGAGCCTTAGCGCAGGAAAATGCCCAGGGAGGACAATCCCAGCCTCAGCAGCCCAGTCCCAGGATTTCATTGCAGCACAGCATGCGCTGCCTCTAAGGTGAGATTTCCCCATCGCATGGTAAGAAATGTATATTAAGAATAATTGCTGTTGCTGGTGCAATTATAATAACAGCACTGCATAATAAGAAATCTGTGCTTTATATAAAGTAGGTGCATAAGTCTTCATTTGCCTGTGCGGTATTTTATAAAACAGAGGCATAATCTTGTATTATAATTCTTGTTTGCATCTGTATCCCAGACAATAAACCTCTTCCTAAGCTGCAAAGCATATCTGATAGAAGGAAGCTGCCTGTATCAAGGGTTCCTGCTGAAGTTCAGGGTTTGGAAGCAGCAGCCCCGGATCTGTTGAATTGCTGACTTTTGTTGTAGGTTAGAAAACGGGAGGAAAGGAGGAGGTTGTGCTTTTAATAATGAAGCTTGTCCATTTCAAAAATTAACATCACAAGAAAGGCCTTGTAATATATTTTTCCACAGTTGACATTTCCAGACAGTGATAAATGCATTTTATAAGATGCGTTCAGCCTAATGATGGTAAAATAAGTGGAAAATACCCATGCTTCACTTTTTATTCCTGATAAAGAAAAATGTGTGTGTTTGTGGATGTTTCATTTTGATGAAGTTGCAAGAGGTAGTGAGCTACCAGAGGGCACAGTCCCTGGGGATGAGGGGCTGCTCCTCCCTGACCTGGAGGTGGGAAGGAGGTGTGACAGATGGAAAGACATAAGTGGTCCAGGACAGAGATCTGAGCTGGGTCTCAGGACTATTTCCAGTGGCTACAAGCCAGAGAGGACAGTAGACTCCCATCCTCTCTTACTGAACATACCTAAGTCCTTTGTAATCCACTTTCTTGCCCCAGTAATTACTCAGGAAACCCACAATGCCTGGTTTTGCAGGAAAAGAGGAGCTGAACCTTCTATTTCCCACAAGCCTGGAACCTTCAGACCAAGGGAAACCAACCTTCCCATGACCCAGAAATGCTCTGGAGAAACGCTGCAAAGACCTGTACAATGCATAGTGGCTGCAGCAGGCATGGAGAGATGCAGAATTCAAAGTGAGCCGTGGAGGCATTAAATTAAAACACTGTGACACTGAGTCTGGTGACCAATTACAGGACCTGTCTAGGAAGCTGCCCAGAGGAAAAGGACCTGGGCAGGTTGGTTGGCAGCGACTGAACATGAGGCAGCAGTGGCCCAGGTGGCCAAGAAGGACAATGGCATCTTGGCTTGGGTCAGAAATGGTGTGACCAGCAGGGCCAGGGAGGTTGTTCTCCCTCTGGACTCAGCACTGGTGAGACTGCTCCTTGAATCCTGTGTTCAGTTCTGGGCCCCTCAGCACAAGAAGGATGTTGAGGCTCTGGAGTGAGTCCAGAGAAGAGCAACAAAGCTGGTGATGGGGCTGGAGAACAGGCCTTATGAGGAACATCTGAGAGAGCTGGGGGTGTTTATCCTGGAGAAGAGGAGGCTGAGGGGAGACCTCATTGCTCTCTCCAACTCCCTGAAAGGAGGTTGTGGAGAGGAGGGAGTTGGGCTCTTCTCCCAAGTGACAGGAGACAGGATGAGAGGGAATGGCCTCAAGCTCCATGGTGGGAGGTTCAGACGAGATATCAGAAAGAAATTTTTCATGGGAAGGGTCATTGGGCACTGGCAGAGGCTGCCCAGGTTGATTCACCTTCCCTGAAGGGGTTTAAGGTGCGGGTGGACAAGATGCTGAGGGACATGGGTTAGTGTTTGATAGGAATGGTTGGACTCGATGATCCAGTGGATCTTTTCCGCCCTGGTGATTGTATGATTCTATGATTCCATGCTGCCAGGCAATGGCAGGATCCCAGTGCATGGTGTCTGCAGAGCTGCCCCACAGGGGGCTCAGCGTCGCCTTCCAGAGCCGCCCTCCTGCTCCAGGTAATGGGGAATTAAATTCCATCGGGTGGCCGTAGCTAATGGACTGTGTTGCCTCCCTTTAGCCTTTAGTTTTCAGATAATTAGCTGATTTTGAATTATTTATGTTGTGAATTTTCAAATAAATAATGTAATAAATGCATCTCAATTATTTACCCTGTTACAAAGCTGACTTGATGGCCAGGCAAATATTTCCATGAATCATTGATTTTATGAATTTTGCAATATTAAAAAAATATAAATGATCCAATTTGTAAGGCTCTAAATTATTCTTTCATTTCCTTAGCCTTACATTCTGTTTTTGGCAGTCCTCCCTGGACTTCCATCTCCTAAGATATTCTGTAATGTATTTGGAAAACTGCAATTATTTTTAGCGTGCAAGTCCGGAGAGCTTGATAGCGCATTTAGGCTGAATAACTGCCAGTTCAGGTCACTAGTGTATAGCGAAATGGTTTCTTTTTCTCACCAGGATCCTTCAGGAGATCATATTCCTCGAGGTGGGTAACTGCAAAGTGTGAATATTGTTTGCTTAGAGCATGTCAAACGTGTGCCTCCCTCTGCAGACTTTTGGTTGGGAATATGAGAGTTCAGGTAAAATCTGAATGTGTTGCTGATAGCGTTGAATTGCCCTGAAGAAAATATGCATAGAAAGCCCTGGATATCGGAACCTGAGGTGTAGCAAACTGCACAAACAAGCCCCTAGCAAGCAAGGGTATTGAAAACTAAAGAAATTTGTAGTCTCAGTGAGCATTGCTGCAACCACAGAGGAAAATGGAGAAGAGGAAGAACCAGAGCAGATCGTGGAATCATAGAATATCCTGAGTTGGAAGGGATCCATGAGGACCATCAAGTCCAGCTCCTAGACACCTCAACATTCACATTGTGGGGCTTAATTGGATCTTAGGAGTGCAACTCCTGTCTCTGCACAGGACACCCCAACATTCCCATGTGGGGCTGAGGGTGTTCGCCAAACGCTGCTGGAATATTGTCAGGCTTGGAGCTGTGACTGCTTCCCTGGGAGCTGTTCCAGGGCTCCACTACCCTCTACATGAAGAACCCTTTCTTAATGTCCAACGTAACCCTCCCCTGGCATCCTCCTGCCATTCCCTCAGGTCCTGTCATTGGTCACTAGAGAGAAGAGCTCAGCACGTGCTCATCCACCTCCCTTTGTGAAGAAGCTGTAGCCTGCAATGAGGTCTCTCCTTAGACTCCTCTTCTCCAGGCTGAACAGACCAAGTGACTGTAGGATGCTTGCAAGATGCTTACCCATCCTGTGTTGTAGTCAGAAAGCGAGGGCAGAAACACTGTATTGTGCTGTGCAAAGGGTTTCCCCATAACCCTCACTGCCTTCCCTTGGAATCATAGAATCACAGAATCACCAGGTTGGAAAAGACTCATTGGATCATCAAGTCCAACCATTCCCATCAATCACTAAAGCATGTCCCTCAGCACCTCGTCCACCCGTCCCTTAAATCCCTCTAGGGAAAGTGACTCAACCCCCTCCCTGGGCAGCCTGTTCCAGTGCCTAATCACCCATTCTGTGAAAATTTTTTCCCTTATTTCCAGCCTGAACCTCCCCTGGTGGAGCTTGAGGCCATTCATAGATTCATAGAATCACCAGGTTGGAAAAGACCCACTGGATCATCGAGTCCTGCCTGCAGATGGACCCTGGTGATGTCCTGGGACCTGCCCCACCATGGTCTTGGGGAAGATAAACTCTCTTCCTGGTCTGGGAAGATTCAGATCTTTGGGCTGTCTGCCCAAGAGGGGAGATGGAACCGCTTAGGGCCAATACCGAAGATTCTGTGCTTTCTTGGGCTGCTGGGATTGTAGCAAAGGCAATCTAGATATGTAGGTGTTAGGCTGAAGAAAAGAGGCAGGAGAGGCAATAAATATGAGATATTGTAGGGAAGATATTCAAGGATGTAAGGGGCTTGTTGATGTCTGTCTATTTGAACTAAAATAAGCTACAGTGAGTAAATCCTGGCTGTTGCCCTTGCTGCTTTTCCCTTGCCCCCAGGAGCTTGGCTTTCTACCCTGTGGGATACTCAGACTTACAGAGGAGGCAATGCTGGTCTGACTCCAGAGACACCAATCTTCCATGGAGATTAAGGCCTCCAGCTTTCTTCTGCTGAGGATGGCTGGGAGATACGCACAGCAGAGCAATGTGAATGGACTGAAAAGCAACTGGCAGCTAAGTGAGCTGGACCCTAAAAGGAGCTTTTGATACACAGCTGGTGTATTCAAACCTTTCCTCCAGCGAAATGGCATAAAGGGGGTTTTCTCTGAGCTTTACTCTGCTTTTCCGTCACTCTTCCTGGTGTGTGGGGCTGGCTCTGCATGAGGTTGGCCAGAAGGGACAGGCTGGTATCTATCCCCAAGCACAGGGCAGTTCTGCAGTCCCTGAGCTGTTCCTTGTGCAAGAATAGTCATAGAATCATAGAGTCATAGAACAACCAGGTTGGAAGAGACCCATTGGATCATCGAGTCCAACCATTCCTATCAAACACTAAACCATGTCCCTCAGCACCTTGTCCCTTAAACACCTCCAGGGAAGGTGAATCAACCACCTCCCTGGGAAGCCTCTGACAGTGCCCAATGACCCTTTCCATGAAAAACGTCCTACTAATCTCCAGTCTAAATCTCCCCTGGTGGAGCTTGAGGCCATTCCCTCTTGTCCTGTCCCCTGTCACTTGGGAGAAGAGCCCAGCTCCCTCCTCTCCACAACCTCCTTTCAGGGAGTCACAGAGAGCAATGAGGTCTGCTCTAAGCCTCCTCTTCTCCAGGATAAACACCCCCAGCTCTCTCAGCCGCTCCTCATAGGGCCTGTTCTCCAGCCCCTTCACCACCTTTGTTGCTCTTCTCTGGACTCACTCCAGAGCCTCAACATCCTTCTTGTGCTGAGGGACCCAGAACTTAACACAGGATTCGAGGAGCGGCCTCACCAGTGCTGAGTCCAGAGGGAGAGGAACCTCCCTGGCCCTGCTGGTCACACCATTTCTGATCCAAGCCAAGATGCCATTGGCCTTCTTGGCCACCTGGGCCACTGCTGGCTCATATTGAGTAGGTTGTCGACCAACACCCCCAGGTCCCTCTCCTCCTGGCCGTTTTCCAGCCAGACTTCTCCCAGTCTGTAGCTCTGCTAGTAGTATCATGGAATCATAGTATCATGGAATGGTTTGGTTAGAAGATACCTCAAAGCCCATCCAGTTCCAACCTCTGCCATGGGCAGGGACACCTCCCACTGGATGAGGGGCTCCAAACCCCATCCAACTTGCCCTTGAACCCCTCCAGGAATGGGGCAGCCACCACTGCTCTGGGCAACCTGGCCCAGGGCCTCCTCACCCTCACAGCAAAACACTTCTGCCTAAGATCTCATCTCAATCTCCCTTTTTGAGCTGAAAACCTTTCTCCCTCATCCTATCCCTTCACTCCCTGATCAAGAGCATCTCCCCAACATTCCTGGAGCCCCTTTCAGCACTGGAAGGAGGCAGATCAGACCCTTACGCCTGTGCCCACCTACTTGAGCTGATCACAGAAGAGAAGCTGAGCTTATATGGAGCGAGCAACACAACCTGCGTGCACTAACCCTGCTTACAGGAGGAAGCAAGGGCTCAGCCAAGTTCTGGTAACCTCCCAGAAGCTGCTTACACTGATGAACTGATAGAGAGTAATTACCCAAGGCTGCCCACCGTCCTTCCGTCCTTTCAAAATAAACATACAATTAGTGCTAGGAAGATTAGCGTAGCGATTTACGCTTCAGAGCTGATTTTTCTTCCCTCTTTCCTCCCCTCCAATTATGGAATTAGAGGGAGAGGAAAGCAAGGGTGGCCCTTTGACTGATGTGCGATGATTACTAGTGGAGGTGCCTGCACATGGGAGGTGGGATAATTAACGTTAATAATGTGTAACAACCTGTCTTGCTGCCTGGCTTTCAGAGCACAGTTCATCACCCAGGTGGGGTTCATCTTCCACTTGGAGCTGGAGGTGGCGTGCTGCTCTCTGAGCACCTCTGCATTCCCCATTGCTAGGCAAGTTTACTTGTTTTGTTCCTTACGTCTGCTATGGAGCCACTGTTTCACTTCAAAATGAGACATGAGCAAGGACCAGAGTGTGAGATGGGAAGAGCTGCTGGCATTTCAACATCTCTGACAGCTCAGTCACTCACTAAAGCACTTCAGGCTGTCTAAAAATGATCAACTGCTTTGAATCCCTTCTTGATTTGATCTGTTCTTTGCATGTCTGCTCTCACAGATCCAACTTTGCTCATTGCCCTCCTTTTCTGCACATCCAGCTTCTTGGTGGAGGCTACAGTTACCACTTAAGGTGAAGCTATTCAAGTCATTCTCCTTTAAATGCTATTTGTATGAAGGTTTAGGATGTGTGACTGGCAGGTCCAGGGAGGTTCTTCTCCCTCTGTAGTCAGCACTGGTGAGGCCGCTCCTTGAATCCTATGTTCAGTTCTGGGCCCCTCACCACTAGAAGCATGTTGAGGCTCTGGAGTGAGTCCAGAGAAGAGCAACGAAGCTGGTGAAGGGGCTGGAGAACAGGCCTTTTGAGGAACGTCTGAGAGAGCTGGGGGTGTTTATCCTGGAGAAGAGGAGGCTGAGGGGAGACCTCATTGCTCTCTATAATTACCTGAAAGGAGATTGTGGAGAGGAGGGAGCTGGGCTCTTCTCCCAAGTGACAGGGGACAGGACAAGAAGGAATGGCCTCAAGCTCCACCAGGGGAGATTTAGGCTAGAGATTAGGAGGAAGTTTTTCACACAGAGGGTCATTGGGCATTGGAATAGGCTGCCCAGGGAGGTGGTTGATTCACCTTCCCTGGAGGTGTTTAAGGGACGGGTAGATGAGGTGCTGAGGGACATGGTTTAGTGTTTGATAGGGATGGTTGGACTTGATGATCCGATGGGTCTCTTCCAACCTGGTGATTCGATGATTCTATGTTCCTGTCAGTCCATCTCTGAACTCCTGAGCCATATACGGTTGACTCGATGATCTGGTAGGTGTCTTACAACCTGGTTGTTCTATGATTCTATGGTTGTTCTGTGATACAAAAAGGGATTCTTTTAAACAGACTGGGTAACAAGAAGCTTTTTGGAAGAGGAGAGGGGCAGGAAAGAAAAGTGCCACCACTCTCCTCAACTGATGAGGCTTTGAGCAACCTGATCTAGTGGGAGGTAACCTTGCCCGTGGCAGAGGGGTTAGAACTGGATGGGTTTTAAGGTGCCTTCCAACTCAAACCATGGGGCTGGTCAGAGGCAACTTGCTGGCTGTGCCTTGAATTTCCTCTGGCCCTGCCAGTGCCCCCAGGACTCCTTCCAAGTGCATCCTTGTCCATGCTGCTCTTGCAAATTTTGTGGCTGCTGTGTCCTTTCTATGAAATCCTGCTTTTTCTCTGTCCTTCAGGACAGTGCTCAAGACCGTACAGGAGCCGGTGTCGTTACAGTTTCCAGTTGGATGCTCTTCTTAATGCCCTCTGCCGGTCAATGACCTGCAGGCTGCTTTCCTTTCCCAAGGACACCCCTTGTAGTCAGCTCCACGTTGGTTTTATTAGTCAGCAATAGCAGCAGTAGATATTACAGTTGGCAGCCTTAAACAAGAGCTATCTATCACTTTGCAGGGTGGGAAGGATTCGTAGACACGTGGATGAAGGTCCTTTAACAGGATACACAATCTGCTGAACCAGATGCAGATTTGGGGACAAAAAGCAGGTTTTGCATGCGGAGAATTCCAGTCACATGCGACACAGACAGACAATAGCTGATCTTTTCAGCAGAGCCTTTTCCTCCCCAGAAGCAGTGTGGGGAATGCACGTGTGCTTCTTTGGGGCTTTTGCACCAGTATCTTCTACCTTGGAAAACAAAACCTGCATCACATTGACCCACACTGTGTATTTAACATTCACACTGGTGTAAAATGGTCTTAGGAGATGAGAACAGATATTTGCAATCCCTGATGCATGTGATGATAGAAGAGGGCAATGTTACACCAGGTTGTGAATTGTGCAGAAACAGAGAGAAGTCGAATGTCATTGTCTTCTAGGAGGAAAAAAAAAAACAACCTCCATCCAGGGAGTCAGAGAAATTGCACTACCATGTTAGATGAATTGAATAACTCGCTGCAGTACAATGTATTGAAAAGGGGAGCCCAGACCTCTAGCTCATGTCTTGGCAAAGCAGATTTCTTTTTAATAGCTTTGTTAGCAGTGAGAACTCTTTGCTCTCTTCCTGGATGTTAAAAGCCTATTTCTTCCATTAAGCAGATAAAACCTCTTTTCTGGATATTCCAGTACGTTCCCCACCTCAAATTTCTTCTATTACAGCAGTTTTCTTCAGCTAAGAGAGATCTGAGGGTTTGCTGGGACAGTGATGTGTGACCAAGAACTGCAGAGCAAAGAGACAGGAGTCAGAATGAGACAGGTGGAGGTGGCATTGAGCTGGTCAAGTTAATCCTCTTAAGGAGGTGGGTTTGGAGCTGTAGTGGCTTTGAGTTTCATGTTGGGCTCTACAAGTGTGTCTGGGGATGGTGAATGGATCAGGGAAAGTTGTACAACTTGATTGTGGTGGTGGAAATATCCTATGAGCTACGGAGATACCTAAAATCTGAGTGTGACGGTGATCCCGTGCGTATAGTCTTACTGACGATGGGGAGAAAGGGATGTGCTGCAGGGGCACGTTTGGGATCGCAGCTTCTACAACAGCATGTTGGAACAGAAACTGCGATATTCTGTTTGCGGACAGGCACAGCTTGGATTTGGAAGCGAGTAGGGGCATTCATAGTGCCTCTGACTGCACAGCAACGCAGGCTACTGCAGAGCCAGGCAAAGGGGAAGCCGCAGCCCTAAGCAAGAGTGATTACTCTCTGCTGTTTAATTCTGCACCCAGAAGGTGTTTTGGGGAGGTAGCTCCTGTAGTTTTGTCCTTGCAAGAGACCTCTCAGTTTGGTGCCTCACAAGCAGGCATTGCCCAGCCCAGGTTGAGGGAGGCAGATCTGAACTGGCAACCAGTGCAGAGTGTGGTCCTGATGCAGATGTGGGATGAAGTCCTTGCACAGCCTTGCTGCTCTGGGTTTAGTTATCAATATATAAATTTGGGGGAAAAGCATAATCTCTCAAGGATATTGAGGCTCTGGAGCAAGTCCAGAGAAGAGCCACAAAGCTGGTGAAGGGACTGGAGAACAGGCCTTAGGAGGAATGGCTGAGAGAGCTGGGGTTGTTTATCCTGGAGAAGAGGAGGCTGAGGGGAGACCTCATGGCTCTCTCCAACTACCTGAAAGGAGGTTGTGGAGAGGAGGGAGCTGGGCTCTTCTCCCAAGGGACAGGGGACAGGATGACAGAGAATGGCCTCAAGCTCCACCAGGGGAGGATCAGGCTGTACATTAGGAAAAATATTTTCACGGAAAGGGTCACTGGGCACTGTCAGAGGCTGCCCAGGGAGGGGGTTGATTCACCTTCCCTGGAGGTGTTTAAGGGACGGGTGGATGAGGTGCTGAGGGACATGGCTTAGTGTTTGATAGGAATGGTTGGATTCGATAATCCCGATGGGTCTTTTCCAACCTGGTGATTCTATGATTCTATGATTCTATGATGTGGTGCAGTTAACTCCTGTGGTACAATAATGATGTTTATGGCAGAGCCTCTGTGCTCCAATCACTGCATCTCCACTGTTTAGCAAATAACAAAATAAAAGGAAAAACACGCACAAACAAAATCAAAGGTGTCACAGAATGGAGTCTACTATGCTTATTTATTTTGACAAGTCTAGTTGAAGTTTAATTATTTACAGTACTTTACAGAGCACCATGAGGCGATCTGTCACGCGTTTTGTAAGAGTAATGGAACCTTAATAACAGCACTTGGATGTTGAATTCACAGAGAAGAGGAGCAGAAGGGAAGCTTGGGGGTTTTTTTTGTGTTAAGAACAAAGTGAGATTTAGGAAAATGTTGTGTATACGCATAGACCCAAATTCACAGAGAGAAGAGTTTTCCCTGCGAGGGTATGTGACTGGCTTGGGAGTGAGGATGTCTAGGTAAGTATCCATGTAATATTGTCTGCTGGCAACTGGGACTCATCGATGAGTGAGAGGTTCATAGAATCATAGAATCATAGAATCATAGAACAACCAGGTTGGAAGGGACCCATCGGATCTTCTAGTCCAACCATTCCTATCAATCACTAAACCAAGTCCCTCAAGACCTCATCCACCCGTGCCTTAAACACGTCCAGGGAAGGTGACTCAACCACCTCCCTGGGCAGCCTATTCTAATGTCCAATGACCCTTTCTGTGAAAAACTTCCTCCTCATCTCTAGCCTAAATCTCCCCTGTCGGAGCTTGAGGCCATTCCCTCTTGTCCTGTCCCCTGTCACTTGGGAGAAGAGCCCAGCTCCCTTCTCTCTACAACCTCCCTTCAGGTAGTTGTAGAGAGCAATGAGGTCTACTCTCAGCCTCCTCTTCTCCAGGATAAACACCCTCAGCTCTCTCAGCCGTTATGATGAACAGTAACTTTCTTGCATGGATGAGGGATTGATGCTGTCTATAAGGAACTCAGCGTTTTTAGGATTTGGTTTAGGAAAAACACAGCTCTTTCCTCTAGTGCTGCTGCTGCCCCAACCATGCTGGCAGCCACCCCTGCACCTTGTCCTGTGGGCCCCTGGAATCATCCCACCCCCTGAGGTCTGCTTCATTTTCAAAAGCCTGGTCTATTCCATGAGGCATAGGAGAGTGGAAAGGGGGATCTTCTCCTCCTTTGATTTGCTGTCTGGCTTAATTGGAGTTAATTTGTCACTCTGCATAGCTGTTCAGCATCAGTGGAGAGCTGCTGCTCTGACATCTCTGCCTTGATGGGCACAAAGGCTACAGGAGTTAAAGCAGAGCAGCTCTCTGTTGCTTGTTCTGTGCAAACAGGGTGTTGGTGATGGTTTAGTGTGATGTTCTCCTTAGACATCATCTCTTCTTTTTGCTGGAAATGGTGCTGGTCTGAAGGACCACTGCTCCAATCTAGTAGACAATTTCATAGAATCATAGAACAACCAGGTTGGAAGAGACCCACCAGATCATAGAGTCCAACCATTCCCATCAATCATTAAATCATGCCCTTCAGCACCTTGTCCACTCATCCCTTAAACACCTCCAGGGAAAGTGAATCAACCACCTCTTATTGGGCAGCCTCTGCCACTACCCTATGACCCTTTCTGTGAAATATTTTTTTCTAATGTCCAGTCTGAACCTTCCCTGGTGGAGCTTGAGGCCATTCCCTCTTGTCCTGTCCCCTGTCACTTGGGAGGAGAGCCCAGCTCCCTCCTCTCTATAATCTCCTTTCAGGTAGTTACAGAGAGCAACCAGGTCTCCCCTCAGCCTCCTCTTCTCCAGGCTAAACAGCTGCAGATTTCTTCTGCAATATGATTTTATTGCAGGAGAAGGCTTCATTTCCAGTTAAAAAGGGTGAAGAAGGATGGGATGGAGCTGACTTACAGCAGCTGCTCTGCCTGGAGCGTGAGTTACAGGGTCATGGGGGCTCAGGCGGCTCCGGCAGGACCCAGGGGGTCAGAAAGACTCTGGACTTTCAGGTGATGAGAGCGATCTCTTCTAATTTAATTGCAATCCCCTGGGCTGCTGAGAAGATCTGTCTCTGCTGGTCGCTCAAGAAACAGTTTATAAAAGCAGAGGCGATCAAAAGCATCTAATCTATGAAGACAAGGACATGGCAATCTTTGACACTTTCTCAGCCAAAACAAGTCTGGGCTCCAAAGCTACAAGGAAATCCCCCTGATAGTCCAAGACGACAGTTTAGTCTTCAAGAGAGTTTATTGAACCACTTCCCAGGCTGCCAGGGGATGCTGGTGTTATGTGCGCACATTTTAAAAGTTTCACAACCTTTTAAGCAGATTCGGGGCACACTGTGTCGTACAACACACTTTAAATATTGGGCAATAGGCCTGTTCCACAATGCGTTTGGCACTGACATTTATAGATGGATGAGGTATGTTGGTGGATTTATGCAACATATTATGCTATATGAAACAAATCTATGGACTAAGATGTATTTTCCATATGGAACGAATTGTAAATGTCTACATTTTCAGAGCGGTAAAACTGAATTAGTCTTTTTTAGTGCCCAGATCTCCTCTATTTCGAAGAAAGTTGTACGATGTTAATAGTTTGGAGACCTTTTCCCTTTGTCAAATTTGGCTGAAATTACCCAGTGACATCAAGGATTTAAGGACATGGGCTGTAATAGCAGATACTTGGCTTTTAATGCTGAATGTGTCGCGCTCTGGGTCCTCTGGAAAATGCTGGACACCTCTTCAATATGTAGATGAATTAAAAGTAATATACCTGTGACCTCAGAATGCTTCGCTATAATTAATCAAGTCTGTCCCTTTCCTCTGAGGGGATGGATGTGTATATTTCTGCTCTCTTTTATTAAAAAGAATTGCAAAACTCAGGCCAGCAATCATCACCCTGTAAAGGAGAAGAGCTCAGAACAAGAGAAAAAAGGTCCAGCTTGGGTTTCCAGCCTCTCATGAGTGTGGGTGTGTTTTCTCTACATATTGAAAGTTTTAAAAACAAGAGGACTTTGGAGAGGAGGGAGCTGGGCTCTTCTCCCAAGCGCCAGGAACAGGACAAGAGGGAATGGCCTCAAGCTCCACCAGGGGAGGTTCAGGCTCGACATAAGGAGGAAATTCTTCACAGAAAGGGTCACTGGGCACTGGCAGAGGCTGCCCAGGGAGGGGGTTGATTCACCTTCCCTGGAGGGGTTTAAGGGACGGGTGGATGAGGTGCTGAGGGATATGGTTTAGTGTTTGATAGGAATGGTTGGACTCAATTATCCGGTGGATCTCTTCCAACCTGGTGATTCTATGAAATAGAGATCATAACAAGATTTCCATCACCCTAGATGAAGGTAGGTAGATGTCAGTGCTTTGTACCACCAGTGTGTTCCCCTTTCTGTAACTGAGGGATGTGATGACAGCTAAAAGTGGGTAGGAGATGAAAAGCAATATTTTCAGCCACAAGTATCCAGTGTTATCCAAAGCAGTGGGACCAGCAGGCGAGGGAGGGGATTCTGCCCCTCTGCTCTGCTCTAGTGAGACCCACCTGGAACCCTGAGTTCAGTTCTGGAGCACAGGAAGGACATGGAGCAGTTGGAGCGAGTCCAGAGGAGGTCACAGAGATGATTTGAGGGCTGGAGTACCTCCTGCATGAGGACAGGCTGAGAGAGTTGGAGTTGTTCACCCTGGAGAAGAAAAGGCTCTGGAGAGACCTTAGAGCAGCTTCTAGGGCTGAAAGGGGCTTCAGGGAAGCTGGGGAGGGGCTCTTGATCAGGAAGTGCAGGGACAGGACAAGGGAGAATGGTTTTCACTTGAAAAAGGGGATGCTTGGGGTGAGATCTTAGGCAGAAATGTTTTGCTGTGAGGGTGGGGAGGCCGTGGCCCAGGTTGCCCAGAGCAGTGGTGGCTGCCCCATCCCTGGAGGGGTTCAAGGGCAGGTTGGATGGGGCTTGGAGCCCCTGATTCAGTGGGAGGTGTCCCTGCCCATGGCAGGGGTGGCACTGGATGGGCTTTGAGTTTCCTTTCAACCCAAACAGTTCTCTGCCACACAAGTGGGCAATGGGACTTAAAACCTCTGAAGAACAAGTGTGTTTGGACAATCAGTGACAGCAAGAGTTGTCACACGCTGCAGATACTTCACTGAGTTAAAACTGAAGCTGTCTGGAAGATGCTTATTCAGTCGGAGTGAGACTTCCATGGCACTGAAATCTGTTGTTCTGCACCGACACAGCTTTTTGATATGAGGAGAGGGTCTTCACACCTGGACTAATACTACAGCATCTCGATGCTTTTGCATGTGCAATAACTGCAACAGCCTCTCTCCAAGGGTGATACAGATGTAAAGAGGGCTTTTCCTCATGGCTTAATCCACAGCCATGCCTCTTGGCACCAATTCCTTTTTGGGAGAAGCCCCTGGAGTAAATTAACCCTTCTTGTAATAAAAAATACCAATTTTCATCACTTCCTCAGCCTGGGAACTTGATGGTAACAAGTCTCGTTAGGAGTTTGTTTGGATACAGTGTGATTTCATTTAAATTTCATATCTAATTAATGAATTAAATACCTGCTTGGCACTGCTGTGATAGGTTTTCTCCAGACTGAGCCATTTTACATAATAAAACCATTAGGAAGAGACTGGGTGATGGGAGCAGTTTGATAGTATGTTTGTACTTATGAAGCTGTCTGTTTTGGTTTATCCCTGCATTTCATGCAACATTAGCTTTAAAGAGCCTGTGTAGACTTGTTAAATTTCCTAAGAGTGAATAACAAGCAGAAAATCTGATCCAAAGGCATATGAAATGATAAAAGGTGCAGGGCCCGGTCGCTGCCTAACAGGAAAAGGAGATGCAGACACAAACCTGGGTCTCTTCAGCACAAATAATTTCAGTAAGTCACTGGGATGGAAAAGCGTTATTGGGTTTCAATTAATGACTTTGTTATTAGAGTTCCATTAATGACTAAACAGTGTTTCCACTTTTGACAGTGTTATTGGGTTAAGCATCATTTCAGAGGCAACAACCCAATGTGTATGGTTAGCACTATATACTCTTACTAAGTAGGAGGACTACATGGGAGCCAAAACGATCACAGAGCCTGGATTTATAGCTATAAATTATGTGTTAGCCTTGGTGTGGTATGATCTTTAGACAGAAATATTCCTGTTTTCTCCCTCTGGTACAGTTCAGCATCACTCACAGTGTCCCTCTGGTTAGAATCGTTCGTCCTGTTCCCCATCCCTCCATCTCGCAGAGCTACAGACTGGGAGAAGCCTGGTTGGAAACTGCCTGGAGGAGAAGGACCTGGGAGTGTTGGTTGACAGGGACTGAACATGAGGCAGCAGTGTGCCCCGGTGACCAAGAAGGTCAATGGCATCTTGGCTTGGATCAGAAACGATGTGGCCAGCAGGGCCAGGGAGGTTCTTCTCCCTCTGGACTCAGCACTGGTGAGACTGTTCCTTGAATCCTGTGCTCAGTTGTGGGCCCCTCAGCACAAGAAGGATGTTGAGGCTCTAGAGTGAGTCCAGAGAAGAGCAACAAAGCTGGTGAAGGGGCTGGAGAACAGACCTTATGAGGAACGGCTGAGAGAGCTGGGGGTGTTTATCCTGGAGAAGAGGAGGCTGAGGGGAGACCTCATTGCTCTCTAGAACTCCCTGAGAGGAGGTTGTAGAGAGGAGGGAGCTGGGCTCTTCTACCAAGTGACAGGGGACAGGACAAGAGGGAATGGCCTCAAGCTCTGCCAGGGGAGATTTAGGCTAGAAATTAGGAGAAAGTTTTTCCCAGAAAGGGTCATTGGGCACTGGCAGAGGCTGCCCAGGGAGGTGGTTGATTCACCTTCCCTGGAGGGGTTTAAGGGATGGGTAGACGAGGTCCTGAGGGACATGGTTTAGCGTTTGATAGGAATGGTTGGAGTCGATGATCCGGTGCGTCTCTTCCAACCTGGTGATTCTATGATTCTATGGTTCTATGATCTCCATCTCAGCCCCAGTATGGGCAGCTTCTAGTTAGCACTCAGAGAACATGGGATCTGAGGTCTCCACGCAGCAGGGCACCTCTCTGACTTGTTCAGTCTAGTTATAAACCTCCCTAGCTGGCCAGTTTAACACATCGCTTGGAGCTACACCGCTCTGTGGCTCTCAGTGCTTTTCAGCCTTCAGTTAATTCTACCTCTTGATCCTCGGGGAGAAAAAAAAATTGTGCTGCTTCCAACTGAGGCAGAGAGAAGATGCCTGGTTTTATGAGTCTATTATAACTAAGTGTTATGAGTAGAGTTGATGAAAGAACTGAGATCCCTCAGTCTAAGAGCGAGACGATGCTCCCTGCTGGGCTTGTTTAGCCCAAACCAGCACACGGCTGGATTTGCATGGAAGGGTTTAACTTCATGCCTCAAGCTAATGAACAAATAAACCTCACTGCAATCCTTCCTAAAGGCAACTTCCCACTGCTGACAGCCCCTCAAATAACAAAGTCATGATAGTTGCACTTTGCCATTTTTTTCCCCTCCTTTGGCTTCAGCAGGGTTAGCCAGAGCCAGCAAGCAACTCTGGGAACTCTGCTTCTACTTAATGGGTCCTTCTTGGGATGTCTGGGATCAGCAAGTGTTTCTCCAGTCCAAAAAACACTGGAAGAGCCACAGGTCACCATAACAACAACTTCATGGGGTGCTTGGTTCCGCAAGTGTCTGGGAAGCTGCCCTGAGCTGCCTAGCAGAGTCAGGGGGCAGAGGGCACAGCTGGGGAACACAGGGTATCATAGAATCATAGAATCACAAGGTTGGAAGAGATCCACAGGATCATCAAGTCCAACCACTCCTATCAAACACTAAACCATGTCACTCAGCACCTCGTCCACCCGTCCCTTAAACCCCTCCAGGAAAGGTGACTCAACCCCCTCCCTGGGCAGCCTGTTCCAATGCCCAATGACCCTTTCTGTGAAAAAATTGCTCCTAATGTCTAGCTTCCTAATGTTCTAGCAGAAGAATGTTCTTCCTCCTAATGTTCTAGCAGAAGCTCTGCTGCTGGTGGGAAGAGACAGTGATATCAGAATAACAGAATCATAGAATTTTTAAGGTTGGAAAAGACCTCTAAGACCATCAAGTTCAACCAACACAGGCACTAAACCACGTCCTGAAATGCCACATCTATGCCTATTTTGAATCCCTCCAGGGATGGAGACTCCACCACTGCCCTGGGCAGCCTCTGCCAGGGCTTCACCACTCTGTCAGTAAAGAAATGCTTCCTAATATCCAGTCTAAACCTGACCCAGCACAATTTGAGGCTGTTTCCTCTCACTTGTTACTTGTGAGACACCTCACCCCAACCTCCTTTCATGGAGCTGCAGAGAGTGATGAGGTCTCCCCTCAGCCTCTAGGATAAATAGCCCCAGTTCTCTCAGCTGTTCCTCATAAAACTGGTGCTCCAGACTCTTCACCAGCCTTGTTACCCTCCTCTGAACACTCTTCAGCAGTTCTTTATCTGGAGACATCCTTGATCTGGAGATAGCTTTGGAACAAGTGCAGGCAACAGCCCTCCTGCCAGACAAAATACCCTCCCAGGTGCCAGAAGTGCTGATGCATTCGGTGGCTGCTTTGGTTTATCATCTGGCTCCTGCCCAGAAATTCTCAGTGGTACCACGCAGACACGTCCCTGCTCTGAGAGAGGCAGACGCAGGCACTGCTGTGGGGGAAGGGGCTGCGTGCTTCGCGAAAGGTTAACAGGAAAATAAATATTTTGCAATTAAAAAAAAAGCTGCAACAGCGACGGAGGCTGGAGTGTTGGAGAGAGGTGATTAATGCTGGGAGTCGCTACCTGCTCACCAGGGGCCTAATTAGGGAGGTAAAGGCAATCTTGATTTCTGGTATTTTCAAACTTCTGCGTATTCGACTCTGCATTTCTAATAATGATCACTTCGTATGAGTTGCTGCACGTGTGCAATAACTCAGGCCTCGGCAGCTCTCTGCAATGCACTGTCCAAAGAGAGAATGAGACATGAAATGGAGCTGAAGCCGCTGCCAAGTATCACAGCAGCGAACTCCGTTTTAATGGTCTTTCCCTCTGGGATGCGGTGGGTTATGTCTGTGCAAGCTGCAGGCTTCCTCAGCGAGTGCTGATCTGTGAGAACGAGGAGGTCTGGGTATTAAAAAGAAAATCTCAACTGCTTTTAGGTTTGCCTTTTTCCAAGAGTCTTTAGAAGCCTGGGTTTGTGGGACTTGCATATGTGTGCATTTTGGATATTTAGGATTTCCTTTAAGGGCAAGGTGAAAAGAGGTGAAGAAGTGAACTCAAGGCAACACAGAAAAGCAAAAGCAGGAAAAGGAGCGGAGGGAGCTGGGCTCTTCTCCCAAGTGACAGGGGACAGGACAAGAGAGAATGGCCTCAAGCTCCACCAGGGGAGGTTCAGGATGGACATTAGGAAAAAGTTTTTCACAGAAAGGGTCATTGGGCACTGGCAGAGGCTGCCCAGGGAGGGGGTTGAGTCACCTTCCCTGGAGGTGTTTAAGGGATGGGTAGACAAGGTCCTGAGGGACATGGTTTAGTGTTTGCTAGGAATGGTTGGACTCAATGATCCTGTAGGTCTCTTCCAACCTGGTGATTCTATGATTCTATGATTCTCTCAAGTGACAGGGGACAGGATGAGAGGGACTGGCCTCAAGCTACACCATGGGAGGTTCAGGCTGGACATTAGGAAAAAGTTTTTCATGGAAAGGGTCATTGGGCATTGGAACAGGCTGCCCAGAGATGGGGTTGAGTCGCCTTCCCTGGAGGTGTTTAAGGGACGGGTAGATGAGGTGCTGAGGGACATGGTTTAGTGTTTACTAGGAATGGTTGGACTTGATGATCTGATGGGTCTCTTCCAACCTGGTTGTTCTATGGTTCTAAAAGACTGGAGTTCATTTTAGCATGGTTACACTGAGAGGGTTGAACTACTATTAAAAGGCAGCTCTCCGTCCCTCAGCATTTTTTCCCAGCAAATCTTGGGTTGATTTGGAATAAAAGCTGAGCAGCAGGAGCCACATCCCAACCTGCCCTTTTCTGAGGCTTTCAGGGAGGTGATTTGTGCTCATAAAGGGCTGTGAGGGGCTATGTGTGGGCAGGCGCTTTCAGATGCCGCTGTCTGTCGGGTGTGATAGCAGCAAAACCAGCTGGCAGAGAAACTCCTACAGCAGAGCTCAGGCTGCTTCCTTGAGAAAAAAAAAAAAAAAAAAAAAAAAGAAAACACAAATCTGGAAAAAGACTTGAGCTTTTGAACCAGAAAACTTTCCTGACTTTTAATCATTTTGTGCTCAGGAGGCAAGAGACAGCTACATGTTTCTCCTCTTACAAATGTCGCTGCTGTTTTCCATTTATTTCCCTGCCCCATCCCAGGTCAGAAAAATTCAAGAAAAATGCCCCCAAGATGGCCTGAAGTCAACATTTAAATTAAAAAAATCAGAATTCCCAGCCCATAACCCTTTAAATCTCATTAAGAAATCCTCAAAATATTACAGATCGCATACCTGCATTTCCCTAAAGCAAAATGTCAAATATCAGAGAGGTTGTTAATGAATTGGCAAATATAACCTGGTGAACTGTACCAAAATATATTAGAGGAGAAAGTGGGAAGATTAAATTGCAATTAAATGACTTCAGAACATCGAGCCCCAATGCGAAAATGATGCTGACTGTTAAGAGGAGGCAACTTTAACAAAACTGCTGCCTAGATGCTCACATTTAAGCTGCTTCAAAGCATTTTCATATCTCAGAGCAGCTCCGAAAGGAGAGACAAACAACTGAAACCCATAAAGCAAAACAATAAGAGCGCCGATAATTAATCTTGATGCGATTAAGAAGTTGGAGGAGATGGGAAATCTAATTGTGCGACAATTACTTTTATTTATAAGTTTTATAATGAAGTGCCGAGGAAGAAGGTTCTCCGGAGATCCATTCAGCCGTGGGATATTTTTCCAACCCTCATCCATGCGGCGCAGCCATCTGCTGTGTGGATAAACCAGCCGCCTGGCAAGCCCAGTGGCTCCCGGTGCCGATAGCCACCTCCTCGGCTTGCAGAAAGCCAGTGCTGGCTACTGTGGTTGTGTAGGTGCTGTAGCCAATGGCTTGAGATGATTTAGGGGATGACACGTGAGAATTCCTGGCAGGAGCAGAGTTCTGTGTGCCCAACCCTGTCTGGGTACTGAGCTTTTGCCCACCAGTCTCAGGTCTTAGAATCATAGAATCATAGAACAACCAGGTTGGAAGGGACCCATCAGATCATCGAGTCCAACCATTCCTATCAAACACTAAACCAAGTCCCTCAAGACCTCATCCACCCGTGCCTTAAACACCTCCAGGGAAGGTGACTCAACCACCTCCCTGGGCAGCCTATTCCAATGCCCAATGACCCTCTGTGTGAAAAACTTCCTCCTAATCTCCAGCCTAAATCTCCCCTGGCGGAGCTTGAGGTCATTCCCTCTTGTCCTGTTCCCTGGCACTTGGGAGGAGAGCCCAGCTCCCTCCTCTCTACAACCTCCCTTCAGGTAGTTGTAAAGAATAATGAGGTCTCCTCTCAGCCTCCTCTTCTCCAGCCTAAACACCCCCAGCTCTCTCAGCTATTCCTCATAAAGCCTGTTCTCCAGCCCCTTCACCTTTCACCCTTCACTTTCACCCTTCACCCTTCACTCGCCTTTGCAAGGTGCCAATGAGTTGGTCCAAAAAAGCCTGGGAGCTTCTCAGGTTTGTATCGGGGTTTATAGAGGAACCGGAGCTTTCTTGAAACCTTTGAGAGGGAAAAATCAGTCTCGCTCAAGATATTTCCTTTTGATAACATGGTAGTATTTCTTCTTCATTAGGAATGGTTGTTCTGTGATTCTGTAATGGTGAGGCAAGGGAAGAGGTTGTCCAGGGAAGTTGTGGCTGCCCCATCCCTGGAGGGGTTCAAGGCCAGATTGGATGGAGCTTGGAGCCCCTGATGCAGTGGGAGGTGTCACTGCCCATGGCAGGGGTGGGACTGGATGGGCTTTGAGGTCCCTTCCAACCCAAACCATTCTGTGATTCTATTCTATGATTTTACAGAATACATGAATCTCTGACTCACATAACTTCCATGGTACTTCTATGGGGAAGCTTCAACAAAATCACTCCAATATTTCTCAGCTTCCTTGAATTATCCACCTATAAAAGGCTAAAAAGCATTTCCCCTTGCTGCTGAGACTCCTTAGCCTGAGGACACAGAGTGATGCAAGTTGTACCATGAAACTTGGGCACTTGGCGAACATCCCTCCTGCTCCTGGTCCCTGGGGTCAGAGACAAAACTGAGAAGGAAGCGAGGCCGTTTGGGGACGCTCAGGTGGCTGGAGGAAGGACAACAAGCTCAGACCCCTGAACTCCACACCATCATCTTAACACCTCCTTCAACACACTCTGAATAGATTGAGATGACCCTGGATGGGTTACTGGGTTGCTGTCTCCTGCAAGCTTGACTTATGGGAGAAAAATAAGCATGGAAACAGTCTTGCCTTCACATCCACAGCCTCAGTTTGCATGTGCTGGGCCAGGGCAAAAACCTTCAGTGGTTTTGCACAGACTTATTCATCTCTATGGTGAGAGGCACTTGGTGCAATGATCTCTCAAGTCCTCCAGATTTTTAGAATCATTGAATAGAATAGAATCATTGATTAACCAGGTTGGAAGAGACCCACTGGATCATCGAGTCCAACCATTCCTATCAAACCATTCCTATTCATCATAATGTGATGGAGGTGCTCGCTCCAGGGGTGGGAAAACAACCGAGAGCTCTCTCACTGCCATCAGGAGGGTCAGGGTGTGTTGGGCACTGGCAGAGGCTACTCAGGGAGGGAGTTGAGTCCCCTTCCCTGGAGGGGTTTCAGGGACAGGTGGGTGAGGTGTTGAGGGACATGGGTTAGTGTTTGATAGGAATGGTTGGACTCTATGATCCGATGGGTCTCTTCCAACCTGATGATTCTATGATTCTATAACTTCTATTAAAAAGTTCTATTCGAACTTTTTGTTCGAATTAGAAACGTTAAGGGAAATGCTCAGTTGGGAAAAGTTCATTAAAAACCATCAATTTGCTTGCTCATTGGAAATATTTTCCAGCAGGACAAAAGAGAGAGAATTTTGTTTTGAGTAACTGGTGCAGATCTGTGTTTTGAAAAATTCTGTTTAGAAAAGCCCTGTAGCCCCAGTGACCTCCACAACCACCACGTATCTGTTTACTCCTGGCCACTAAAGCTTGATTAGCCCTTATATATTGTTCAATGTGGAACTTTTGGATCTCTAGCTTGGCAGATTCTTTTCTAAGCTTTGCTAAAGCCTTGATAACCTTTCAGCTGGCTGAATGAACAACGTGGAGCTCCAGCAAACAGCCTTGCGGCTAAGGATGAGCACCGCCAGCTGGCCTTGGGCAGCACAACCCAGCACTTGACCTTTTGCTGTTTTTCCATCCTGTAACCTCAACCACTGTACCTGCTGCTGGGATCACAACCATCCAGAGGCGGAGTGGGAATCTCAAGGATAATGGAAATCTTGGCAGCTGTGAGAGCTTTTGAAAGTGCTGCAGGGCTGTGTGGTTTGAATATTGCCTGCTCTCCGCCTTCCTGATCAAGAGTGCATTGTCCTGGGTGGGGGTTTGCTCTGAGAGTTGGGGATGTTGGCAAGGGGCTTCATGACCATCTTTTCTGGCACTGCCATGCTAAGTGTGCATTGAAAAGGATCTGTGGCAGGGAACAGGGCTTGGGGGAGAGCTGAACAAGGGGCTGCTGTTCACACCCTTTCCCAGTACAAGAAGTAAGTTCAGCAAACAACCGCAGGCTGTTCCTTCTCAAGCAGCACTTATCCGGTGGAGCTCCTTGCCGCAGGATGTTGCAGAGGTCGATTCTTTGAGTTCAAAAACATTCATGGAAGGTGCTGGGGGAAAAAATCCACTGAAGAGCTCAAACACAGAAACACCGCCTTACAAAGTCTCTCACGTGCTGGGAGTTTAAATTGTTCTGGATGAGGAGCATCACTGCATAACTGACCTGTTTATACATCACTGGGCGACTCTGAAAGCCAGGATCAGGCCAGACAGAACACAAGTCTGATCCAATAACCTGCCACTGGCGCACAGATGCATCTGGGTTGCTTCTCTCAGCAGCTGTCTCCACCTGCCAACAGTTTCCAGGTGCTGCTTTGAGTCCTATTTTCCTGTCAGTGATGCCTTCATGCCCACATCCTTGCTTGGATATTTGCAGTTTAGCAGAACTGTCTTGACCAGGTTGCGAGATCTTGATGGGTGAAGTGTATGGCTATGCAAAGAGTCCCGGTCACTTTCGCTGAGGCAGAGGGAAGCAAATCTGGAAGCTGGAAAGAGGGAAGCTGGAAAACTGCCAGGAGGAGAGGGACCTGGGGGTGTTGGTCGACAGCCGACTGAACATGAGCCAGTAGTGGGTCAGGTGGTCAAGAAGGCCAATGGCATCCTGGCTTGGGTCAGAAATGATGTGACCAGCAGGTCCAGGGAGGTGATTCTCTCTCTGGACTCAGCACTGGTGAGGCTACTCCTTGAATCCTGTGTTCAGCTGTGGGCCCCTCAGCACAAGAAGGATGTTGAGGCTCTGGAGCGAGTCCAGAGAAGAGCAACAAGGGTGGTGAAGGGGCTGGAGAATAGGTCCCATGAGGAGCGGCTGAGAGAGCTGGGGGTGTTTATCCTGGAGAAGAGGAGGCTGAGAGGAGACCTCATTACTCTCTCCAAGTACCTGAAAGGAGGTTGTGGAGAGGAGGGAGCTGGGCTCTTCTCCCAAGGGACAGGGGACAGGACAAGAGGGAATGGCCTCAAGCTCCACCAGGGGAGATTTAGGCTGGAGATTAGGAGGAAGTTTTTCACACAGAGGGTCATTGGGCATTGGAATAGTCTGCCCAGGGAGGTGGTTGATTCACCTTCCCTGGAGGTGTTTAAGGCACGGATGGATGAGGTCCTGAGGGACATGGTTTAGTGTTTGATAGGAATGGTTGGACTAGAAGATCCAATGGGTCTCTTCTAACCTGGTTGTTCTGTGATTCTATGATTCTATGAAATCAGGAATACCAGGTGTAATGGGAAGGCTGGGGGCTACTGTAGCTCATAAACCTTGGATGAGTATCATGGGACAGCAGATAAAAGGCAATTCTTATCCTTTAGGCCGAGAGTATGCATGTCAAACAGAAAGAAAGCCGTGATGCACCCAAGGGTAGATTCCCAGTGGAATCTAGGAACAGGGACCTGTAAATAAAGGCTTTCTTGCCAGACTCTGAACAAGAGCAGGTGTTTGAAGTATTTCCTGGCTGCCCCGAGGCAATGATTATTTGTGGAGCGAGAGCTTTCTGCCAGTGCCTTTTAAGTAGGGGCAAAACACAGTTTTAATAAACTCTGGATACTGATCATCCCAGGGAGGATCTGTTGGGGTTCTGCTCTGGGGACACTGGGTTGCTGCACCCTCCCCACAGTTGTTGTTCCTAACTGGGAGCCTCAGCCTCTAGGTAGCTCTTATTAATGATGGAGCCTGGCACATTGACATTTCCTGCTAGTGGTTAGATCTGCATTTAATTACTACACAGGGAGGCACTTTTAATCAGAGAAAGAGGTCTTTTTCCTCACGTAATAAAGATGCTTACTGTGGGTTCGACCCTTTGAGCTTTATCCCCATGGATGAGCCACACCTCAAGGATGTGCTGCCTGGAGCATCTGACAACCAACTGCTGGAGGCTTTCCTAGGGTCCTTATGGTGGCTTTGGCAGCCGTGATCTCCACACCAAGAGCCACAGAGCTGCAGTGCCTGCCACTGCCAAGCAGGCAGCTGGGGTGCAGAGGCTGTGTGCAGGTTCTGGTAGCACTGGAAGGCTGGATCTGGACAGACACAGGAGGAGAAGCTGCATGAGCACACGCTGTGGATTTGGCATTGCAGCAGCGATGAGTACTGCAAGGATAACTGGTTACACATGCCTGGATCCACTGTCTGCTGAGGGAGACAGGACAAGACAGCCAGGGATGGTCTCTGCCCATCCTTATCGTAGAATCATGGAATGGTTTGGGTTGGAAAGGGCTTCGAAGCTCAGTCAATTCCACCCCTGCCACGGGCAGGAGCACCTCCCACTGGATCAGGAGCTCCAAGCCCCATCCAACCTGCCCTTCAACCCCTCCAGGGATGGGGCGGCCACCATTGCTACGGGCAACCTGGGCCAGGGCCTCCCCATCCTCACAACAAAACATTTCTCCTTAGTCTCATTTAAATCTCCTCTCTTTCATCTGAAAACCATTGTCCATTTTCACCGAGGATGAATTGTTTTCATCGAGATTCAGTACGGTTGAAGAAGGCTGAAGTTTTCTCAGGCAGAGGAGGCAGCTTGTAGCTCTCAAGAGGATCAGGTTTTTAAAACAGAAGTGGTTTTTTTCCACATTCTAACCCTTATTTTTAAAAAAGTCATTCAGGAAAATTGCAGGGTTTGTTCTTTCCTCACTTTCCAGGAACAGACAAGGTTGCAGGTGACTTTGTGGTAGTGAGAAGCATTTGTCCCAGACTAAAGGGTAAGAATAAGCAGCCCACTTAGAGCATTGTGCCAAAGATTTTCTTCCTTCCCAAAACAGAGGTTAAATACACAGTGGGAGGTGGCAGCTCCCACTGAGTTCAGCAGGAGTCTGGCTATTATGCCCTTCCAAATCTGCCCTGGGCTCATATCTACCAGTTATACTTTAATGAGCTACCATCCTGGGTTTGTTCCACCTCTGTCTGAACCCAAAAACCTTTTGAAGTGTTTTGTTTCTGATAAGCTTGATATTCCAAATCCATAGATGGCTCAGGCAGACATGGGAGTGCCTGTTTGACTCCCCACTGCAGCTCGAGTATTGCTGAGGGTTGAACCAGGCTCTCCAACAGGTGGAGGAACCATCCCTCCTTGCCAGCTTATCAGCTGTCTGAAAGGATGTTGTCTGGGCTGGAGTGCTCCCATGAAAAGTTTTAGCATCAGTGAAATGGCAAAAACAAATGAACAAAAGTCCTTTATTAGGAACATCCCCAGATATTCTCCCCTGGCAGAGCCAGGGGAGATTTCGGATAGACATTAGGAAAAAGTTTTTCACAGAAAGGGTCATTGGGTATTCGAACAGGCTGCCCAGGGAGGGGGTTGAGTCACCTTCCCTGGAGGTGTTTAAGGGATGGGTGGACAAGGTCCTGAGGGACATGGTTTAGTGTTTGATAGGAATGGTTGGACTCAATGATCTGGTGGTTCTCTTCCAACCTGGTGATTCTATGATTCTATGATTCTGTATCCCTGTATTGGTGTGCAGAGCACACCTTTCTCCACCTCATGCTCTTTCCTTCTCTCTACCCTTCCAGACCACATCGTGTGTCCTTGTCACAGTATATTGGGACCTTGACAGGCTTGAAGTGAACCTCATGAAATTCAACAAATCCAAATGTAAGGTCCTCGGGCAAGGCAATCCCAAGCACTAATACAGGCTGGGTGGAGGATGGATTGAGAACAGCCCTAAGGAGAAGGGCTCAGGTCACTGATGGAGGAGAAACTCAACATGAGCCAGCAATGTGCACTCCCAGCCCAGAAACCAACCATGTCCTGGGCTGCAGTGGGACCAGCAGGGTGAGGGAAGGGATTCTGTCCCTCTGCTCTGCTCTAGCGAGACCCACCTGGAGGCCTGCATCCAGTTCTGAAGTCCTCAGCTCAGGGAAGACATGGATGATTCTATATAGTGCTGTGTATACCTCTGTGTCTAAGGACACTCTAATGATCCAACCACAGCCCTAGGTGTCACTGGCATCTGGGCCAAGAAGAGAAATATGATATCTCAGGTCCCTGCTGCGGGGACTATAGCCTTGTACCTGTTGAGAAGGTGTAGAGATACAGAAAAACCTTCATCTCTCTTCTTCTTGTGCTCTTTGTGTGTTGGGTAGGGAAGGTGATCTGGGGTGGGGAGATTTTATTGGAAGGAGAAAGTGTAAAGGAATAAGCTGGACTGAGAGGGCTTGGTACAAGGGGAGTTGTGTTGTTGGTCTTTGTTGGTCACAGGCTGGTGTAGGAGACAGGAGAAGGAGCAGCAGCAGCGTGTGGAGCAAGGAAGTTGTGGCTGCTCCATCCCTGGAGGTGTTCAAGGCCAGGTTGGATGGGGCCACAACCAGTCTGCTCTAGTGGGAGGTGTCCCTGTCCATGGCAAGGGATTGGAACTAGATGATCTTTGAGGTCCCTTCCAACCCAAACTATTCTATAATTCTGTGATTCTATTCTATCGATGAGGTTTTTTTGACTTGCTGTGTTCGCTGGAGGATACCCTGCTCCCTTGCTGGGATGTGCTTGGGAGTGCGGTCAGAAAGCCTCCAGGAGTGTTGGGGTTTGGGAGGCACCTGCAAAGATGGATTTGAATATATACTACAGAGAGGGATTGTTTTAGCTGTTGTCATAGGACTTTCTCAAAGATAGATTGAGTTTTTTGAAACAGGAGGAACTCTTAGGACCTGAGGAAGTTGCCGTGTATTGACAGCCTGCAGACATAATAAACAAATTGACATTGCAGGAATCAATTCATTTTAATTTGGGAGCAAGAGCAGGGAAATGACTGAATTATCTCCTCTCACAGGGATGATCCCAGCAGCACCACGGAATTGGATTTGTTGTTAACTTTTACAGTTATTGTTTTATTGTCTGTCTATCAGGGAAATATATTGAGGACTCCAACAACCACACCTCACAAGGGAAACATATAGGGATGATAAAAATAATCGCACTTTTTAATGATAAGTATCCAAATATTCCATGAGGTTGGTTTTCCTTGCCTTACAGATAAGATCCTTGCCAAGGTTACACCAAATTTGGTGGCAACAGAGCCATTTTGACGCTGCCACAGTCTCCTTCCCATTGTTGCAGGCAGGAGCAAGGGAAGATGAGGACTCATTTCTCAAACTCACCCCATGCAATCTCCATGAATGCTCCTCTACATCTATGATTGCTCTATAGCCTCTTTGGTCCTTTATTGACCTTCACTTTCCTGCACTTGGGTCACAACAACCCTATGCAGAGCTACAGACTGGGAGAAGTCTGTCTAGAAAACTGCCAGGAGGAGAGGGACCTGGGGGTGTTGGTCGACAGCGACTGACCATGAGGCAGCAGTGTGCCCAGGTGGCCAAGAAGGCCAATGGCATCTTGGCTTGGATCAGAAATGGTGTGACCAGCAGGGCCAGGGAGGTTCTTCTCCCTCTGGACTCAGCACTGGTGAGACTGCTCTTCGAATCCTGTGTTCAGCTCTGGGCCTCTCACCACAAGAAGGATGTTGAGACTGTGGAGTGAGTCCAGAGAAGAGCAACGAAGCTGGTGAAGGGGCTGGAGAACAGGCCTTTTGAGGAGCAGCTGAGAGAGCTGGGGGTGTTTAGCCTGGAGAAGAGGAGGCTGAAGAGAGACCTCATTGCTCTCTCCAAGTACCTGAAAGGAGGTTGTAGAGAGGAGGGAGCTGAGCTCTTCTCCCAAGTGACAGGGGACAGGACGAGAGGGAATGGCCTCAAGCTCTGACAGGGGAGGTTTAGGCTAGAGATTAGGAGGAAGTTTTTCCCAGAAAGGGTCATTGGGTACAGGCAGAGGCTGCCCAGGGCGGGGGTTGATTCACCTTCCCTGGAGGTGTTTAAGGGACGGGTAGATGAGATGTTGAAGGACGTGGTTTAGTGTTTGATAGGAATGGTTGGACTCGATTGTCCGGTGGGTCTCTTCCAACCTGGTGATTCTACGATTCTATGATTCACCAATGGATGCAGCATCACTACCACAGGCAGGGTGGGAGTACCTTGGGCTGATGGTTGGACTGGATGATCTCAGATGTCTTTTCCAGCCTTAATGATTCTGTGATTCTATTTATCCCACTGTAATTGGCTCTCCTCTCAGCTTTATTTGCAATTGCTTGCCGTGCCTTGCAGCCCTTTGCAGAGGGATGGGGAGAGGATGCGGGTGAGCAGTGCTGTGGCACCGTTGCCCTGGGAGCCAGGAGAAGGACGAGGCAGTCAAAAGCGGATGAAATCCCACCCTGTCTGCGAGGAGCAAATCCAAACATCTGCTCCTTCTGCTCTTTTTCTATCCCCTCCAGGCAAGTTACAGGAGCCTCTACCACAGCAAAGGGCTTTTAATCAGAGCTAATTACCCACTTCAAACACTTTTTCAGAGATCTTAGGGTCAGTGGCAGTGACGATGTCCCCGTAATAAAGCACATCCTTGGCTGCGTTTCCCCTGAGCAGAGGAGGAAAGTGGGCTCTGGGCTTTGATGGAAGCCCTCTCCTGTGCCACAGAGCAGGTCTCCATGGATAAACAGAAGAGAGCTGATGGGTTGCTCAGGGAGACGATGACATCCATTAGTTCGGCTTGGCGGGTTTAGCAATGCAGGCTGACTTAATTGGATTCTGGCGTGACACAAATCTGTCCAGTCTGGAGCTGGGGACAAAATTAAAGCAACTCAGAGGCTTTCAGCCTTACGTTTCCTTGAGAGCATTTGGCAGAGCACAACTCCCACTGTGGGTGTGACACAGAGGAGATTTTATGCTGCTGGTGATGAAGATCAAGCTGGGGCCAAGTGGGATGGCTGTAACATCCCACAGAAGCTTTTCTGGCTTGTAAACTGAAGCAATGGCTCTAGGGGCTTGTCGGGAATATACTCAACATAACATGGAGATAACCAGTGCCCTGTATGGAGGTCAGCAGGTGTTTGGTTGGTTGGATGAACTCTTTGGGGAAAGCCACATGGAGGTCAAGTCCAAATTCTGCTGCACCTTGAATGTACTTTGACCTTTAAGTCCTTCTCACATGTGCTGCTTTAACAGCAGGAGTTGTGCTGTTAAAGCAACCGTTCTGGATAAGAAGTCCATCCAACTCCGTGCTGTGGCTCCAAAAATGAGCACAAGTAGATCATAGAATCATAGAATCACAGAATAACCAGGTTGGAAGAGACCCACTGGATCATTGAGTCCAATCATTTCTATCAAACACTAAATCATGTCCCTCAGCACCTCATCCACCTGTCCCTTAAACACCTCCAGGGAAGGTAACTCAACCTCCTTCCTGGGCAGCCTATCAAGGGAAGGGCAAGTCCATCCATGCCAAGTGCACTGGCTCCATCCCTGGCTATGCTGTGTGCCCTATGCACGTTTCCACACCACACATTTCCTCTCCCACTCCCATCTCCCTCACAGGACCCAGAGCTCCTGGTCCAGCTCTGGCTCTTTAGGAATCAATGAGGAAATCAGTGGGAGCCAATGAGAGTCCCCAGTCCAAGGTGTGCTGGGGAAGACAACTGTAGGCATCACCAGATTTCAGTCATGCTCATGATTTGCTGATTCTGGAAGAACCAAACACATGTTTCCGATGTGCAGGCTTCTTGAGCCAGGGCTGTCTGTTAGTGGCTTTCCAGCTCTCTTTGTAGATACAATTAAAGTAACTTCTCCATGCCCGGATCAATTCATTCTGTCTTGGACCTCCTTCTCCCAACAGTAAAGACAGATTATAGAATCATAGAATCATAGAATCACCAGGTTGGAAAAGACCCACTGGATCATCAAGTCCAACCATTCCTATCAAATACTAAACCATTAAGTTTATAACTCCCTCTGACAAATCAGCATTGTGGAGGCTGAGGGATGGAAGGCTCTCCTGCTCTTGACTGGACCAGAAGCACAGGCTGTCACCAGCTCTGCTTGGTGCACGGTTGCCTCCTGCAATGCTCTTGGCACCCTGAGGTGCCAGTCGGCAGAAGATGGGTTGTTTCTCCTGCCTAAGCTGCCAGGCCCGGGGAGTCAGGGAGCAGGCAGATGGTGCGGGCAGGGTCTGCCGTCTGCCTGATGCCTTGCATCAGCTGTGCTTTTGGAAGCCTTCTGCAGCCCTGCCCTTGACGTGCTGCTCGGATGCTCACGCTGAGGTCTGTTCTCTACAGTTAGTGCCAGAATTCAGCAGCAGCCCCAAATCCCCTTCTCCTTGCCTGCTCTGCTGTGGTGTTTTCTGGAACATTTGCTGGGGTGGCCACTCTGCAGTCATTTAAACAAGCAATAGCAGAAGCTACAAGTGTCGCCTTCAGCAATGAAGACTTAGAATCATAGAATCATAGAACAACCAGGTTGGAAGAGACCCATCGGATCATCGAGTCCACCCATTCCTATCAAACACTAAACCATGTCCCTCAGGACCTCATCCACCCATCCCTTAAACCCCTCCAGGGAAGGTGAATCAACCCCTTCCCTGGGGCAGCCTCTGCCAGTGCCCAATGACCCTTTCTCTGAAAACTTCCTCCTGATGTCCAGCCTAAATCTCCCCTGGTGGAGCTTGAGGCCATTCCCTCTTGTCCTGTCCCCTGTACTTTGGGAGAAGAGCCCAGCTCCCTCCTCTCTACAACCTCCTTTCAGGTAGTTGTAGAGAGTAACGAGGTCTCCTCTCAGCCTCCTCTTCTCCAGGATAAACACCCCCAGCTCTCTCAGCTATTCCTCAGAAGGTCTGTTCTCCAGACCCCTCAGCAGCCTCGTCACTCTTCTCTGGACTGGTCTTCTCAGGACACTTATCTCCTGCTTCAACATGCTATGATATTTTAGGCTGGGACTGTCTGCAAGGAGGCCACCTCAGGCTCCATCCCTGGAGGTGTTCAAGGGCAGGTTGGATGGGGCTTAGAGCACCTGATCCAGTGGGAGGTGTCCCTGCCCATGGCAGGGGTGGGACTGGATGGGCTTTGAGGTCCCTTCAAACCCAAATCATTCTGTGATTCAATGATGGGATGTGTTCACAATGGGTTTGAGGTTTGCCCATCCTGCAGAGAACTGGGCTGAGAATCCCACAGTTCATCGCTCAAGGATTCCTGAGCCTCCCTGAAGCCTCTGACTGGTGCAATGCCTCCCTGAGCCTCCCTGAAGCCTCTTCTTGGGCAATGGCAGCAACTTTTATTTTCTTTCCAAGGAGAGCAAGTGGCTACACAAGACATGAAACAATGGGATACAGAGCCCTTTGCCGTCTACAGGAGACATTCTACTTATTCATAGCTTTCCCCTTCTGTCTTACAGTCTTCTTGACCTAATGAAACCTAGGATGATCCATGCTAAGTCAGACAAAAGCCCTCAGGAGGAGAAAATGGGACAGAGGTATTCAGAGACCCCTCTTCTATCAGTGCCCGGGCTCTGTAGCGTGTTCTGCTCTGAGAAGGAGGGAAAGAAATGCTGGAAATGCATTACAGTGAAAGAAAATAGCTGCTCCGAATGATGTCCAGCAAATGGTGTCTGAGAAAATTTAAACAAAGGCTGAGAATGTGGAGAGGAGATGAGGGATTCAGGGAAACCTCTTCTGCTAAAGATTAAACAATTGAAAGAGCGGATGGAGAAGGCATACAAAGAAGATGAATTATCCAAAGATGGGGAAGGGCTGTTCCTCTGATTGTGGATACGCAAGCATGAAGTTATCAAGCAGTAATTTCAGAGCTCCTCCAAGGCACTATCTGCCCCATGGCAAGGACTCAGGCCAGGGAACTCATCAGCACCTGATGTGACACAGGCAGAGGGAATTCAGCTTGATAAAACTAATGGCACAGTCCAAGTTCACTGCAAGTGCAAGCCCAGGCTTTCTAAGAAGCGCTTTTGTGCTTTAGAATGAAATCTTTCAAGTTCATTTGGCTTCTGGCTGACTAGGTGGTTGCGACCTTGTGGAATGGGAAAGGTGTTGAAGTTGTGGGCTCATCGCAATTTCCTTTGATGCATTTTTTACAGCAAATTCAGCAGAAACACTTCCAGATCCTCTCCCTTCTAATCTCCTTCCCCTCTCTCTGTATTTCAACTCTCTGGCCAGAGCTCTCGTGTCAATTTTGACAACATGATCTCTGCTGTTTCAATAATGCAGAAATAAGGGAGGGGGGGAACAGGGGGGAGAAGTGCTTTTATTGACATTATTTGTTACGCATCCTGCACTGAGATTAAGGATTGGCTGGAAAACCTGTTCCTGTGCTGCGATTCACAGGGAAAACTTACAGCAAGAGTAGGAAATGGCACAGAAATATTGAGGATATTCTGAGTTTGTTGCTTCTGTGCTGGTAGGTGACATTAAGTCCACGTAATACATGTCAGAGTGATATAAAGTCAAATATGGAGAACCAAATTTTTCAGTTTTCAATCCAAAATCTTTAGCTCATGATGAGCTGGCGAGATGACATTTAAAACTCTCCTATTGCACCCATTAAGGTGGAAAATCTCCTGTTTTATTTCATTCTTGACATCACTCAATTCAATTGTTCATTCAATCATAGCTGCTCGGAGAACTGGGGTGAGATTTGATTTAAAATTCATATACTTTTTATGACGATCCAGATCAAGAGAAAGACACCTCCGGAGGAGGGCATGAAGATGATATGAGGGTTGGAGCACATCCCATATGAGGACAGGTTGAGAGAGTGTGTTTAAGCTAAAATTATTTTAATGTTTTTCAGCTGAAAAAGGAGAAATTTAGATGAGAGGAACATAGAATCATAGATTCATAGAATAACCAGGTTTGAAGAGACCCACTGGATCATCAAGTCCAACCATTCCAATCAAACACTAACCCATGTCCCTCAGGACCTCATCCACTCATCCCTTAAACACCTCCACGGAAGATGAATCAACCACCCCTCTGAGCAGCCTCTGCCAGTGACCAATGACACTTTCTGTGAAAAACCTTTTCCTAATGTTCAACCTGAACCTCCCCTGGTGGAGCTTGAGGCCATTCCCTCTCATCCTGTCCCTTGGGAGAAGAGGCCAGCTCCCTCCTCTCCACAACCTCCTTTAAGTAGTTATAGAGAGCAATGAGGTTTCCTCTCAGCCTCCTCTTCTCCAGGATAAACACCCCCGGCTCTCTCAGCCACTCCTCATAAGACCTGTTCTCCAGCCCCTTCACCATTTTGTATTTAGTTTCTATCAAAGTGATGGTGACACCAGGTTGTCTGAAGAAACTATACACATGACTCTGCTGTGGCCCCAGGTTTATGACTGCAGAGAGGTTTTCTCATCCACAGATGCTCTGGAAAGCACCAGCCTGTCTGTCAGCAAAGGCTCTGCCAGATGGGGGAATTACCTGTTGTCTCATGTGGACCGTCTTGCACAGGAGGCAGAGATGCTTCATTTCAGGTGCTTTCTCCTGATTCTCAGCCAGCTGAAATACGGCTATGGTTCTTTTATTATTGACACCTACAAGTGTGATCATAACAGCAAGGAAAATACACCTGTCTGTTGTTTGCTGGGAAAATTACTGCTCCTAAATGAGCCATAAGCACAGGCTGCAGCTGAGCTCAGAGAATGGCTGACTACATGAAAGCATAAACCTTTGTTTTACATAGAATGATAGAATCACCAGATTGGAAAAGACCCACTGGATCATCGAGTCCAACCATTCCCATCAATCACTAAGCCATGTCCCTCAGCACCTCATCCACCCGTCCCTTAAACACCTCCAGGTAAGGTGACTCAACCCCCTCCCTGGGCAGCCTCTGACAGTGCCCAATCCATGATAATAACGGAATATAGAATCATAGAATCATAGAACAACCAGGTTGGAAGAGACCCATCGGATCATCGAGTCCAACCATTCCTATCAAACACTAAACCATGTCCCTCAGCACCTCATCTACCCGTCCCTTAAACCCCTCCAGGGAAGGGGAATCAACCACCTCCCTGGGCAGCCTATTCCAATGCCCAATGACCCTCTGTGTGAAAAACTTCCTCCTAATCTCCAGCCTAAATCTCCCCTGGTAGAGCTTGAGGTCATTCCCTCTTGTTCTGTCCCCTGTCCCTTGGGAGAAGAGCCCAGCTCCCTCCTCTCTACAACCTCCTTTCAGGTAGTTGGAGAGAGCAATGAGGTCTCCTCTCAGCCTCCTCTTCTGTAGGCTAAACACCCCCCAGTTCTCTCAACCTCTCCTCAGAGGGCCTGTTTTCCAGCCCCTTGACCAACTTCATGGCTGTTCTCTGGGTCAAAATATGGTCAAAAGTTCATGTTCTGCCATGAATTCTCACGATGAATTCAGGTAGGACTGTTGGCCACAGTTCTTGGTTGGCAGCTAAAGGTGATGGCACAGAGCTCGTGAATCAGCTAAATAGCCTAGACTCCCAGCTCCCTTTAGCCAGGTGCCAGATCCCCGATTACATCCATAAACTGGTGCTGGAGAACTTCTCTAAATAGTTTTCATTTTTATTGAGTGTACGAAGTGTTTGGACCTCGTTTTAATGGTCTTGAGAGCCAATTATGGATGGATATAACACCCTGGGCCCAGTTAAGCATTTTCACTGATGCTGATGAGTTTCCATGAATTAATTTTCCATTGAATTGAGTTACTTTATTTCAGTGAAAATCTTGAAAGGAAAAAAAGAGGGGGGCTGCCGTAGAAAAGGCAGCTCGCTCAGCCCAGTGCTCTCGTTCCTCTCTGCAGTACTGTCATCCCTCTCCCTCTGGTGCACTGGGAGGAGAGAGAGAAGGGATTTCAAAGTGGTGGCAACGCTGCTGCTCTTATCTTTAGCAGGATTTGAAAGCACGTGGGAATCCCACCTGAGACTGCAATTCCCTTCCCTTCGTCATTCAGTTGTAAGCACTTCGCAGGCAGCACCAGGGGAGTTGCAAACACCCCTCGTATTGCAGGCAGGATCTCAGCAATCCTCTCAAAGCCGTTTCACCAGCAGCCCCTGTGTGAAGTGAGAAAGGGCAGACCAAGAGCACTCCGTGTGGCTTTTCTCCAGGAGACCCCAAGAACATGAGAATTAAACTGAAATATCACAGTATTTCCCATGTGAGCATCACAAACAGGGTTTTCCCCTCGTTCTTTCCTGCGGAAACAGGGGACAGATGGTCATGAATATAACTGGACCCAAGGAAGACGATAATGGTGACTGTATTTTTCTCTCCCACAAAGAAGCAGTTGGATTGAGATGCCTCTGGCAGCTGGATGTGTTGCTGCTTCAGAGGCTCTGCTGCTGAAATCTCTGCTTTGTATCTCAATAAAAGATCTCTCTGCCTCTCCTCCCTCTGTAAAGAGCACAACCTATATTTAGAGTGTTTAGAGTTGCGTATTTAAGCGGCAAGCTTAATTAAATTCTCCTGGTGAAGGAATCAGCCCCTATTGCCTCTTCAGTATCCTAACCACTGACTGCTCTGCTGTAAACACTGCCCAGAGCTGGAGGGTGACCAAATTCATATGGGGACTTTCTGCTCTGGTCTTTGGACCCCAAGAGAGGATCCCAGATCGGTGGAACTGCAGGGTTTAACTCAGAGCTGCTGCTCAGGAGGAGGATGAGGATAAAACTCTCTTCTCACCTTGAAGCATGGAGAAAAAAAGAACCTTTTTCTGGGTGTTTTTTTACCAGCATTGGGTTTTAGGAGAAGGGAGGAAATTCTCTGCTCTTTCCTGCAGGATGGTGCCCAGAAGATATCATCATACATTTGTTTATTGAATTAAAAAAGAATGTAATCCTCTCCTAGGCCTTCTGCCGTCCCTGTATGAGGGCATGCACAAATAATGGAAACACATCTTCAGTTATTTATCTGAAGAGAAATGTGTAATGCATTACGATTTGTTCCACTTGAACTGGAGTCCAGTATCCTGCACTTGGTACATTAAGCCATAACAGAATTACACCAGGAGCCAGAGTCCTAGTGAAGATGAGGATCTGCTGGGGTCAGTGGGAGAAGATGTCCCTCAGATCTCAGACTGAGTAGCTCTCTGTCCCTCTTTCCCACATGTAAGGTGAGTTGGTCCTGTAGCAATAGGATAAGGAGTAATGGTGATAGGTTAGAAGAGGGGAGATTCAGACTAGATATAAGGAAGAGATTTTTTTATGATGAGGGCAGTAAAACACTGGCCCAAGTTGCCCAGAGAGGTTGGTAGTTGACCTGTCCTGGGTTGAAGACATCCTTGCTCGTGGCAGAGGGGATGGACTGGATGACCTTTAAAGGTCCTTTCCAACCCAAACCATTTTATGTAGCTAAAAGGACATTTCTCTGCCATGCAACATCAAGTAAAATCAAATAATAGATGGAAGGGAAGAGTGAGCTAAAAACTGTAGCATTGCCCTCATGAGACAGGGCAATGAGGCATCCAAAACCAGCCAAAATCAGCCTGGGCACAGGAGCCCAGGTCCAGCTGTACAAGTCCAATGGAGAACTACCTGTTGCCATGCAGGAGACCTGCAGGAGAGCGAGGGTTTTGAGGTCTCAAGAGGTGTGACCAGCAGGTCCAGGGTGGTTATTCTCCCTCTGTACTCAGCACTGGTGAGGCTGCTCCTTGAATCCTGTGTTCACTTGTGGGCCCCTCAGTACAAGAAAGATGTTGAGGTTCTGGAGCAAGTCCAGAGAACAGCCACGAAGCTGGTGAAGGGGTTGGAGAACAGGCCCTATGAGGAGCATCTGAGAGAGCTGGGGGTGTTTATCCTGGAGAAGAGGAGGCTGAGGGGAGATCTCATTACTCTCTACAACTCCCTGAAAGGAGGTTGTGGAGAGGAGGGAGCTGGCCTCTTCTCCCAGGTGTCAGGGGACAGGATGAGAGGGAATGGTCTCAAGCTCCACCAGGGGAGATTTAGGCTGGAAATTAGGAGGAAGTTTTTTCACAGAAAGGGTCATTGGGCATTGGAATAGTCTGCCCAGGGAGGTGGTTGATTCACCTTCCCTGGAGGGGTTTAAGGGACGGGTGGATGAGGTCTTGAGGGACTTGGTTTAGTGTTAGATAGGAATGGTTGGACTCGATGATCCAATGGGTCCCTTCCAACCTGGTTGTTCTATGATTCTATGATAAATCTTCTTTCTTAGCTGCACTGGGGAGCAATTTCCAGGCCTACCTTAAGGACAATGAGCCCATCTAGTTCCCAGCCCTCTTTGTCCACACTGACCAATATAGTCTAAGGAAAAGTTTAATGTATAGAGGAGGAGGAGACTGGTGAAGATCCTAATAGATGTAAAAGCTGATCTTTGCTCTGACAGTGTGACCCAGCCTGTTCCTCTCCTCCCTGGAAATTTGGATTTGAATGCACAGAGAGCATGTGCACATCAGCTATTTTTGCAGCAGAGAGCCAGCAGCCAGTGCTCTTTGCCACCTGCCAGAGATCAGACCTGAGAGGAAATGTTGCACCACATCAACGCTGAAAGGACCTTGGTGCCCCTTCCTGGATAAGAAACAGCCTGAGCATCAGCTGTGTGGGTACTTGAAATTCTCTACCAGCTATAGCAGGAGGGGGAGCTTGTTAATCCACTGCTGTTGAGATGCTGTCGTACAGCTCAGCTGGAGAGAGCAGAGGTTATCCTCTCCTGTGCTGTTTGTTCACCTCCGCACCTCCCCAGGTAGGGCTTGCCAGGCTGATTCAAACAAACAGCTCTGTGTTTCTGGCTGAAACATCCACGTCGTGCTCCATTTTGGGCCCTTTGTGACAATGACAGCACAAGGATGCCAGCATCGACAGGGATGTTACTGTTCCTGCTCTTCAGGCTGGTATTTCAGGTAGGATGCTCTGTCTCCCCGAACCAACACCGACAGGGTTAAATGCAGCACCCACGCTCTGCCAGAGCCCCAGGGACATGGTCTTTTCGGTGCCTGCTGTTGCAGCTCATGTTCTCACTGTACTTGTAGGAATAATATGCTTTATTGATGACTTTTTATTTCCTGTTGGAATGGCATAAATATGTATACTCACATTGTGAGTGCATTTATATCAGTGAAAATGACTGCTAAGCCCCAGCCCAAGGAGAACATAAAAATGAAGCTGGATTTGATTTTAAATAAAGACATAGAGGGATGACATTCAGCTTCTCCACGATCTGCCTCTATTTGCATTCTTAATGCGTTTCGAACACCCAAATGGGATAAATGCAGGGACCAGGTCTAAACTCTTGAGGGATGACAAACTGCTGTGCTCTCAGGCTGGGAAAATGTCCCTTAAATGTTTACCAAAGGCTCTGTCTTGGCCCCTGTAAGCACTAGGGGGAAATGGGGCTACCCTTAAAGGGCTGTCAGACCCCCAAACGGGGTTGTCTCTTTTCTGACCTGGGGAATGGGTGTATTGGATGCTCCTAGAAATGGAGTAGTCAGGGAGGGTGCTCTGGTTTGGCCCTTGTAAGCACTGGGGGGACACGGGGCTGCCCTTAGAGAGCTGTCAGGCCCCCAGACAGGGTTGTCTCTTTTCTGACCAGGGGAATGGGTGTATTGGATGCTTCTAGAAATGAGTGTATTGTATGCTCCTAGAAATGGAGTAGTCAGGGAGGGTGACCCTGCTTTTTACAAGGATGCTCCCCAAAGGGTCGGTTGCTGGACCCTCCCTGCCTGCACCCTACCTGTGCCCCTCTGTCGTGTTTTGATGCCAGCACAGTTTGACTGGCAAAATGACCCCTCGTGTTCTGCAGAAAGGAGGCCACCGTGCCTTGACAGTGTAATCATGTAAGCCTGTCAGCTTACAGCAAAGAGGGCAGCAAGGATCATCTTGAAAAGCTGCCCAATGTCTTATGAGCCAGCTCGAGTCAGCCCCTTCCTTAATGCATCAACACAACACATTTACACAGCGCGACTGAAATGAGAGCATGACTAAAATACTAGTTAGTAGGGAAAGCAGGCTGAGGTGGCCCTTGTAGTCTTGCAAGACACTTGGGCTGGAAGGTTGTGGAGGGCTCTTTATCGGGGTGTGCAGTGATAGGAGGAGGGGGAACCATTTGAAGCTGAAAGAGGGGAGATGATTGTTTTCTCTTTTTTTTTTTTTTTTTTTTTTTTTTTTTTAACCCACAGCCTTCTCTTCTCCAGGCTGAACAACCCCAACTCTCTCAGCCTGTCCTGGTACAGGAGGTTCTCCAGCCCTCAGATCATCTCCGTGACCTCTTCTGGACTCTCTCCAATATCTCCTTATCCTTCCTGTGCTGAGGACTCCAGAAGTGGACACAGGGTCCAGGTAAGGGTTGCTAACAAACCTTTGTCTTCCTCTGTCTTCTTACCCCTCTGTGAGGGGCTGAACTTCAACTTAACTTTAGCTCATTGCCCTGGTTTATGAGGGGAAAAAAAGCCATTTCCATACAGAAGGATTTGTCTGCCAGGTGTTTGTGTGGCAGGAGGGACAGAAGCAACACACTATTAGGGATTTGCTCCAGCAAATTCTTCCACCTCCTTCTTTTCAGTAGCAACAGTCTTAATGTTACTCAGTCTCGTAAGAGCTTATCTGTTGGGAAAACTTTGTGTATTTCAGGTCCTACATCACCAATGCATTCTCAAGGTTTAAATCTGAGTTTGGACTTGTAGCTGTGGGCACATTTTCTTTCCGCAGAGGGGTGGGACAGGCAAATACCAGCTTGATGCCTTTGTGGGCACAGTACAGCCTGGGCCAGTGTGACAGCAGCACCCCATGTCCTTGCAGTGCTGGGTCCAAGCAGACACACAGCCCCTCCGAGGCGTTCACGAGCTCCAAATCGGCACCACACTAATCATAGAATCATAGAACAACCAGGTTGGAAGAGACCCATCGGATCATCGAGTCCAACCATTCCTATCAAACACTAAACCATGTCCCTCAGCACCTCATCTACCAATCCCTTAAACCCCTCCAGGGAAGGTGAATCAACCACCTCCCTGGGCAGCCTATTCCAATGCCCAATGACCCTCTGTGTGAAAAACTTTCTCCTAATCTCTAGCCTAAATCTCCCCTGGAGGAGCTTGAGGCCATTCCCTCTTGTGCTGTCCCCTGTCCCTTGGGAGAAGAGGCCAGCTCCCTCCTCTCTACAACCTCCTTGTATGTTTCTTACAATGCTTCTTACCCTTGCTCTGTTGCATCTCCTGATCTCGGCTGCATCCTTTTAGCTCCTCAGTGCTTCAGTTGTGTTTGTGTGTGTGTATATGTGTGTGTGTGTGTGTGTGTGTGTGAATCATGCTGTTACCTTCTCTCCTTCACAGGGGTATTGAGGAGGCAGGGTGCATCAGGATCCCTAGATGAAAGAGTCCTTAGAAATGCAAAGGAGGAATACTCCTCATTAGCAAATGCACTGTGGAAAAGACAACACAGCAGGAAGAGGCTGGAGTGAAAAAGACAGCACAGATGCGAAACCATAGCAGAAACACCCATCAAGGAGCAGATAATGCAGGTGGATGTGGCAAGGGGAGAGCTGAAGTGGGCACTGCCTGTTACAATTCATTAATGCAGCAAAGCCATAACATATCAGCTCTGTATCAGGAAGAAAATAATTGAATCTATTTCATATGAATTAAGTGGAGAGTGTCTGGGAGAGCTCAGCCCCCACCCCTGAGCTCCTGCAGTCCTAGCCCAGGTGCCTGCAGTTTTCTCCGTGTGGGTGATGTTCAGTTCTGGGTCCCTCACCACAAGAAGGATGTTGAGGCTCTGGAGCGAGTCCAGAGAAGAGCAACGAAGCTGGTGAAGGGGCTGGAGAACAGGCCATGTGAGGAATGGCTGAGAGAGCTGGGGGTGTTTATCCTGGAGAAGAAGAGGCTGAGAGGAGGCCTCATTGCTCAACTGGCTGAGAGGAGGTTGTGGAGAGGAGGGATCTGGTCTCTTCTCCCAAGTGACAGGGGACAGGACGAGAGGAAATGGCCTCAAGCTTCACCAGGGGAGATTTAGGCTGGACATCAGGGGGAAGTTTTTCACAGAAAGGGCCATTGCGCACTGGCAGAGGCTGCCCAGGGAGGTGGTTGATTCACCTTCCCTGGAGGGGTTTAAGGGATTGGTGGATGAGGTCCTGAGGGACATGGTTTAGTGTTTGATAGGAATGGTTGGACTCGATGATCTGGTGGATCTCTTCCAACCTGGTGATTCTATGATTCTATGTGTCCTGTTGGCTTTCCCGATGGGCCCCAGGTTTGCAGCAGCTGCTGACTAGAGCCAGGTGGTGATTGATTTTTGCAGATACTGAGGTGGGACCGGCTGGTGTTTGTGGTGAGGGGATTTGAAACCGCAGGATGGAGGTTATTTCGCAGCTAAAGCAAACAGCTTCCTTACTGCCAGGCATCTGTGGTGACTCTGGCTGTGTCTGGGAGATGCTCTGATAGCTGCTGGCAGAGGTCCTCTCAGATCTGCACAGGAGACCACTGCGGTTCCTCTGCTGCAGGTGTGTGGTGCATGATGGAGAGACAAAAGAGCCAAACCCTTCAAGGCAGCCGGGACTCTCATGTCTGTCAGTAAATCCTCTTGGCATGCTCTGGTTGTCAGGTGCTGCTGAATTTTGCAGGATCAATAGAAAAGGGTCCAGCACTTCACAGGATTAGACCCTTTGCACACTCAGCAAAGTCATACAGGTTGTCCATAATAAAACAAGGACACGAGTCCCAATCTGCCAAGTCCCCTTTCTGAGCCTTAGGATGCTCTTTGCTGCTATGTAAAGATTTTTTATAATCTGTAGCTAAGCATCTCTTTGATGACAGCATTCGATTTTGCTTTTCTTTGCAACTCATCCAACACTGTAAAATGGCCTTTATCACACTCGGATATCTCTTGTTAATAAAGTGCCAGGAATTCATTAAGCACAAGGACTGAATGGGGTCAGGATGACAAGGAGAAACTCCACCACAAGAGGAAGTCAAGAGGCTGAACCTTGGCAGAGCAGCTGGCAGGAGCATCGCTTGCAGAGAGACTGGTGTCACTGGGGGTCACTGGGAAGGATGCAGGATCCTTCAGCCTCTTAAGAGCATTAATTGTTGACAGCAAGCTGAAGGCTGGATCTCAGTGCTCCACAGCCTGGGGATTTGTAGGGAAATGCTCACGCTGCTTTGGCTCTCTGTAAATGTTTTCTAGGCGTGAGTGGTTTGGAGGGGGGGGCTGGGTGGTGAGCACTGGGATGGGCACTGTACTGCACAGCTGGAGCGTGTGTTGTGTTCCCAGGAGTGGAGAGTTACACATCTCCTCATAAAATTAAAGTGTGTCGTTTAAAGAGCAAAACGAGAAAAAGGCTAATCCTGGAGCAGCAGTGGTGACAGCTGCTTTCCAGCTCCGCACACAGACTGTACTGCTGGAGCCATTTCCGAATGCAACCCCCTCCTCTGCCTTCCTTCCACCCCAGGCTGCAGGGATGCCAGGGCTCTCTGGAGCCTGCGCACCCCCCTCTCTTCATCCACTCCCTAAAACATCTGCCAACTCGTGGGTACCAAAGAGCACAGAGAGGAAACCTTGGCCAAGTACTCACCTTGGAGCCCTGTGGCCAGTTGTGGAGTTCTCAGCAAAGGAAGGAGGTGGAGCTGTGGGAACCAGTCCAGAGGAGGCCATGGAGATGGGTTGAAGCATGTCCTTTATGGAGACAGGCTGAGAGAGTTGGGGTTGTGCAGCCTGGAGAAGAGAAGGCTCAGGGGAGGGAGACCTTAGAGCAGCTTCCAGTACTGAAAGGGGCTCCAGGAAAGCTACGGAGGGGCTCTGGATCAGGGAGGGCAGAGATAAGAAGATAGGGAATGGTTTTGAAATGAGAGAAGGGAGATTGAGATGACATCTTAGGGAGAAAAATTTTCTTGTAAAAATAGGTTTTCTGGTTTCCCAGAGCAGTGGTGGCTGCCCCATCCCTGGAGGTGTTCAAGGCCAGGTTGGATGGGGCTTTGATCACCCTGATCCGGTGGGAGGTGTCCTTGCCTGTCACAGAGGGTGAGACTAGATGAGTTTTAAAGTCCCTTCCAACCCAAACCATTCTGCGATTCTAAGGTACATATTCTCATCACCGTGTTCAGGCTTTTGGCAGCTGCATGATGCTTCTGTTGTCCAGCTGTCCAAAAGACCTTCACAATAACTAGCGTAGAAGCCATTTTAGCTGCAGGCATCATTAAGAAGTTCATTGCTTGCACACAATAACTGCTGTCTGATTCCATAGTTACTGCAGTGTTACATTAAGTCTGAAATGGAGAACTATTTTGTGGTAATTTGTGATTTCAAAGAGGAATAGATTTTGCTTGAAAGGATGAGATCCCAGCTGCTCAAGAGCAGGTAAGGAACTGCCTGCCCTAGAAGTTTTCAAGAACTGGTTAGGCAGCCCTTCAGATCCATGATTTATACCTTGTTTGAGCTGCTTTTTCAAGTATATGAACAAAAAAAATATAAAGTGAGTTTGCTAACTAAATTTCTCAGACTGGAAATCCCCACAGACCATCACAAAAATCACTGAATCATTAAGGCTGGAAAGGACCTCTCACCTCATCAGGTCCAACTTTCAACCCAACCCCAACGTACCCACTAAATCGTGTCCCCAAGTGCCATGTCTACACATTTTTTTAACCCCCTCCAGGGATGGAGACTCCACCGCCACCCTGGGCAGCCTCTTCCAGTGCTTCACCTCTCAAAATGGACAATGTCATGATAGAACTGGTCAGCCACCAGTAGCAGCGTTCTGAACACTAAAATTTCCAAAAGCGATGAAAAACTTGGTGTATCTCAGGCTTAGGGTATGCAGCATGTTCTAGGAATTCAGGCTGGGCTTCAATAATCTGAATTTTTCAGTCCACTTGAGACTCCTGGGGGTTATCCCATCCCATCCCATCCCCTCCCATCCATGCTACTAGTGGCCTCGTGGCATCAAGCCAGATCAACACATTTGAATTAACAAATTAACACTGATTTGTCAAAAGACCTTGAAAGAGAAATGATGGAAGGCTGGGAGGAATAAAAGGGAAAAACCTCCAAAACAAATCAACAGTCTCAAAGCTGAGTAAGTCACTTCTCTAACATGTGACCAAATTATCTCCTAATAGCTCCACAAATCCTAGCAATGGAGTGAAATCGCAGCCAAGCCCTTGGTGTGGCAGCATGCAGTGCTGCTTAATGAATTCCTATTGTTCTTTACCTGCTTTGCTCCTGGGCCACTGTGCTGGCATGTTCCTGGTGGTTGGAGGCAGCCTGTTGTATTAAACTTGCTGGAGGGTGTGGATGCACCTGCAGTGGCTGTAAATAGTTTGTAAATCACTTCAGAGAGGGGTAGGGGCAGGAGTAGTTGACTTTCTTCTGCCGTCATTTCTGAGCTTCATCTCCACTGACATATGGGACAGGGATAGGGCATTTCTTGAGCATGACCGGACAGGGGATTTCTTGAGCATGAACATGACCCTGAGCATTGACTATTCATCTGTCAACATGCTCCCTGGCACAATACTGGCCTGTGCCAAGGGTGCCGTCCCAAGTGATGCTTGTGTATAGCTCGAGAGAGAAACCTTATCTCCTGAAACTGGGACATCCATTTGCTAGCAACCCAAATGTTTGCTGGAAACAGTACTGGAGGTCCTCCCTGAAAGGAGGTTGTGGAGAGGAGGGAGCTGGATTCTTCTACCAAGTGACCCAAGGGACAGGGGACAGGATGAGAGGGAATGGCCTCAAGCTCTGCCAGGGGAGGGTCAGGCTGAACATTAGGAAAATTTTTTTTATGGAAAGGGTCACTGGGCAGTGTCAGAGGCTGCCCAGGGAGGGGGTTGAGTCACCTTCCCTGGAGGGGTTTAAGGGATGGGTGGACGAGGTGCTGAGGGACATGGGTTAGCGATTGATGGGAATGGTTGGACTCGATGATCTGGTGGGTCCTTTCCAACCTGGTGATTCTATCATTCTGTCATTTTAGTGAACAGCAGCATGGAGAGCCCTGCTTGAAGGCACAGGCCCATGATGGAGCAATGCCCAGTTTGGTGGTATAGACGTACTCGTAGCCTTTTTGATAGGAATGGTTGGACTCGATGATCCAGTGGGTCTCTTCCAACCTGGTGAGTCTATGATTCTATGATTCACAATTACCTGTGCTGCAAACACTGCAGAGGGAACACCATCTCTGCCGTTGCCTCTGCAGAGAGTCCTTTGATGGTGCTACACATCCATCACAGCTCCTCTAAGTCTGATGTCTAAATCCAGGACTGGCAGAGCTAGTGGAAGTGTGTCACTAGACTACAGCAGTCTTTACATCAGGCAGTTGGCCCCACATGACTGGGAGAGGCTCTGGTTGCCTGATGCTGAGTAGTGGCAGTGCAGAGTGTTGCAGTACCATGAGGTCCTGGCTGCTTTGAAGCCCCAGTGGACTTGATGTAGAGGAAACATCTCACCCTGCCTTCATCTTCGATCTGTGTTCTTCCCATGGAGCTGTGGAACTGGCTTTCACAGTGAAGCTGTCCATGAGATGCTAAGCTAGAAAGTCCTTCAGATCTGTCTCCTCTAGATCACTCGGCAGCAAACAGACAGTAGCTTCTGCTCACTCTGAAAGTGGATCTGAGCTACTGCCTGAAGCAGGACTTGTACATTGGCTATTTCACTCCATGTTTAGCATCTGAAAACCATCAGCTTCTCTGTGAACCTTCTCTTGCCAACGCTGCTTTTGAGCTGAGTGCCACGGTGCAGGTGTAGGCGCAGTCCCTGGAGGACATTGATTCTTCCTTCTCTGTTGAGTGAAGTGAAATACAATCTCCGTTGCTGCATTGCGAGGAGCATGGGAAGGATTCTGCCTGTCTGGATACTCTAATTAATCAGATTTGGTTCAGTTCCCTCATCTTGGCTCTGAGCTGCGCATTAGTTCACGATCAAGAGCTGCACCAGAAAAGGCTGATGTTTTCCCTTCCCTCCTGCCAGGCCAGGGAAAGCAGTGCAAGAAGGTTTGGAAAGCCACTGCTGAGTGATCTTGTTCTTAATTGTGCTCCACGGGCTGGATTCATAAAAGCAGGATGACACCTCATGTTGTTCCTGCTCGGTTTTCTGCTGAGTTCATTTACAAGCAGGGGCTCCCTTCTTTGTACTGAAGAAACATCATTTGTTGCTCTTGCTGCTGTGGCTGGTGAGGGTTTCAGGCAGAGGGGAAGGAGGGAATATTAGAAAACCAAACCTAGACCCAGGGTGGCTTTTATTCACACGGTGAATAAATTGCAAAGGCAGTAACTAGGATTCATATATGTGTGTGTTTTTGTGGCTGCAAGGATCATAGTGGCTGGTGGCACTGCACAGCTCAGCCTCTTGACATCCTACCTCAAAAGGGATGAAGGGCTTTCAGCTCTCAGAGGCTCAACTGGATGAAGTAAAATATTGCCAGCCTGCAATACACTCAGACAAAAGTCAGTCTCTGGTCACAAACATCCAGATCTTATTCATCCTTGTGAATGAATCTGCTTCTGTGACCTTCTCACCGGTGTGTGTTTCATGCCCACACAACCAGGGCAGGAAATCTTGGGGTACAGAGTTTTATCTGTGTGTGGGTCACTGTTTACTTCTAGCCTTTTCCCACCCATCATTAAAAATTCATCTACAGGTTCTGTCTTGTTTAACACTAAAGTTGCTGACACTAATGCTGATTTATCTGGAGCTTCTTTATGCTTTGGGTCCGACCATACCACAGTTGGATACCCATCTCCCAAACCCCACTGTCCCACTGCTGGTTGTTAACTTCTGTGCAATGTGCGATAGTGCAGAGAGAAAAGGAGCAGATTTAGGGGCAGATTTAGACTTTAAGGGGCAGATTTAGGCTTGATATAAGGAAGAATTTCTTCACCATGAGAGTGGTGAGACACTGGAACAGGTTGCCAAGAGAAGTTGTGGCTGCCACATCCTTGGAGGTGTTTAAGGCCAGGTTGGATGGACCCTTGGGCAGCCTGATCTAGTGGGAGGTGTCCCTGCCCATTACAGGGGGTTGGAACAAGATGATCTTTAAGGTCCCTTCAAAAACCAAACTATTCTATGATTCCGTGAAAATAGTTGAGCCATAACCAGCAAAATCTGAGTCCAAGCTGAAATGTATATTTCGGTGTGAGGGAACTGAGTCTTATCTCCTCCATCCTTCAAGTCTTTAGCCTGACTTTTCACCTCAGGACTTCATATCTGTCCTGACATGGGTTTCACCCATTGAAGCAAGTCTGGTTTATAGAATCACAGAATCACCAGGTTGGAAGAGATCCACTGGATCAGTGAGTCCAACCATTCCCATCAATCTCTAAACCATGTGCCTCAGCACCTCATCCACACACACCTTAAACACCTCCAGGGAAGGCAAGTCAACCTCCTCCTTGGGCAGCCTGTTCCAGTGCCTAATGACCCATTCTGTGACCCTTTCTGTGACCCTTTCTGCTCATAGAATCATAGAATCATAGCATCATAGAACAACCAGGTTGGAAGAGACCCACCAGATCATCGAGTCCAACCATTCCTATCAAACACTAAACCATGTCCCTCAGCACCTCACCTACCCGTCCCTTAAATCCCTCCAGGGAAGGTGAATCAACCACCTCCCTGGGCAGCCTATTCCAATGCCCAATGACCCTCTGGGTGAAAAACGTCCTACTAATGTCCAGCCTAAATCTCCTCTGACAGAGCTTGAGGCCATTCCCTCTTGTCCTGTCCCCTGTCACTTAGGAGAACAGCCCAGCTCCCCCTCTCTCCACAACCTCCCTTCAGGTAGTTGTAGAGAGAGGGACAGCAGAACAGCATCTATGTGCATTTTAATCTGGTCAAGAGCAGGAGGGGACAGTCAGAGATGTGCCAGTGCCTTTGTGGGTGCTTGACCTGCCCTGCATCAGCCTCTCCTCAGCTGTCCCAAGCAGAGCCCTAGGATGTCCCTTCTCTGTGCCAACAAACACTGATATGGCTTGTCATTACGGAGAGCTGTTGACTCTGACACTTGCTCAACCATTCATTCCAGAATACGTTATGTCAGCCGGCTGCTCTCCACACTATGAAAATGTATATTATCCCTACAAATTGCTTTCCCAGGAGTCTTCATATGAATATGCATTTTCCCTGTTCTCCCTGACTTCAATCAAGGATATCTCTATCCATCCCTTCCCAGACCTCTTGTTAATGCTTCTTCTGTTAACCCCACTGCTAATATGCATTTATGTTCTCAGCCGTGCAGGGGAACGTGTGTGCGGGGGTTAGGGGCAGTTTGCCTGCTGCTTAATTAATCTCTGAACTGATGGGGAAGCCAGTCCTGCAGGGCTGTACTCCTTGTTCTGATGAGTGGTGTGGGGGACAACGGAGATGTACAATCTTAAACGTTCTCCTGGGGAACACACAATTTCCTGCTAAGTGCAGAATACAGACGAAACAATAACAATATTTGGTGGTATTAAAGAAACCTGAAACCCAGCTTGAGACTTCGGGATTAACTCTGTCTTTGCTACACAGGGGCGTGGGGCAGTGGGGAAATCTGGATGTGTCACTCCTTCCTCCTGCCTCCTGCCCTGCTGCTGCCTGATGGAAACACATTTACTGCTGCAGGGAAAGGTGTGGAGGCTCTGTGGTCTCCTCATAGCATATCTGGAAGCTGGGATTTCCGTTTATTAACAGAAACAATTATTAAAGAGGAACACCGTAAAATCTCTAGATGAAAACGTATAATGTCTTCAGAAAGGAAAATTTGAATAATTTTATGTGTTTTGTTTTAATTTAAACACCTTGAGAGCCCCTTTCTAGGATGAATACTGAAACGAGGAGCTGCGGCATTCACATGCCTGCTTTGGGCTTTTAACATCTCCTCTCTGAACAGGCTGGACTGCTGGGCAGAGTCCAATGGGATGAGGTTTAACAAGGCCAAATGGCAGATCCTGCACTTGGGGCACAATAACCCTGAGCAGCTACAGACTGGGAGAAGTCTGGCTGGAAAGTGCCTGGAGGAGAAGGACCTGGGGGTGTTGGTTGACAGGGACTGAACATGAGCCAGCAGTGGTCCAGGCGGCCAAGAAGGCCAATGGCATCTTGGCTTGGATCAGAAACAGTGTGACCAACAGGGCCAGGGAGGTCATTCTCCCTCTATACTCAGCACTGGTGAGACTGCTCCTTGAATCAGTTCTGGGCCCCTCAGCACAAGAAGGATGTTGAGGCTCTGGAGCGAGTCCATAGGAGAGCAACAAAGCTGGTGAAGAGGCTGGAGAACAGGCCTTCTGAGGAACGTCTGAGAGAGGTGGGGTTGTTTATCCTGGAGAAGAGGAGGCTGAGGGGAGACCTCATTGCTCTCTATAACTACCTGAATGGAGGTTGTGGAGAGGAGGGAGCTGGGCTCTTCTCCCAAGTGAGAGGGGACAGGATGAGAGGGAATGGCCTCAAACTCCACCAGGGGAGGTTCAGGCTGCACATTAAGAAAAAGTTTTTCACAGAAAGGGTGATTGGGCACTGTCAGAGGCTGCCCAGGGAGGGGTTTAAGTTACCTTCCCTGGAGGTGTTTAAGGGACGGGTGGACAAGGTGCTGAGGGACATGGTTTAGTGTTTGATAGGAATGGTTGGACTTGATGATCCGATGGGTCTTTTCCAACCTGGTTATTCTATGATTCTGTGATTCTCTTTTGCCAGGGTCACAGTGTGGGGTCACAGAATCATAGGCTCATAGTGTCATCAGCAATCTTGCTGAGGGTTCATTCCATCCCATTGTCCAAACACAAACTTGCCTGACATCCTTCATGTTGGGATGCATCACTCCTCGGCTTGGAGGAGGTGATCCTTGACTACTAACCAGCTTTCTTGGGCAGACATCTTCTCCCCACCAGGTCTATAACCCATGGTACTCTACCAAGCATATCCCTGAAGAGGTCAATGTCTGTACTTCTGTGAAGTCCAGGGTAGTGAGTTTGCTGCAAACCCTAAGTATCTTAAGGGTTAATACGGCTCTGATGGGAGTGGGGAATTTGCTAGGCTGTGTGAAATACAAGTGAACACGTGTCGGCAATTCTTTTTCTACCCATTTGCTTGCTGGACTCCATGTCTGCCATGAAAATCAAACCCTCCACTGCCTGCACTCGACAGGTGAGGAACCCTGCTGCAAGCTGAGCTACAAACAGGGCTGTGAGGTAGAAGATAGGCATGTATAGAATCATAGGATCATAGAATAACCAGGTTGGAAGAGACCCATTGGATCATCGAGTCCAACCACTCCTATCAAACACTCCTATGTCCCTCAGCACCTCATCTACCCGTGCCTTAAACACCTACAGGGAAGGTGAATCAACCACCTCCCTGGGCAGCCTATTCCAATGCCCAATGACCCTTTCCGTGAAAAACTTCTTCCTGATGTCCAGCCTAAATCTTCCCTGGTGGAGCTTGAGGCCATTCCCTCTTGCCCTGTCCCCTGTCCCTTGGGAGAAGAGTCCTGCTCCCTCCTCTCCACAACCTCCTTTCAGGTAGTTGTAGAGAGTAATGAGGTCTCCTCTCAGCCTCCTCTTCTCCAGGATAAACACTCCCAGCTCTCTCAGCCACTCCTCGTAGGGCCTGTTCTCCAGCCCCTTCACCAGCTTCGTGGCTCTTCTCTGGACTCGCTCCAGAGCCTCAACATCCTTCTTGTGCTGAGGGGCCCACAACTGAACACAGGATTCAAGGAGCGGCCTCACCAGTGCTGAGTACAGAGGGAGAATAACCTCCCTGGACCTACTGGTCACACCATTTCTGATTCTATGTAGACTCATAGAATCACAAAATGCTTTGAGTTGGAAAGGATCTTCAGAGGTCATCCAAGTCTAAGACCCCTGCCATGGGCAGGAACGCCTCCCACTGGATCAGGGTCTCCAAACCCCATCCAGCCTGGTCCTGAACACCTGGGCAACCTGGGCCAGGGCCTCCCCATTCTCAGTGTAAATATTTTCTTCCTTATATCCAGTCTAAATTTATCCTCCCTCAGTTAAAAATGCTTGTTTCACTGGAGACTGGAAATGTTTGGCACCTCCAGAGAGTCAGGTGGTGATCTGTAGTGGGAGATAAAGAGGAACGAACAACATCCATTTGTGTTTCTGGGGGACCAATGCCTCCCGAGAGGCTGTGCCAGGGCAGGAATACAAATACCTCCTCTCTGTTTGCAAAAGGGTTTTGGACTATAATGAAGAAGCAGTGTGTGCCTGTCCATGGAGGTTGAACATCTGCACAGGCTGATGCAACTCCCCATGCTGCCAAAGACCTAGTTATAAAGCACATTTCTAGCTGCATTATCATTATTTATACATTTGCTGAAGAACCAGAGATGATCTCGCTTGCAAATGGCTTAAAGAATGTGTTTTATTTTAGAGGAGGCAGGGACATAAATAGCCCCCATTATGTCCCGATGCTGTAAGCAGGGCTGAGATAAGGCTGCATGGAGCTGAATTTTTTTTTTGGAGAGTTTGTGCTGAGATCAATTATGCTCCCGTTTTCTTAAAAAAACACAATAAATTGTGGCCTGGGGTGTGATTTGGCTCTGTTCCTGCAACTGTTTATATCCAAGGACACAAGAGGCTCCTAAGTATGTAGCAGCTTGAAATCTAATATGCAGGTCTGCTCTTGTTAGCTGGGGAGGGTTACGTCTTGCATTGTGTTCAGAGACAAGGAGAAAATGTGGATTTGGGGGCCTTGTGACAATTTGCAGTCACAGAGGGCACTTGCCCATGCTCGGTGCTGTACAAACACAGAGCAGAACCAGCACCTCTGCCTCAGGATCTGCTGCTAAATCCAGTGCACTAATGGTGCTGTTATCTTCTCCTCTGACTTTGCTGGTTGGTGTCTCCTGAGAAGGGCAAAATGCTTGGGAATTTGATGGTATCGGTGGTACCACAGCTTCCTCACAAAGGGAGGAGGAGGAGCAGGCGATGAGCTCTTCTCTCTGGTGACCAATGACAGGACCTGAGGGAATGGTAGGAAGATGCACCAGGAGAGAGTTAGGTTGGATATTAGGAAAAGTTTCTTCATGCAGAGGGTGGTGGAGCCCTGGAACAGCATCCAGGGATGTAGTCACAGCACTGAGCCTAATAATATCCCAGCACTGTTTGGCCAGCATCCTCAGCCCCATGGTGTGACTGTTGGGATGTCCTGTGCAGGAACAGAAGCTGGACTCGATGGTCCATGTGAGTCCCTTCCAACTCCAGACAGTCTATGATTCTACGCTAGGATTTCTGTGTATGAGAGATCTCTCTGCCCCTCAGCAACTCTAGGGAACTGAAGTATCACCCATCCCAGATAACTCACTTTTCACTCCTGTGTTTAGAGAAACTTATAGAATCATAGAATCACCAGGCTGGAAGAAACCCACCAGATCATCGAGTTCAACCATTCCTATCAAACACTAAACCATGTCCCTCAGCACCTTGTACACCCGTCCCTTAAACCCCTCCAGGGAAGGTGAATCAACTACCACCCTGGGCAGCCTCTGCCAGTGCCCAATGACCCTTTCTGTGAAAAACTTTTTCCTAATGTCCAGCCTAAACCTCCCCTGGTGGAGCTTGAGGCCATTCCCTCTTGTCCTGTCCCCTGTCACTTGGGAGAAGAGCCCAGCTCCTTCCTCTCTACAACCTCCTTTCAGGTAATTTTTATTTTATGATACAGAGCTGATTGTTTTTAACTGAATCTCTTTCCTAAGAGTTTTCACAATCCATGGATCACTGTGTTGCTTAGTGTTGGGCTGAAATACTACAAAGCGCAGTGTGTAAATACGAACGAATGCATCGAGAAGGCAGAGCTTGGGGAAAGTTAACAATTTCATTAAATTACCTTTAAAAGCTATGTTGTTTGTCAGGTGTCAAGAGCACGCTAACATTAGTGGTGACGTGAATGGTACTGATGGCCCTGCTCCTGTGGTGGGAGCGGCGTTATTTTTAGCCTGATTAGTCCTACTTTAGATTTTAACCTAGTTACCGAATGTAGATAAAAACAAAACGAACACGGTCTGGTCCCTGCAGCACGATGTCCTCGGGCTCAGGCGCAGGCTGTTTTCAAGAGCGAATGAAATGTAATGAACAGTGTACAAGAGAGGACGTAGGAAGATTGGATTTGTTTTAATGGTTTTCTATAAATACCTTGTCTGGCTGTTAAATGGAAGCAATTATTCCTGTGCTGGCCCCCAAAAGCCTAACATGGCCCCTTCTACCCAAGATGAGAGCGATATCTTGGGACCAGGCGGTGCGGACATGCCGTGGGAGTGTCTGTACATGTTTTTGTGCTGTTGGGGGCTGCTCCTGCTGGGCTTTGGGTGAGGGTGACTACTTGCATGATGACAGTTTGGAGCATGCATAACTTCAGGAGCTTTGGGGGTCCCCCAAGGATTTCTGGGCTTTTCCAGACGCAAGCTTCGTACTTGTATCTCTTGACTGAAGGTCATGTTGACACCTCTTGCTAGAGAAGGTCAGAGGATTCCTGGCACAGTGGTTGTGCCTCGGCAGCTTCCCAAAACATTATCTGGGAGCACTTGACTTGCTCATCCCAAGGGGATCACTGTTGGCCACCACGATGGGGCCTAAAGACTGCAGCAGATGTGATCCGGTTGCCTTAGTGCAAACTACAAAGCAAAACGCTCCTCGGAGCTAGAGAAAGAAAAGGCTGTATCCATCACCCTGCCACTCCTTATGCTATCAGACAGAGGCTGTCACAGCTGATAAACGTTTCCTCCCAGCGCAGGGCCCTGACGGGCCTGTTGAGCAATTTTTGCTGCATCCATTGAAAAGGGCTGTGCTGAGTGATGTCCACCTTGAGCCTGCACGCTAGACCCCTGCCCGGCCATCAGCAGCACTCTGCTGCTCATCCAAAGAGTGATGGAGGTGATTCATGTGAAAGGACAGAGCAGGGACATGTCCCCATGTCCCCATGTCCCCGTCCCTCTGGAGGGACGGCTGGAAGATCCACAATGGAGGAGTGAAGATGATAGTCCCAGTTAAAACCAACAGGTGATTAATGAGCATTTACCAGTCTGCAGAGCAGGTGAATCTCTGCTTGGCTCTGTTCCTACCTAGGATATACTCCATGACCTTATATATCACCTTGCCTCTCCCTGCCTCAGTTCCGTTATCTGTTAAATGGATTTAATTGCACTTATAGGAATATGGAGTGAAGAACAAAATAATTTAATGTCCTATAGTAGGAGCTAGCCAATATGTACCAGTTGAATTTGATGGAAGAGTCTGCAACAATTGTCGTCCACCAAAAAGATGTAACTGTTTTCACTTTTTTAATGGAAAAATAAAACTGGTCACAAAAAGACCATCAGCAACTGAAATGTGATCATGTTTGCATCAGGTTTTGGTCCTTTCCCTCTGCCTTTTCCATACAGGACAAGAGGGAATGGACTCAAGTTCCTCCAGGGAAGGTTCAGGCTGGACATCAGGAGGAAGTTTTTCACAGAAAGGGTCATTGGGCATTGGAACAGGTTGCCCAGGGAGGTGGTTGATTCACCTTCCCTGGAGGTGTTTAAGGGACGGTGGAGGGTGGACGAGGTCCTGAGGGACATGGTTTACTGTTTGATAGGAATGGTTTGACTCAATGATCTGGTGGTTCTCTTCCAACCTGGTGATTCTATGATTCTATGATTAGCAGAAAGAAGGGAGGTAGGAGAGGAGCGAGCACTGGTATGTGTGGATGGGAATGTTTTATTTTCACACATGCTCTCAGATATGGTAGCTAAACGATCATGCATTCCCAAAGCTTTTCTTTGAAACGAAATTGGTTTTGATTAAAAAAAACCAACAACTTTGACTGAAGTTCACATTCTTTGATTCTAGTTCACGTTGTTGTTCCTGCCTGTCTGTTGTTCTTGCATTTGGGTAACTGCATAGCTACTCCTTCCTTTTTCACATAACGGCTTCTTTCCATCAGAAACAACCAGATGGCATCAAAGCAGCCACCCCTGCTGGCTGGCAGCTGGGCGGTGACGGGGCTGGCACCAACTGCTTCCGAAAGGGACGTAAAATGCAACACCGCATCCGTTATGCCAGGCAGATGGGGAACATTGTCCTCCATCATCCTCATTAAGCTTCATCCCCTTTGCTGCAGGGTTGCTACCACAGAAGGAAAATCGTGTCAAGATTTGTAGCGTGGGATTAGATCCTAATGATGGGTGGAGAGAGTTTTCATATGAAGATGGAGGCCAGGCAAACCTTGACTTGACCTAATGATTCACACGCAAAATCACTTGTTGGTTTCTCATTGGGAATTAATTAGCTCTGATGAGGGAAACACCTTTATTTCTTGTCATTGAAGAAAAGCCTAGGAACCACGTTGCAGAAATCTTATAATCATAAAATTGTTAAGGTTGGAAAAGACCTTTAAGTCCAGCCATCATCTGAACACCACTGTGCCCACTAAAATGCATCCTGAAGTGTCACATCTATACAGTTTTGAACCCCTCCAGGGATGGAGACTCTACCACTGCCCCAGGCAGCCTCTGCCAGGTCTTCACCACTCTTTCTGTGCAGAAATTTGCTCCTAATACCCAACCTAAACCGCCACTGGTGTAACTTGAGGCCATTTCCTCTCATCCTATTGCTTGTTACTTGGGAGAAAAGACCAGCACCCACTTCACCACAACCTCCTTTCCGGGATGTGCAGAGAGTGATGAGGTCTCCCTTCAGTCTCCTCTTCTCCAGGCTAAACAGCCCAGGTTCCTCAGCTACTTTTCATAGTGCTGGTGCTCCAGACCTGTCCCCAGCTCCATTCCCTTCTCTGGACATGCTCCAGAACCTCAAGATCTTTCTTGTACTGAGAGGCCCAAAACTGAACACAGGATTTGGGGTTCAGCCTTATCAGCATCAAATACAGGGGCATGATTCCTTCCTGCTGGCTGGAAAGCTCTGAAGCACAAGGTTCAATATCCATAACGTTGTTTCAGGACTGTGTTTTTCTTCCTCTTGACATTTTTTTCTTACTCATTGAGTATTAAGTGACCTATTAAATTCACTTTGAAATTAATAAGAAGATCATGACTCTAACGCTGCCTGCCTTGCCAGCATCAGACTTGGCACTGATGGGATCTGTGCTGACGTTCTCCCTTCTTTCTTTCTTCTTATGAAATGCAAGAGACATTAAAAAAAAAAAAAGGAGAAAAAAGAGGAAGGAAAAAAGAAAGAAAAATAAAAGCAAGATAATTTTAGATTTAAACTCCATGAAAGCAGTTGTGTTCAGGACTAAAATCTCCCTGCTTGCTACCAGACACCATGGAAATGCTCCTGACATCCAAACTCCAGCAGCAGCAGGAACATTCACTGCAGATTTAGACTGTGATTTTTCACTCCCCTTGAATGTTAATGGTTCTTGGATATGTCATTCTCTTGAGTTCTTTTCAGGTTCCTGGCCTGAATTAGGATGTGCTGGGTTTTGCCTGGCTGGGTTCCACAGTTTTCTCCCTGGGAGAAGGTGGTGGCCTTGTGCCCTAGGGAGGGGCTCGGCAGTGGGATAGAAATGGCCAGAACTGTTAGGAGTCACAGAATATAGAATAGTTTGGATTGGAAACGACCTTTAAAGGTCATCCAGTCCAACCTCCCTTCAAGGCTGGGTTGGATGGGGCCTCGGACAGCCTGATCCAGAGGGATGTATCACTGTCTATGGCAGGGGGTGTGGAACTAGATGATCTTTAAGGTCCCTTCCAACCCCAACTATTCTATGATTCAGCAAACAGGGACATCTTTAACTCGACCAGATTCCTCAGAGGCCCATCCAGCCTGGCCTTGATAGTTTCCAGGGCTGGGGCAGCCACAACTTCTCTGGGCAACCTGTACCAGTGCTTCACCACCCTCATCATAAAATATTTCTTCCTTATATCCAGTCTAAACCTCCTCTCCTTTAGTTTAAAACCACTACCCCTTGTTCTGTCACTACAGGTTCTACTAAAATGTTTGTCCCCAAGAGTCCTTTGGGCGTCCCCTGACTTATGTGTCCAAGGGGATGCATTGTCTCCCTGCTCTCTCTCTGCAGCCTGAGGTTCAGGATCTCTTGCAAAGACAAAACACTGGACAAGGCTCTTAAGAAACTAGAAGTGATTTATACATTTTTATTTTTTTTTTCAGAGGACTTGGGCACCAACCGTGGCTCCTGGGAGATCTCACAAAGACACACAAACACTCTCCAATTATGTTATACATAAATTTTCCTGAATTACTTATCATCTCAGGCCCACAGACCCTCCTGGTGCAGAGAGAACAGCCCTCCTGCCGCATAAACACATTTCCTGCTGAGCTCACTTAGCCCATCCTTGTCTTCTCTTCCACACCACGTGGTGTAAATGCTCTGTGGTGCACATTCATCTCTCCTTTTTGACAGGGAAGTCCAGAAAGATGGAGAAATGGGCATCCCTCAAAGGCATTGCACACCCCCATGGCTTCCCAAGTGTTGGCTCGAGGGCTTTATGCTGCACTAGGTAGAGAAAAGCTGCATCTCCTACTCACGTTGGCAGAAATTCAGAAGAGACTGGGAAGCTTGTGGTACTCTGCTTACAGGATTTCATAGAATAATAGAATCATAGAACAACCAGGTTGGAAGGGACCCATCAGATCATCGAGTCCAACCATTCCTATCAAACACTAAACCATGTCCCTCAGCACCTTGTCCATCCGTCCCTTAAACACCTCCAGGGAAGGTGACTCAACCACCTCCCTGGGCAGCCTATTCCAATGCCCAATGACCCTCTGTGTGAAAAACTTCCTCCTAATCTCCAGTCTAAATCTCCCCTGGTGGAGCTTGAGGCCGTTCCCTCTTGTCCTGTCCCCTGTCACTTGAGAGAAGAGCCCAGCTCCCTCCTTTCCACAACCTCCTTTCAGGTAGTTGGAGAGAGTAATGAGGTCTCCCCTCAGCCTCCTCTTCTCCAGGATAAACAACCCCAACTCTCTCAGATACTCCTCATTTAAGGCTTAAAGTTCAGAAAACACCAAATTACCTTGCTCTGATCACCCCTGCCCTGAGGAGCCCTCGTTTTAGTGGTAGGAGGTGGTATGCAAAGGGACGTGTTATGCTTCTACCCCGTGTCTCTTTGTCTTCCCCTTGGACCAGTTTGTCTCCCTTCCTCCTCCTCCAAACTTCCTTCAGTCTTTCTGGTACAAGAGCCTCTATGGGTGGGAACTCCCCAGCAGCAGGACCTTCACACAGGGCTGCACCAGTTCCTGACAGTCAGTTGTTGACTGAATTGTCAGAAATTGGCTATTCCAACTCTTTTCAAATTTTCTTTTATTTACTAGAGTGTTCAAGCACCCCTGGCCAAGTTCTCTGGGGAAAAGGAAAAAGAAATCCAGGTTTAGGAGATACCTCGCCTTTTCATCCAGTTCATCATTTTCTCAGAGACTGACAGGTAATTTTGTCCAGGCAGAGTGTTGAGACGTTACCAGGGCAACCCACCTTCCTCATGAAGGCTGCAACCTTAGAAACAGAGATGAAGAAAGGAAGGCAGGGAGGGGTTCTGCAAAGTTTTGGAGCAGTTGAGCTGCGTTGTCTTTGTCCTTTCATTGCTGGAAAGATCAGGGGTTGATTTCAGGATTATTTCTCAAAGGCATGGGAAAGACAGAAAAAGATCCTTATCTGGGCTGAGATACGGCTGGTCCAGATATCAAAAACTCCAGTCGACCTGGATTCATGTCAATGAGGCTGCAGGAGGTAGATTGTGGGCTGGTTCACATTTTCTCTTGGCAACTTTGTACAGGACTCATCAGAAGCTCAGGCTCCGGGTTCCCTTGCAAAGAAACCTCATTGGAAGAGCTGAGATGCTTTAAGTGAGTAAAAAGCTCCTGGAAAGTGATAATAGTAATCTTGGTTAAAGCCATATCCATTAGTGTGAAGGAATTCCCCCAAGGCTGCACAAACCTGGAATAACGACAGAGCTTAAAGTATTTGTGAAAAGCTACAGGTGGATTTAGATGGATGGGGCAGAGATGGTGATGTGGTGCTGGCCAGCTCTGCAGTTACCATGCTACACTCGAGTCTTTAGTGATTTTATTTTATCATAGAATCTTTAGAAAATGGATTGTGAAGTCTGTCACAGGCAGGATGATGAAGCAGCTGCCTGTGGAAGGAAGAAGTGTTTGCAGCTTCTATTTCTGTGGTTCTCTATGGCTTTTTCTTTCCTCCAGTTTGTCACAGCCTTGAAAGAGAATGACTTCATGCATAGCTAAGAATTGCAATCTGGACACTTTGGATTTTGTCAGCATCAGGGATTTCCCTCTGTGCCTCAGCTTCATAGAATCATAGAATCACCAGGTTGGAAGAGACCCACCAGATCATCGAGTCCAACCATTCCCATCAAACACTAAATCATGTCCCTCAGCACCTCGTCTACCCGTCCCTTAAACATCTCCAGGGAAGGTGAATCGACCACCTCTCTGGGCAGACTCTGACAGTGACCAATGACCCTTTCCATGAAAAACTTCCTCCTACTCTGTAGCCTAAATGTCCCCTGGTGGAGCTTGAGGTCATTCCCTCTCATCCTGTCCCCTGTCCCTTGGGAGAAGAGCCCAGCTCCCTCCTCTCTACAACCTCCTTTCAGGTAGTTGGACAGAGCAATGAGGTCTCCCCTCAGCCTCCTCTTCTCCAGGATAAACACCCCCAGTTCTCTCAGCCATTCCTCATAAGGCCTGTTCTCCAGCCCCTTCACCAGCTTCCTTGCTCTTCTCTGGACTTTCTCCAGAGCCTCAACATCCTTCTTGTGGTGAGGGGCCCACAATTGAACACAGGATTCGAGGAGCAGTCTCACCAGTGCCGAGTACAGAGGGATAATAACCTCCCTGGCCTTGCTGGTCACACCCTTTCTGGTCCAAGCCAAAATGCCATTGGCCTTCTTGGCCACCTGGGCTACTGCTGGCTCATGTTCAGTTGCTGTAAACCAACACCCCCAGGTCCTTCTCCTCCTGGCAGCTTTCCAGTCAGACTTATCCTAGTCTTTAGCTCTGCATAGGGTTGTTGTGCCCAAAGTGCAGGATTCCTACCTTGTATATTCTGATATTTGTCCAATGATCAGTGAGTCCTGGAGGATAATCACCCATTCATCAGCAGCAACTAGAAGGCACAGAACTAAAACCAATCTCCTGATGCCATATCAAGAAGATCAGGTCAATGCCCTGACCTGACATACCTCCCTGCAGCATGAACACGTCTTTTCTACAAAAATGCATGGTAGTTACTTTTCTCTTTCATGTCTGCACTTACAGCACTGAGGCACCTGCTGCAGGGAATGAAAATAACACCAGGAAAAGTTTTCCAGAGCTTTCTTAAAAATATTTTTGCTCACTTGGAGTCCTGTGTTCAGCCTCGGAGTCCTCAGCACATGAAGGACATGGATCTGTTAGAGCGAGTCCAGAGCAAGTTTTGTTGTGAGGGTGGGGAGGCCCTGGCCCAGGTTGCCCAGAGCAGTGGTGGCTGCCCCATCCCTGGAGGGGTTCAAGGGCAGGTTGGATGGGGCTTGGAGCCCCTGACCCAGTGGGAGATGTCCCTGCCCATGGCAGGGGTGGAACTGGATGGGCTTTGAGGTCTCTTCCCATCCAAGCCCTTCCGTGTTTGCAGTGTGGGAGTGAAGGTGGTGTTGGAATTTTTGGGGCTGTGCCTTCATGGCCATTTAGCAGCGATCTCCTGAATGAAGGGGGTGTGAGAGCTGCCAGCCCCGATAGCGTTGCCTCTGCCTACGCACGCTCAGCACTGTCCCAGTGGAGCACAGCGAGATTGAAGTCCTCATTTTCTCTCCCTGTATTATCCACCCCCTCGATCCACCTCCTGCCCAAACCTGCAGCTCTTTTCATGCCTCCCTAGAAAGACAAAACTGGTGAACACGTAAATTGGCAGAGGCAGCCGCAGCCTAGTAGAGCATTTGTTGCTGCCTTCATGAGCGCGGGAGGAAGGACAACAGAGGGTGGTAGAGGTGAGATGGCATGAAAATACATGGAAAAGGTCAGCAAAGAAGATCCTTAGGTTCTGCACCCGTTTGGTTTTAATGAGGGTTGGGAGAGCTCTACCATCTAGGTTGCTTCTGTTGCTGCAGAGGCCAACTCGCCTGCGGATCGCTGTTGAGATTAAAATATTGGGCAGATCCTCAAAGGACCAACGACCGATTTCTGTCTCTCAGCTGGAGGAAAGGAGAAAATACAGCCCAAGAGCTGGAAAGTTTGCTGGTAAATATTAAACGTTCCTCCTTTTACTTCTCTGTTTTAGAATTTCAGTCCTGGTCTTTTGTTAATAAACTATGCATCAGCCCAGGGCAGCAATGTGACTGGTACAGCAGACACGGGAGCCTTGTGAGCTCCATCCCTGGGCTTGACAGTAATTCACTCAGTGACCTCGACAGAGACATTTCACCCCTCTGCCCTCCAGGCTTGCCAAGCCGCGTAATGGATTTCAGTTCCTGAGAAAGCTGCAGGGATGAGATGATGTTCGCAAGGAGTCTCTAGAATGCAAAAGCAAGTTGCTTCTCTGCTTGAGTGGGGGGAAAAAATCATAACCCTGCTCTGACCTTTCCAGCCCATCTACAGAGTCATCTTGGAGTTCATGCCCCTGCGCAGCCTCCCACATCCTCTGTTGTTTAGAAGGAGCATTCTGAGTTCATGCATGCCCTGGATGCTGAGCTGCGTTTTACCCTGTAACCTTTAAGTGAGGCTCTGCCCTTCCAGAGGATTCAGTTTCTTTGCTTGTAAAACCAGGATCAAAGATCTGTGAAGATGGGAGTGGATTTCCAACCCCTCTGGCGACGTGGGGAAGCTTCTCTTAGCTTTCGTCTATGGAGCTAGCACTTCCCTACTTCATCGATATTCTTGCAAAGATAAGGATCAATTAATGACAGTAATAACTCACATATAAAGACTCAGAGAGAGTAGTGAGTTAATATTTTAACTTTCTTCTTTACAGCAAAAAACTCTCTGGAGGCTATTCAGAGTTAATTGTTGGAAATTAGGGTAACTCTGCACTTCAAACTGATCCATCTTCTGCTGGAAAATGCAGGGTTGCCTCTGTTTTATTTTTAAATATAAAATCTTTCATCACTGATTTCAGTGATATTTTCCAGAGAAATTGAGAACTCTGATGTTCTCATTTCAAAGAAGTTACATCAATTTTTTTTTTAAAAAAATTCATTAAATGTAGACTCCCATATGACTGTGGAATATGAAGGTTAATATTCAGGTGTATATTTACAAATCTGAATATATAAATGCATAACACCATCCATCTTGCATGGATTTTTAATAAGAATGACATTTTATATATGAGCAGAGTTTTGCAGTGACAGGACTGGAGAAGTTTAATCCAGTTACAGCTACAACCTAGACTCTGCTTTACAGAAACAATTCGTAGCAGACATAGAATCCTAGAAGGGTTTGGGTTGGAAGGGACTATCCAGTTCCAACTCCCCTCCCATGGGCAGGGACATCTCCCACTGGATCATGTTGCTCAAAGCCTCATCCATCCTGGCCTTGAAAACCTCCAGGGTTGGGGTGATTTGTATGAGTTGTTCCTAAATTCCCCTAGAAAATGAGATTTTTATAATCGATCACCCACACAACCTGTTTCAGTACTGTTAGAAAGGCTCTCACAATGCGTATCTAAATATTCCCTGATGCAGGTGATCTCATTATTTCTTGTCCTGTCTCCAAAGTTCATGGGGAATGGCTCATTCTTTTCCTTCTATATATTATCATGTTCTTCTTGGTCATTTTTTCCCTAGATTCAATGTCCCCAGCTCATCACAATCTTCTTTATGTTGAGTTTTCTTAATGCTGTCCTCAGGATCTCCATCATCGCTCTGAGTGCATCCCTGAATTCTCAGCTTCAGCTGAGACCCTTCTGGGCTAAGCAAAATTAGAGGACTCCTCCCACACCTCTCTATACCAAGACATCTTCTTCTGCTGATGCTGACTCCGTTCAATCACAGAATCATAGAATCATAGAATCCCTAGGTTGGAAGAGACCCACCGGATCATTGAGTCCAACCATTCCTATCAAACACTAACCCATGTCCCTCAGCACCTCGTCTACCCATGCCTTAAACACCTCCAGGGAAGGTGAAATCTACCATCACTCCTTGCTTCTCTTCCACAGAGCAGGGACTAGATATTACCTTCCAGAAACAGCTTTTCAGTTGTAGTAGTATAGTCAATATTACAGCATTTCAGTTATTACTGAACTTTCCTTAACTACTTGTGTCCACCAGCATTTATAGCTTCCTCCACACCTAACCTGAATACTATCCAGTTCATAATCAAACTCCTCCAGACTGGGAGAAGTCTGTCTAGAAAGCTGCCTGGAGGAGAAGGACCTGGGGAAGTTGGTTGACAGGGACTGAACATGAGCCAGCAGTGGCCCAGGTGGCCAAGAAGGTCAATGGCATCTTGGCTTGGATCAGAAATGGTGTGACCAGCAGGGCCAGGGAGGTTATTTTCCCTCTGGACTCAGCACTGGTGAGACTGTTCCTCAAATCCTGTGTTCAATTGTGGGCCCCTCAGCACAAGAAGGATGTTGAGGCTCTGGAGTGAGTCCAGAGAAGAGTAATGAAGCTGGGGAAGGGGCTGGAGAACAAGAGGAGCATCTCAGAGAGCTGGGGGTGTTTATCCTGGAGAAGAGGAGGCTGAGGGGAGACCTCATTGCTCTGTCCAAGTACCTGAAAGGAGGTTGT